>JADLZN010011660.1:27500-121662 GCA_018155175.1 Sinocyclocheilus anophthalmus | reverse complement strand
TCAACTTTTAGCAGATGCATGCATTTAAAATGGTCAAATTATTCGTTCTTGCCGGAAAAGACATCAAAAATGTTGATAAATCCTTCTGCACTCCACAGAGTTTTGTCCAGATGCTCTGAGAATGTTCCTCTCACTAAGGCCAATGGGCTAGCAAATGTGATCAAATGAGTCTTTTGATATTCACATTTTCTGTTTCAGTAGGAAAATGCCAATACAGGAAAGAAAAATACACTCATCAAGCAATTTCATGTGGTCTTTAGAAAGTGAGCCAGGACTGCCACTGGTGTCCCCTCAGAAATAACAGGTGCATGACATTCCTGATGACCGCGGTAATAGTAGCATCTCATCATATGGTGACGGTCCAATGGAAAGAATGGACAAATGGACAGAGAAAAGAGTGCTCTTCAGGCATATCTCATTCAACATGACAGCTTTCCAAGAGGAAATTATATTTAAATAAAATCTTTTTTCTTTCTCGCTCAGCCTCAGGAAGATAAATAAGGAAACGTAATGAGAAAAGTTTGCGCAGGAGAAGAAAAGCCATTGTGTCTGTATATTACTGGCCACAAATTACGGCCGTTAAAACACCTCTTTGCTCCAGCTTCCCCTCACCAGCCATCCTCTGCCTGAGCAAAGATAAACAGGCCCTAGATGGAAGGTAAAAAAATAATCCAAATGAAACAAATGACCTCTTATTTTCATTTCATTCAACCCTCCCCCAACTCACTCTTGCTCTTCCTTTCTCTCTTTCTGCTCTCGCTAATGGTTATTTGCCTTGGTGGAAAGGGTAGAGTGTTCTCAAAGAGGAGAAAAGAAACTCTCCATGTGAAAGAAAGAAAGAGAGGGAGAACAGAGGGGTGTGGATGGGAGAGGGGGAGGAAAAAAAGCTGAAAAATATTTCATTTAGATCCATTTTCATCCCCAGCGATACAGATCCCCTTCCTCTGGCTACAATAAAAGAAAAAAGACAGAAAAAGAGAAGGGGGAAAGAGATTCAGGAGGGGTGAAAAAGAGAATTACATGTCAATATTTGTTCCCTTTGGCTCCTCGGATAAGGGCTGATACATTACCTAGAACCTCTCCCCATAAACCAATTCAATAACGACGAGGTTTGCCGAGGATCACAGTGACTCAGGGGGCAGCACGGAGAAACAACAAGAAATGGAAGCGAACAAGTGGAGACTGAGAGATGAGTTGAAAGTAAGCGAGAATGAAAAAGAGAGGGTCAAAGCAACCAAAATCACTACTGCAACCAAAGAGATAGGCAACATTAAAGTTCTTTGTTTCTGCTATACCAAACGTTTAGATAAACAAGCAAAAGCACTTGCATTAATTACACATTTCTACTAGTCATTTTGAGAAGTTGTTGACTAGTCGAATCAGCGTTTATATGTAAATTAGTCATCATCACATTAATCTTGGAGGCTTCAGGGTGGTTTGCAAGAACATTCATATTAGAAGTTTATTAGAAGTTAAGCATTTACATTTATTTTACTGTTACAGGTTACCATGCAGAAGACATGAAACTCCATGTTGCACTTTGTGGAGAAATTCTTTATGTGATCCAAGCCTAGTCAACACCAAATGATTAAACGTTTGACTGCATGCTGGTAGACTTTTAAACTACACCATCTACAATCAGAAAGCATCTTTCTCATTAAAAAAAAAATCTACATATAATTTAATCAATGTTACATATATCAAATAGTAGCCTGTATTTTTATTAAATATTTTATTATAGTTGATGTTTTGCCATTTTTTCTAATGCTCTAATGCTCACTGAAGCAGCATTTATTTAATCAAAAATACAATAAAAAAGCAATAATATTCTGATGCATTATAACAATTCAAAATAATTTAGAGGTATTTTCTATCTTAATATATTCTAAAATGTAATTTGTTCCATCCTGTAATAGCCAAGGCAATTTTCAGAAGCCATTACTCTAGTTATCAGTGTCACATGATCCTTCAGAAGTCATTCTAATATGCTGATTTGCTGCTCAAGAAAAAATTCTTATCATTATCAATGTTGACACAGTTGTGCTGCTTAATACTTTTGTGGAAACCATGAAAGTTTTTTTTTTCAGGATTTGTTGATGAATGGAAAGTTCAAACCAACAGCATTTATTTGAAACAGAAATCTATGTAAAAAATTTTTGATCAATTTAATGCATTCTTGCTCAATAAAAGTATTCTTGCAGTGCCATCAACCAACCAGAATCGTTCAATTTAATTAGTCACATGGCATTTACAACTCAGGTGATTGTGGTCCCATGACCACTGTTATCTATGTTAGTTAGCTAGCTTTCTCCAAGTATTACAAACCTCCTTGCTCACACAGACCAAAAGCATTGGTAGAGCTAAATACAACTAAAGAATACACAATGCCCATGATGAACAGGTTCTGTGCTGACTGTGTAGGAGAAGTATCATCTCCCGTAAGAGAGCCGTTACTTTAATGACTGATGAACCTAAAGATGTATGATGGCTTTTGTGCTTGCACACTCAAGTTAATTATGTTGTTTGTGGGTCTCATATGGTCTCGTGTTAATCCAGATGGTTTCTGAAATAAGACTGCGATGCTTTAGAAATGCTAAATGAATGTTGTCTTCACACATTTAGTTTGATTAATAGTGTTGTTGTTATTGAGTCTGGGGCCGGTGAGAGACTCAGGTGGAAGGGTTGTGATCCTGTCTCCTACCTTCATCACCTGTCCATCAGACACAAAGTAGGCTGGGACTGGCTGGGTTGGGCTGTCCATCAGCCTTAGTGGGAGGGTCGTGGATAATGATAGCACCCCATCTGGCCATGAAGGTGACATCACGGCGAGCTGATTGGAGTGAAAGACCAAGTACGCCCACTTTTTCCTCTTCGGTCCTAGACATATGAAGCGAAACTATGCATACAGTATGTATGTGTGGTATGACATGTTGTTTGAGGGAGACAGATGGGATCCACTCACTTACACTCACGCTGACGCTCGCTCGCGCCAGCCTCTGCCCCTTTCCACCCTCGGCTCCCCATGATTCTGGCAAGGTCATGACCTCTGTAACCCTCGACTTTAACAGACTGGACAAGAATATGGAGGTAACTCGGGGGAAATAAAGTTTTGTGCTCACACACTCCACGGTTATCTCAGCAAAACTTAATTTTCCATTAAACCCTAACTCCCATCATGATTCAGTGTTGTCCGCTCTCATAAACATCCCATCAGTCGGCAGAGATCAACAGCAGTTAACTCCATCCTGTTTTGTGCGCCTGTAGCGGATCCGGGGGTCCGAGGGCGAACGCTGCGCTGCCCTCACCTGTGCGCATTAGCATTCTAATGCCACCCGCATTGATGTCTGCATTCATTAAGACAAGAGCGCTCAGGGCTGCCATGTGCGCGTTATACAAGAACACCAATCTGTCAGACAGAGTAATGGCTGTTGGTACTGTCGGCGAACACGCGCGCACACCAATCCCAGACACACATTTGGTGACTCCTGCGGTGTTCACTTCCATCTTGATCAAAGTGATAACGGTGCTTCTTAAAGGGGTGGTTCACTGTTTTTTTTCTAGGCTTGATTGTGTTTATGGGGTGCAGTCTAACATGTGTTAATGCTTAGTTTTTTTTTCACATAATTTACCTTTATTCCACACAACTCTGTTCCTTCTCTGAGAAACGGGTTGATCTTTTCCTGTTTTTAAGAAGCCCCGCCCTCAGAAATAGGCGATGGGCTCTGATTGGTTAGCTAGCCCAGTGTGTTGTGATTGGCTAAACCGCCTCTAGTGCGTGTCTAAACGTCCCGCCCCTCCACCTCAGCGGCATGTGTGTTGTATTGTAAACAGCGGCGTCGTTAATATCGCTTATCAGTTTGAGCCTGATTGAGAAGCAGAGGATATTATTGAAGAGGATCGTGCAGAACCTGTGCAAGCCCAGCTTTTAATGGTAGGCCTATGTTTTTTGTTTGTTGTTGTCTCATACTTTTAGATACGCTGTTATTTGTAAATGCTACTGCTTATGTTAGCTTTTAATATATGGTTTTATCCTGATTAAAGATTTAATACAGTACGGCAACTGCACGCACGTCCATGTATAATGCTTCTCATAGCTATGTGAAAATAAGTGTATAATTGTAACAGTTAATTTTTGGAGCTGAGCTGAATGAGAGAGAGAGGGAGAGAGAGAGAGAGAGAGAGAGAGATGCAGAGCATGTGCAGAGCAGGGGATCGCGAGGAACAGTATTAGAACCTCTGCTTTAGAACATTGATTTTGAAACTTGTGAATCCATTAGAATCGTTAGAAGACAGAATCGCGATTCATATATGAACAAATTTTTACGTTCACCTCTAGTTTTCTCTTCTCTAAAGCAGCGCAGCATGGCCTCGCCCCCTTTGGGCGGGGTTTATCTGGGTTTGTGATGTCATGAACTTGGGAAGTACCTCGTTGTAGTCCCTACCAGCCGTTTTTGTAGGCATTAAACTGCCAGAATTTTAAAAAACGATATCTCCGTTTGCATTGAACTTTCAGCTTCGTAACTTTGCAGATATTGTTTATGCTCAAACAGCAACATTACACACTAACTAACATAAAAAAAGTGAAATCACAATCAACCACCCCTTTAATGTCTCACCTCATTGAGATTCTATCAGTCTATCAGTCACTGGCCTCACACACACATTTTCAACCTGAGGAATGGCATTCTCATTAAGATACATCAGATACGGCGACTCCTGAACTGAGCGCGCGGCATACGGCAACTCATTTCCACCGGCTCTCATAAACGTCTTATTAAAACAAATCTCTTCTTATTTTCCACCTGTGCATACGAATGTCGAAATGATTTGCATTTGTACTGGTATACGTATCGGTAAATACGCATAATGGAATCAGTTTGTGTGTGCGCTTGAGTAGCCGTGGCCCAAAGCCTCACCCGCCGTCAGTAATGACAGGCACAGTGTAATTAGCCTGGGGTAAACAATTAACACAGGAGATCCATTCTGATGCAAATGACCAAACCCCAGCAGACCCAGTCACAATGCCGCCTCAATGCATTTAGAGTCATTATGATCACCTTCCAGGTTGGCAAAGCACAAGCCATTCGGTTTATGTGTGTGTGCAAGCCGGCGCATTGTCTTTGTTATTTATTGTTATATTTCTGGAGCTCAGTCCTCTGTTTTGCGTTCTCATTAAGGTTTAGGGTAAATGTTTTTTAATAATGGCGCTCCAGGTAAGCCGCATGGAAATTTCTGTCAAATTGGAGGCCGAAAAGACATTAACGGGCTAAGATGGTGGTGCGTGGGTGCAAAACTCAGCGTTCAATCACACAGCTGTTTCTCTGTAATCACACTCATCATTGTTCTTCTTCCTTCCTCTCTCCTCCACTGTTGTTTTTCGTTCTCCATACTGTCATACCTCTAAATTAGCACCAATGCTGCCGCCATTTGCTGTCCGTTCGGCTTTTCAATTACCTCTGCGTGTTTAATTTACTCTCTGGATTTAATTTAAAAAATCATAGATTGATTGTCATAAATGGAGCTATTTATTTTTCTGGGATGAGACGTGGAAGTGCATTATGGGACTGATTTTAAGGCACACATTAATGTTTCCACTTAAACACTTATTTCTCTATTACGGTTCGCATTTGTATTTTACAGTTGGGTGTAAGTTTAGATATATGTCTATGCACTGTTAAGTCATCTGTAATGTTTTTTTGTGTTCATCCATTTTGAAAAGCTTTTAAGGTCATCTGTGCAAATGCACATGGGAATAGAGTTTCGCATAATGGCAGCACTTATTCACTAAATCGAGATCATACGATACAGTTTTTTCCCTCCCAGAACAAAACTCTCTGTCTCTTTGAAGAAAAAAAATAAAAAATGGTCCTCTCCTCTAAGAATAATTGAGGCAATAGTGAACACAGTTGCTAATTAATCACGAAGTAGCTGAAAATTGAGGTGAAAGAGAAAAAGATGAGAGGAGAGGGAGAGAGAGAGATGAGAGGACCTGGATGAGAGATGAGAGACATCTAGAAATGAGAGGAGAGGGCAAGAGTGGATGAGTGCAGGTCACATGCGGAGGGAAAATGTAAAAAAAAAAAACATGGTCATAAAGGAAACAATGGAACAAGATCAAGACATTGTTTGAGACAAAGATTGGTACGTTATAGATTCATGATTGTAATAATAGATAAGGGGTGCTTTTAAAACATTGCTGTTTACACAATGACGGCAGTATCATTGCTAAAAGTAGCAAAGTTTCAGATTAAACATTTCTCAGTAGCCAGATAGTAGTGTCACTAGTTTTTAAAATCATGCAGGCTTTGAGTAAACTAGTGAAGCTATTTTATCAGGTTGCTTTTTTGACAGTATTTCTATATTAAGACATGTACAATATTCTGTCAGACAAAGCAGTGTTTATTCTGGGAATGAAAGACTCTTTTGAATCGGTTCTTTTCAGTGAACTGATATAATTTATATACTGTAGTACTGTTCAAAAGTTTGGGATCGGGTAAAGAGTTTTTATTTATAATTTTTTTATGCACACCAAAGGGACATTCACACAGACTGCATTTTTCCATTCCACTGGTCTTCCATTTTTTCCATTCCACTGTTTCCATTATTTTTCTATGTAAACACATATGCATGTTCTGCAATAAATGCAAGGATGCAATTATTTGAAAAATACAATAAAAACTGTAATATTGTGAAATAATATTACAAGTTAAAATCATAGTTTTCTATTTTCATATATTTTAAAATGTAATTTAATTCCTGTGATGCAAAGCTGAAATTTTCATCAGCCATTACCCCCATAATCCTTCAGAATCATTTAATATGCTGATTTGGTAACATTTCTTACTATAATCAGTGTTTAAAAGAGTTGTGCTTTTTTGTGGAAACTGTGATTACATTTTTTAGGAGTCTTTGATGAATACACAGTTCAAAAGAACAGCATTTATTTGAAATATAATATTTTGTAACATTATAAATGTTTTTGTCACTTTTGATCAATTTATTGTCTTTGCTGAATGAAAGTATTAATTTAAAAAAAAAAAAATTATCCTACTGGCCTCAGACTTTTGAACGGTAGTGTATGTCAAACACTGTCTGCTTATTTGAGTAGTCTGACATGTCAAGTTAAGGCTCAATCAATTCTGTGAGGTTTGGGTGATGCCACTGTATCTGTTTATCCATCCATCGCAGACGAGGCAGGGCAAAATGGACTATAAGAGGATTTGAGACCCTTTCAGACCTTCTAGACACTTTGAGGTTTTCTGGGTGAAGAGAGGTGAAATGGCTTGTCATGTTCCGTCTCTTGCTCTCTCAGGAGAGCATGTTTTATTTTATATTTGTGGGACAAAGGTCCATTCTCTTGGAGTTCTGCTAAAATTACCCTCTTAGCATGCAACAGCCCTTCATTATCTCGCCATCTATTTTCCATTCATCCATCCCCCCTCCATTTTCACCATTCTTTTAATCTCTGCTGTCCTCAAATCCATCTAATTCTCTCCATTTAGTCTTCTTTAGTTCTACCCTTCTGTCCATTATTTCTCCATCATCTTCTCTTTCTGCTCTGTTCATCATCCCACCACCTGTAGGCCTAATGTCCTTTTCCCGCTATCGTACACCATCATTCCCAATCTCGGTGACCTCCTCTTTCCCTTTCTTCTCTCATCCTCATCCACTCTTCAACCCTGCCTGTGCAGCCCACTCCAAATTGGAGAGGGCTGGTTTCCTCAAATTAAAATCTTTAATCAGACTCCTAATTAGCCTAACCAGAGCCTTGTAAATCATTTCCGCCTCTTGCCTCTCCTACAGACCCGGACCAAGATCCCTTTTGAAAGCGTTCGGCCCGCTGTAATGCAACTAAATGAAAGTGAACTGTTGCAGAGGGATGGAAATGATGGAGAAAGAGGAAGACACGGGAATGTGCCCTCGTTCATTGTTCTGGGTGGGTTTCCTGTGACTGGCACGCTAGTGTGAGCTGTATGCTCTCTAATGTCGTTTCAAGCTTTATCAAGTCATTCTGTATTAATGGCGCAGGCCGGTGGTTTTTTATCGAAGCCATGCTGGATTTACGATGCTTATTTTAATTTAGGACATCAAATGCACACTGCAGGTTTGTAGCACTTTAGAACTACATGTTGATAGTAGTCCTTGTAAAAAAATATATAAATTTTAGTGTGTATAGTATCTTCAGGCTTCACAGCACAAGCAGATTTTTGAATGCAAACCAATATTTTCTTGTGTGACACACCATAATATTAATCCCCTGTGTTCTCTACAGTCGTTTTAGAAGTTGTTCAATGTGGTTGGGAGTTACAACCATTACTGTTTAGAATCAGCTATCTCTGAATCATCTTCAGTCCTCTACACATATAAAAGTTTTTGTTGGCTTTCTATTACGTCTTTATTATTTCACTAATTTGTATGCTATTTGCTATTTTGTGTTTATTCACATACATTTCTATTAGAATGAAATTGTATAAATTCAATCAATTTAATTTTTACTTTTTTCTTTTTCTAAAATGTATTTTTTCTTTCTGTTATTTATGCATTTGTTCTTTCAGTATATAACATACACATTTAAATGTATATTATATTCACTAGTGAGTAGCTAGACTAGCACTGGCAAGCGTGGACATTTAAGCTGCATGGAAATTCATAGTGGCCTAAGTTTATCTTTTCAGCAAAGTAAATGGATGGATGGCTGAATGAATGTCCTTTACTGATCCCTAAAGGGAAATTCAGGAAGATGAGCTGTTGAATTCACTACATTCTTATATTACCTCACCGCAGTGAGCTCTTCACCGCTCAGCCCTGTCAGCTCCCTTTACTAATTAGGCTACACAGACTGAGTCTCCATAGCTAACCTGTCTCGAGGCTAAAACTTTATATGACTAACCTCTGCTTCCACACCATCTTTCACATGAATCCAAGCCACGGGTCGTCCCTTAAATCCACCCGTATTCAGCGAATAATCGAACTCCCGTGTGACTGGGGCTAATGTACACAGTGAATGACCTTTGCCACTGTTAATGGTTTAATGTCTGGGTTTAGTTGTGGTGTATATGGAACAAGAAACATAATGAACTCCCCAGCATTATTAGCCGTGGCTGATTACTCAGCACAGCTGGATGTGGACATGATGGAAACGCGGCCTTGTTTTCCTCGCTCTCTCTTTTCGCTCTTGTTTTATGAGCTTCTGCCTAATGTCCCCAAAACACACTTACAGTCTCATCTCCACGGTAGCTGAAGTCATTATTTGGATAAATGACACCACCTGTTGATTTTCTCCAGACTCTCGAAGGCTCATATCTCTTCTCCTGTTCCTTTCTTTTGTCTCTCATACTCCTCCTTTCCCAAGCCGCAGGCCTGGTATTTTTAGGGCCGTGTGAAGGGGTGAAAGCATCGAGCACTTTTTTTACTCTCATCTCTCCATTTTAATCCCTGAGTGATGGCTGAAATGTGCGAGGCCCAGAAATGACGTCTCTCCTCGCCTGCGGGCATGAGCCATCAGTCACCTCACTACAGACTAAAACAGCATTCCTCTCCAACCTGCCTACGGAGCACATGCACAGCCCCCGGAGGTGTGTACGTGCGTGACTGTTGTGTAGTAGTGTATGAGGGCTGCATTATGCCGAAAAATTAAGAGCACTTCCTTTGTGCTTCTCGCCAAACACTGCCAGGCTAAATGGTGCATTATGCGTCTTTCACTTTTCCACCCTTACGACCATATTGGTTGTACTTACTCACCTCTTTGAGCCAAAAATGAACATGCTCCTATCGCATCACAGTAACACGTGCACACGCACACGCTCGTGTAATGCATAATGCATTGTGCTGTAGCTGTTTCAGCATTGCCGTCCCCCCTTCCGCACGCCCAGTCTGTTCCAGGCTATCAGACATGACAGTGCCAGCTGGGCTCCTGGCAGCAGCCGAGCAGGGAGGAGGAGAAAGAGAGAGAATCCAAGAGAGAAAGAGAGATGGAGACACAGCAGGACAATGTGAAGAAAGGATGCAGGGGGGGAGGCGGTGGGCGGCGCGGTTTGCAGCGCTCCGGTGTCTGTTCCTTTCCCTGCTGATCTAAGACGTGTTGCAGAACCGTGCCGGTCGGATTTTTTTGGGATGGAAAGCCGCTCTGGGTTGAGCAGTGTTCAGTTTATATAAAGACAGCTGTCAGCACAGGAGTGTGTGCCACTTCCAAACACTCCACTCATCACTGACTCACTCTGAGCAATTAACTGCTCCAGTTAACCTCGCTTCTGTTGATAGAGTAGAGAGAGAGAAGGAGAGAGAGAGAGAGAGAGCGAGAGAGAGAGAGGAAAACAGTATCTGAGTGTATCTGTTTGAGCAAATCACCATGTGTGTTCAAGAAAGTGTGAGAACTGAAGAAAGTCTGTGTGCGTGGCTGTCCATCTGTCTGGGAAGGTGTGCCTGTTTAAACCAGCATGTGAGCTTTAAAGCAGCATGTGTATGTGATCATGTCTGAGTTAGCTCAGACTGTTCAGAGACTTTGCAGCTTGTTTCTGTATGCCCGTGTTGGGCGCTTGTGTGCATAAACTTGTGCATCCTGATACGCATGCTTTCCTATGCAAAAAGCAGTATGGGAAATTAGTAGTTTTTGAGTAGTATTAATGAATCGTTAGATAGATGACGCACTGCACGTGCACTTGTGCGCCTGCTGGATGTTTATTCCATTATTTTGATATTCCAAGCTTTTTCTGAGTAAAAGTCAAAGGTCAATGCTAATATGGCTGATGTAATATGTCCAGAAATGTTTTTATTCTACACACCTAAACATTTTCATACCTAAAGAATGCATCAATGGTTAAGAAGTTCTTTTTAATTTTATAGACTAAAACATACAGAACATGAACCTCATAACAGAACTTCTATATATCTTCAAAATAAGTAAATTACTTGTTTGATATTAAAGAGACAGATCACTCAGATGACAATTCTGTCATCATTTACTCAATGCAATACCAATCCAAACCTGTATGCATTTTTCTTCTTCTTCTGCTGAACACAAAAGATGATATTTTGAAGAATGCTGGTAACCAAACTATTTCGGTTCCCATTGACTTCCAATGTAATTTTGACCATGTATTTTGTTTTTGTAGTTAGCATTTAATTAGCACACTTAAACCTTCATAATCAATAATTAATCAATACTTAATGTCCCATATTTAAGCATACAATTTTTTTTTAGGAAATATTCTAAATTTTTAAACTTGAATGATCAAATAAGGTTATTAAAAAAAAAAAAAAAAAGGAAAACTGTCATAGGTTTAACAGACAGTTAAAATAAATTATTTTTCTTTTATTTCATATGTCAGGCTTGGGTTAGCTGTGTATATTTTTCTGCCTATGTGCACTTAAACCAGGCGCCATTACAGAAAAACCATCACACCCACCTCTGTCATCTGCTCCCTTCACCCGGGAACCCTTTTCGGAATCACCCTGAGGGTAGGCCGCCCGGTTTGCCTTGTCTCACAGGAAACTCCTAGAGCCTCTGCCTGGAAACATCTGAGACAGAGAACAGATGGCGCTGTGATTTCTGACAATTGTGAACATGTTTTCCCCCCAACTGTGTCTGTGTGTGTGTTTGTGCTCTTTTAGCTATCTAGACCTCCGCTCCTGTAGACTATACACCCTTGGGTATGTATTTGTATGAATGAGAGAGTGAGAAAGAAAGGGAGAGTGGAGGAAATATGTGTGTTTATGTTCTTTTCAGGCCTACTTGCTGCTGTGGGTCTAACCCAAGAGTCATCATGGATTAAAAGCACTGGGAAACGCTCCACAGGTCCGTCACTCAGCACACTCGGATCCAAACGAGTACAACGGGGTGTTGACAGACCTTCTCTTTTAATGCTGATCTCAGAGCGGTATTCCACAATCTCTTATTACAATGGGAATTTGAATGTAGATGAGAATGACTGCTCTCAAACCAGCATAAATGGGAGACTAAGCATAAAAAATGCACTGGGGGGCCCACGGGTCAGGGATGATGATGAACTGACAGAGCGCATGGAGGAGCTGAACCCCACTGTTTGTCCTGAAATGGCTCCAACATATAAAAGCCCTTGCAGTAAAGGTGTGTATATGTGTGTGTGTGTGTGTGTGTGTGTGTGTGTGAGGTTCACTGTCTTACATCTCGTATGAAAGTAATCATGGGGGCCTATTCTAATCTACCGTAAATGTCACTCGCCCTGCCTCTCGTCTCCTGTCACTGGCAGAGAGTTTTGCGGGTTATGAGACTGGATGGACACCAATACTTTGCCTTAAAGGTGTCCAGAAGATGCTGGACGAGACTCGTGCACAAGATGAACTGTGAATTTTGGTCTCTGTGTGTTTTATAAGACAGCATCCATAAGGAAAGGCAATTAAGCTGAATGGTAAATGTCAGATATTTCTGTATTTTGTCTCTAGCACTGTAGATACGTCCAACATATTTTAAGCAAATATGTGCCCTTTGAGGGGCATATAATGTGGTAAATAGAAGAGTAAATTAGTTGTACATTCTGAAGAAAATGTGAGTGGTGTTTGCCTATGAAAAACTCACTGCCACAATGCTAGGGTGATAATGTTGGTTGGCAGGATGTTGATTTACGGTTGTTAAGGTGCTCTGGGTGTTTTTATTTTTAAGTGTATGCTATAAGAGCATTATATTGGTACCAACGATTATCTTATTATGTTATGTTATATTATATTAATCCACATTAGCCAGTATTCTATATTTTATTAGACATGCTTATTTCCTCTAGTTTTACATTTAGAATACTGTTGCCACCATGTAATGCTTAAATGTAAAAAACACTGATTTAATAGCACTGTTAAATGTAATCTTTTGCAGATCTCAAGAAATAATTTTTTTTTTCATACTGTACATTATAATGTTATAATGCTGAAATGTAATAGTGACATTTAATTTTAGTTTTTAAATATTTATTTTTAATTTTAGCAATGTAAAATAAATGTAAAAAAAAAATTTTTAGAAATGTTTATTTAGTTTAAAAAATAATTTAATTATAAAAAAATACTAAAAGATAATTCAATTCTAAATTTAGACGAAATGTTACAATTTCTCTACTACCAGCCATTTATTGGTTATTGTTCATAATAAAAAAATAACATTATAAAGTATTATTTGGCTTTAAAAAAAAAAAGGAGAAAATCGTATCTGCCAGGATTTTTATATTGGTGTATCTCTAGTTGCTATGTGGTTGATATAGGGTGTTTTGGGTGGTTCCTGTTCCAAGTCAAAACTGTCTATGATGTTCAGGTTACTCCTATTTTAACTTCTGTATCATGCCTCAGAATATTAGTTCATATCATCTTCATAAACAAATCTTCATGAACAAGCTATACATTTCCCTTTTAGCCCTGAGGCCAAACATTTAACCAATAAACCTACTGCAAGGCTAATGTAGAAAATCTGTGTACGTGGATGACCTGATAAGTAGAAATGAGATCCTGCGATGGCATTTGATATGTGAGGGAACATTAATGGAGGGCCACGCATTACTATAACTAGGGGTAGAATGAACATTAATGGTGTAAAGGTGCATCTAGGAGGTCAAAGGCTGGGATATATAGCATAGTTGAAAGGTGAGACCCCAGGAAGATGCAAATCTCCCACAGGGTGTCCACGAATCTCTGCAGTTTCCCCGGGGACTCGTTTAGGTGTGAAGCAGCCATGGGCAGATGGATCAACTGGGCCGGTGTATCTGTGAAACTCGCTCATTATAGGCTCGGCTGACTGTGATAACCTGATCGGTTTAACAGTTTCTCTTATAACGACTGAGGTTTTGATTTGGAAACAGGGAGGGGGTGATTCTAGACCAGTATGAAAGGGCAACTATTTACAGGCTCCAATGACTGTGATGTTCTGCGAAGGTCCTTAAGACAGCAGCTCCCAGAGAGATGGTTAAGACATATCCAGTTACACCAATAAGCCCTATCCTCCACATAAAGCAAGCAGCCATGACCAGTCACACATTAGTCATCATTACTGTGAGTGCACGTGTGTGAAGGAGGGGCGTATTACCAGTCAGCATGCTGGCAGTATGTGCGCGTTGGGGGTGAATGCACTAGATGTGATGTGTGAGGCCTCTGACAGCTTTAGATTCAAAAAGCATATGTACTGCATGTATGTCTAATTACCCACCACACAGCATAAGAGTGCAAGCTACAGCAGTGTGTGTGTGTGTGTGTGTGTGTGTGTGTGTGTGTGTGTGTGTGGGTGTGTGTGTGTGTGAGAGAGTGACAAGCCATACAGAGGCATTGTGCGTGTGCTTGTGTATTCACCAGCGTGTACTTTGTAGACGACTATCTGAGAGTGTGATGTGGATTAAAGAAGTAATTGGCAGAATCTAGGCCTATGTACTGTCATGTCCCGGCAGGCTGTTTAGTATTGCAGTGTGTTTGCCGTGATCTGAGAGTCTGTTTCCAGGCCTGATCCTCCTCTTCCACCCTCTCTGACTATCTGAGCTTCAATTGATTCTGTCTGCTTCTTCTATCCGCTCACTGGTCAATTTGCAGTTCAACCTGAATAATCTTGAATTGTACTTTTTTTATATGAAGCTTTCTGTGAGGATGTTGGAGATGGTCACATCTGAAATCCAAAAACTGGGAGTTCAAAATGTAAACCAGGACGAAGAGGAGGGTGTTTGGTTTAATGCTTTCGCAGGCGGATACATGGCACGGTATTATAGGACAAGTCGAACTTATGTTGGGCCGTGGCGGTGTAGATCGCGGGCGCCCCCTTTCGGTCGCTATTGCAACTGCGGACTTTCCTAGAGTTACAGATGAGGTAAGGGAAGTAACCAGTTGCGTGAAAAACTAAAAGATAGCTTAAATGACAACAGCCGTACAGTGATTTTTCAGGTCAAAACAGTAAAAATCGATGCGTTTTGACACTTTTTAAAAACATTTTATAACACTGATAGAGGGGGGGGAAATAAACTCCTCTGTTTAGGCATCGTAAGGAGGTTAATGGCATGTGCGAGATTTCTGGAAAGAGGAAAAATACCCGGATTGAGCCCAGAGAGAATACATTCGGTTGGAGGAAAAGTGAGCAAACTGTGAAAAGACCCGCCTCCGCCACGTCTGAACGTGCTCTGTCAGTTCCTTTCAGCTCAAAGCCCACCGAAGAAGCCGGAGGAAAGAAGGAAGCTTTAATTAATTAACGGTACAAGCAAACAAGGAACTTTTTCACTGTGTTTTTCGCCCCTTAGTTCTCCGAGCAGACGGAACAGCTGCGCTCGCTCAGCAAGCGCACAAATCAACATCTACTGTTCCGCCTGTATAATATCCTCCAACGTCTGCTGTTATTTAAGGGGTTTGTTTATTCTGTCTTTCTGTGATCTCTCGGATATAAAGCGAAATTTCCGGAGGACGCTGTTCGGTCTATGGTTTAGATTTAAGAGGATTGTAACGTTTATTTTTGTGATGTATATAGCCGTGAAGACGCCTGGTCACTATTTAATAATTAAAAAAAAGAAAAATTGTGTCTGAAGAGCCTTATAAAAAAAAATGACCATGGTACCCATACTTTCCGCCTACTACAGTTGTTACTACTGTACAATTTCAATGAAATTTGTAATTCATTGTAATCATTGTATGGTTTCTTTTATGACAGGGACATCAAAGTTTTATCATAGTTACTATGGTATTTTGGAGTAAACTCTGGTTACCACAGTCATTTTTAAAGGCAGCTGAGAATTATTTTATTTTTTCCTTAAAATTATTGTTGTTCTATGAGATGGATTGTGGCTTGGATCCTGCGGCCTTGCGCTGAGGTTCCTGAAGCATCCAGAAGCAAGGCACTGCTACTGTAAAATTGGTATAGATAGGTAAACAGTGTTTGAATGTATGCCAATAATATAATTAAATGCAATAAATTAAAATAAAACTATTTTGGAGACTCTACAAGAGGCTGCTGTCTTGAGGCCTCACAGGACAATTAAATCATACAATTAAACATCAATTAGTATTTGTAAAGATAGATGCTGTGTACAAGGTGTGTACTAGGATGGGACTGGTTTTTATCCTTTGAAAATTTAATAGAATTGTGAAAAGTGGATGTTACATACCAGAATTATAGGTGCTGTATGTAATTTTTTGACTGTGCTAAAGCATAAAAATACCATAATATGTTTGTAGATATATAGGAAACATGCTAAGTTCACATATTTATTTCTCCGAAAAGCAATGCTGCAGCCATATATTCTACACTGAAATGTGTGTTCAGTGTCGGAATGTCTGTTTTTGTTTTGGTCTGTGTGATTCCGGCCACTGCCAATTTACCCAATACTATTTCAACACCTTAGGTTCCCATTTGGCGGAAAACTCAGCGTCTGACTGGGTCAGAGATCGCAGATTCTACCTGACCTAAAAAGCCTTGGCTCACCAACTTACAGTGCAAGGCTCGGCGCCATCCGTTATCAATTGCACTCGTTCCTGTTGCATGTCCTCGGTCTGGCAACCTGCGTGAGCTTCGAGTCTGAGCAGGAGGGGGCGGGAGAAACAACACTCTCAAATATTTGAGACAGGGGTAGCTGCAGGTCAGAGTAATGGGCGTGGCAAAAGGTGGCATGCCGAAAGCTGAATGCTACAACAGAAAATAACCCCTAACCCTAACAAATTAGAAAGACCTTTATCCTTTACCTCTAGCAATGTAATATACTTAGCATTTGTTGAATGATATTTCAATATTTCTCTTTTTTTTTTTTTCTCTCCAGTTCTGCAATGGTGCCCACCTTTCCTGTTCCTCTCCTGTTTCTACAAGTGTTGGCTCTACAGAGCGTTTGGTCATCTGCTCCACAGGAACCGAAAGTTCAAAGCTCGCCTCAGACAGATATCTCCAGCTTACATCACCCCACCTGGAGCCTGGGGCTGCAGCTGTATAGGTCGCTCCGCATCGATGGTTCCCAGACCAACACCTTCATCTCCCCGCTTCTGTTGGGCAACTCCCTGCTGGCTCTAGAGCATGGAGCTAAAGGACCCACAGCAGGCCAGTTTCATGATCTCCTGGGGATCACCAAAAATGATAAGGCTGTTGGAGAAGTTTTGACCAAGGCACTGAAATCTGTGCGTGAAGCTAATGGAAACAGCTACACATGGCACATTTCCTCTGCACTGTTTTCCAAACAAGCCCCTAAACTGAAGAAGAGCTTTCTGGAGAAGCTCCAGACCCACTTTGGGTTGCAGCATGTGGCCCTGGAGGATGCACAGAAACAGACTGACATGGAGAAGCTCCAGTCTTGGGCTAAAAGTGAGATGGATGGAGAAGAGACAGCAGATCTGGAACAGGCACTGGAGACCAAACCTGGAGCCATGATCCTGGCCAATGCACTGCACTTTAAAGGTGAGAAGAAAGAATAAGTTGGAAACTAGTTTAACTGGCTTAATATAATGCTAGCACACAATTATATTCTAATATTATATTGTGCTGATTTACATAATGAGGTTAAGAAAAGTTATTTCAATCACTGAGTGCAAATAACATATAACAGGACATGGCACATCACAAAGACAGACTAAAAGTTTCTGTGAATAACATGCTTTAGGAACAGGCATTAGACACATAAAATGAAGGTGTGGCTTGTCTACTGTACTTAGGGAATCAGGATAGTTGTGTCTAATCTTGAAGCTTTATGGTCCATTATGTGTTTGGACAGTAGCCAGACTGCATTTCAAAATTCATGGCTTCATCCTTCGCTTTACTTGAATGGCCTGTGGGATGTGAATGCTGTTATTTTCTATAATTTGAGTTCTTAGTGATGTTTTGTTTGTGAGCTAATCAGTGTTTTTGAATAAACTGTAGACATGAAAGTTTTGTAGATATGCGAATTGTATAGATTATATTAGTGGTTAAATCCAGTTCTGTAATCAGATTGGCAGATCGACGTTCCAAGAGCACTGATGTAAATTCTAACAGCACTGGGATTTAAATCATGAATTCAAGTGGGATTTGAATCATTGATTCAACTGATTGTTTCATTCAGGAATGAAACAAGAGACCGCTTGTATGGCTGTGTTCCACTTTGCTTTTAGACACGCACACTGGATCTTTACTCAAATGACTCGCTCGCATAATGATTTAACCTGCAAAAAGATTCACTGAACAAATCTTTTTGGTGAACTGATTCAAAAGAGTCAATGGGATTAATCAAAATCCCCACCCCTATATGTTATACTTATTTATTTTTTGATTAACACCTAATTTATGTAATGCTGCTCAAATAATTTAAGGCAAGCATTAACCGCTTTAAAAGTTCAAACAATACTTTTTACATTTAGATTTTTTTCTTCAATTCCAGTTCACTAACAATTCCAAGGTCATCAGTGAGGTAAAACAGTTTTATACTCACAGATATCAGCTCATACTGTATCTAAAAAAAGGCAAGAAGTGATATTTGAGCCAAACAGGATCAGTCAGAGTGGTCATAGCACCGCTGTGCTTCCGCTGTCTTGCGTGCTGGAGAATTAGCTTGTACAGATTGTGCTGCTGCTTGATAAATGGACTATAAGCAGTTGCACGACTGATCCTGAAGGTGAAAATTTGCTTGGAGGATAAGGAATCACACTTTAGGGGGTGTGCAAAACATACGTGTGTATTTTTTTTCATCTGACATTTTTCATTACAGTTTCCAAACTGCAGTCAAGTGATTTACAAACTCTCTGTAAATCAGTCTGAGCATAGTATTTAATAAAAGCATCAGTTGAAAAAATGATTCTTTTATTAATCAACATCAGTAGTTCATGCATTCTCCTTCACAGCCAGCCTGCAAGGTTGATGACAGGCCATCTCGAGTATATCAGGAAGAGCCTATACAGTATGTATCTTCCCAGGAGAGGTGGTGTGTCATCTTCAATAATTTGGTAATGATCATCTGCATCTCCTGCCCTCCAGTGAGTGACTATATTCTTCATACAATACTCTTCTGCTAACTGCATACAGTGCAGTATATACTGCATACTGCCTGGCCTGCTATTTAAAAAAATATATTCTTACATGACAATCACTTTGCAATTCCGTGAATGGCATTATCTTGTAATTTCTGAAATAAATATGATGATTTAAATCCGTGTGCAGAAAATGTGCATAATATGCACTGAACTTGTCTTTTTTGGTCCTTATATGTATGCATTTTACAAACACCTTTATCCAAAGCAACTTATAGTGCATTTAAATTATGCACTATTATCAGTTCAAGCATTCCTCATGGGAATTGAACCTATGACCTTGGTGTTGCTAGCACGTTCTCTATCATTTGAGTTACAGGAATTTTTGCCAGTCAATCATGTGGGCCCAGTGGTTTCAATGGGTAGAGCTTGCATGGTAACTATTAGGCCAAAACTCTGATTAAGTATTTTTCACCCTGAACCCATGTACAGACATTTTAAATTGAAAGGAAAAATTGTGACATGCTCAAGAGAGGGTAGTTTTCTTGTCTTATTATTATTGAGCTGTAATAATAATATAGTTTTTGCACAAAAGCTGTGCAGTACATGCCGTACCGTGTTTAGTCAAATCAGAGACAGTGCAACAATACTTAAGTTTCTTGTCACTGAAAATGAGTTTTTAACATGCCGGTGCTATATGCTGTTCTACTTCACTGGATTTCTGTCTCATTCTCTTGCTTTTGTGCTTGTCTCACCCACATGCTGGAGTTTTGTTCGACCATCGATTTCCTCTTTGTCTGCGTATACTGGCAGGTGCTTGATCCTATTTTAAAAAAACCAGAGCGATAGTAAGGAGCGGTAGGGGAGAGCTTTCTCTACCCCGCTACGTAAAACCCCCTACCCCCGCACACCCCCCCCTACCTTACCCAAAAAAAAGAACCGCAACCACAAATGCAACAGGAAATAAAGTTGGGATTGATTTTAGGTTGATAAGCAATCTAATTAATTTATTTTGTTTTATGTTTTGACTTAATTACATATTTTTTTCCCGTTCGCAAGCAAGAAACAGGAATCTGTGGAAGTTCATTAATTCAGCCAATGAAATATACAAATTAGATCAGACAGTAGATTGGGCCCTGTGAATGAGATTATGAAAATTGAATTCATAGTTTGGATTTATAATTTAAAGGCAGTTGTCGCACCGCTTCAGGGTTCTGTAGTAATTCATTTAGTCGCCAGTGTAATATTAACTTTGTCCAAAGCTTTTTCATCACCTCTCTGATGGGTCGTTTGTGGACTTTTACTCTTGGTGTTAATCTGAGAGCGGTTTTCTCTGCTCTCCTGAAATCTGTTCAGTCATGTCAATGTTTTATAGGAAAAATTGTCAAAATGTGCTCCTTCTGGAGTTCATTTACTTTAAATAATTGACATTGCAGTTCATTTCTCTGGCCACATCTGCAGTCCTCATGCCTCCCTGCAGCAGGACAATGGCATGTTCACGTAGGTGAGCAGGAAACCTGAGTATCTTTCTCTTCTGGTGTTTTTCAGAGTCAGTAGAAAGGTCTCTTTAATGTCCTAAGTTATTATAACTGTGACCATAATTACCTTCCGCCTATAAACTGTTCCACAGGTCCATGTGCAGTAATTGTTTATGGTTCATTGAACAAGTTTCAGAAATATTGTTTAAACCCTTTGCAATAAAAATGTGTAAAGCTCATTTGTATTTTACAAAATTGTCTTTAAAATACACTGTTCCAAAAAAGAAACATTACTTTTTTGGGAAAAAAAAAAAAAAAAAAAAAAATGATATTCCTGCCTGGAATGACTATGGTAGGATTGGCTACAGTACTCTGGTGCATGTACAAGTCATAATTCCAGGTACACTGAAACAAATAGCCAGACACCATGGAGAACTGAATTGGAGCTCATAGCAGGGGGCAAATGGAGAGCCACAGGTGTGGAGTGAAGGAAAGACAGAGGTGAAAGATAAGAGAATTTTGGGGCTTTGGTCAAAGGCTTTAAAAGGAGAAAGAGAGAGAAAGTACTGTAGGCCGATTCCTAGTGTGTCGTGGTGGCAGCTCATTACCTCAGCCTTTGTGCTCTGTACAGCAAACCCCAAAAAACAAGCACACACACACTTTACCCCCGAAGCACCAAAGGATCCGGTGAGAGAAGATGAAAGCGCTTTAATTTAGAGCGTTTTAACTTTATTGTTTGTGGCTCGGTTATTACTGAAAATGGGCATGAGAGAGCCTTCAAGATGCAAAACCACACAATAGCTGCATTGTCTTTACGCTCTGTAATTAATGAAGAAGGTATGAGTGTCTCTCTCTTGCGAATGCTTGTTAGGTCATTCTGTTTCTCTCTTTCAGTCACAGAATCTCCCAGGATGTTTTCTTTCTTTTGATTGCCAGCCAAGACCTCAGTGACAAGAATCCTTGTGTGGCATTTCAGAAACTCGCATGGCAGAATTCCCCTTTTAATGCTCTCAGTTCCAAGAGCTTTGCCACCCCATAATAACAGACAGATACCATGCCATGTGTTTTGAACTTTAGGCTGATCAAATTTCATCCTCCTGTATAATTATTGAAATCCAACTGCTCTGGCTCTTGGCTTGTGTTCACAAGCTTAAAGGAAACTGCTAGCATACCATGAGGCGCATGCAAAGCTTGGCATGGGGCCGAACAGAGAGGTTTGCTTTCCCTACACAGGATCAGGTGTTTATCATAATAAATGACATGATGTCTTGGGTTTATGAAATGAGACTCTTTTCTTTAAAGAGGAATTCTAGTTTCTGTGTCTTTGTTTTGTTTATTTTTTTGGTTTTGTTAATGGTATTCCTAATTATACGTAGGGAATATGTTTTGAATTCCTCAGGAGGAGGATGTTTAATGCTGAAAGCAATGGTTTTGGGACCAGGAGTGTTTAAAGGTGATTATGGAAATTTCTTCTTGGGTGGCACATTCCTTTTTAAGGCACAGCAAAACTGAGGCCTGGATAAACTTCAGCTATAAATACAGAAGTGCGATCGGGTGACTTTGATGAGAAAGTGAAAAACTAGCACCAAATTAAAAAGGGGCTAGAGATCCTTCGAATATTGGCAAAATATTCAACAACCCCGAAAGCAATTTTTTGAACATATAACTAAGCCACATTTAAAGTATAAATGCCAGTGCATCAGATAACAAAATCTCAAACATGTGGCATTTTTTAGTTTACACATTTTATTTATTTAAAAAAAAAAAAAAAAATAGCACAAGCACGCTATTCAAGCAAAATGTTTTATGAAAAGTTTTCTATTTTCAAATTATTTCAAAATGTTATTTATTCCTTTGAGGACAATGCTGAATTTTCAGCAGCCATTACTCCAGTCTTTAGTGTCACATGATCCTTCAGAAATCATTCTAATATGCTGATTTGGAGCTCAAGAAACATATCATCATATTATTATTATTAGTGTTGACAACAGCAATAACACTGTTATACATTTACTTTTTCAGGATTCTTTGAAAGTTTTTCATTTCATTTACTTCAATACATACACTCATATACATATACTCAAAACGTAGCTTTAGTGTCCATGTTTGCAGTTAATGTGACAAGCTGCACCAGTGGTAACTCAGCCAGGACACCTGACCTGTGTGACACATTGTTAGTGAACACATTCACTAAAAATGTCCTTGAGACCCATCGTTTAAAAACAATTGTAAAAATGGCTAAAAAAAATAAAGAAATTTCTGGGTAAAAAAATTCATAATTTTTGCAGGTCACACTTTAACATTTCGTATCTCATGCAATTATATTCAGACATTTTAAGTGTGGCTTAAGTGTCCATTGTGTCCAAATAATTTTTGGGGTCAGTGTAGGTCCACATAACATGTGGCAGGGTTCAAATTGAGTTGCAGAGGCTGTTGACTGCCTTATGTGTTTGTCTCTTCACTCCTCTTGAAGAGCAATGTAGTACTTCTGGTGCTGCGAATTACAATAAAACGGCCTGGCTTAACCCCATATTGTCTTGTAATCATCCTTAGTATTTGATTTGACTTGATACTGCTTTTTTCGCTCTTTTTTTCTCTCCCATTCTTTATCTTTCCCTTGACTAATCCAATAAGGTGAAAAGAACATGTGACTGTAATACTGCTAATAGTCTCTTTATCGAATCTCATCTTTGTCAGTGAATTTAATGGGTGTAATGGGCTGTAATAATATGTCCTATGCCTCTGCCTCCCCTGCACCCTTCCTCTCGCCTTTTCTTTTTATCTTTGGTTCTTTTTCTGGCATTGAGTCTGTGATATTCCTTTGTATGATTTGACTCATCAAAGCCTTGATGTATGTCAGATCCAAACAGCATGGCTGTAAGATGATTGTACTCTACGTTTTCTAAAAGTTTGTGTCAGAATGTTAAAATGCTTGTTTGTGCATGTCCGGGTCATGATGTCCAAGTCGTGTTCATCTATCCACATGTGTTTTAAGTGGATTTTTCTGTTTGTAGGATTTTGGGATCGAGGCTTTTACCATGAAAACCAAGATTTGCGGAGCTTCTTGGGTACCAGATACACTAAAGTTCCCATGATGCACAGATCAGGTAAGTTCCATCAGGCTTTTATCATTGAAATACACAACAAAGACATCCAAACTACCAAATGTTTGTTTTCCCAGGCGTATACCGTCACTATGAGGACATGGAGAACATGGTACAGGTGTTGGAACTGGGCCTGTGGGAAGGGAAGGCCAGCATGGTGCTGCTTTTGCCCTTCCATGTGGAGAATTTGGCTCGGCTGGACCGTCTGCTGACCCAGGATCGGGTTGAGAAGTGGTTGGAGAAACTGAACTCCACTAGTATGGCATTATCCCTCCCGAGAACCAAGATAAGCAGCACCGTCAGTCTACAGGTAATAGTCTAAATATTGTACATATCACTTCCTACACGGCCATTATGAGTGTGTGAAATACAATTTCAAAACATTAAGTTATAGATAAATATTCTTAACATACAATGTAGATAAAACTAATTTAGAAAGCTAATGGAAGATATCCAGATATGACATTAGCATAATGAGAACGAACCATAGGTCATAGATTATTTTCATTCAGTGGGAAAGCTTTTTCCTTTTAATGGAAATTGTGTTTGCAATGAAATTGCAGTCAGGCTTTAGAATGCGGTTTTATGTGTCTTGGGACACTGAGCTATGGTCTTTATTCTTTAAAACATTCCTCAGATGTGCATTGTAAGTGCTTCCATTGCCATCTTGTGCTGCTCTCTTTTTGAACACCAGCAGGCAGCATGTTGCTTTATTGACCTGTGATCAGGAAGTTTTTTACAGAGTTTTTTTAGTCATAAAAAAGGACAAGATTTTGTCTTTTAATGAATATATCTTTTAAATTCACTCAATATTTTGCCATGTCATTAATTTTGGTCCATTTTAAACCTTATCAAAATGTAGGTAACAAAAGCTTTATTTTAATTAAAACTAGATTTAATTGCTTGTCTCTGCAAAATCAATTTTGTTTGACTGCCAGAGTTAAGACTTTCTTGTCTTAGTGGTTCATATGTGGTTACTAAGGTGTTTTAGGTGGTTGCTAGGTGTTAAGTTTCTATATGATTTGTGTTCTGCTTCTGCCATGTGAATCTGGTAAGTACTGTCATTATCTAACACGTTAGTGTAGATTAAAGTATCTTCCAAAAGTTTGGGGTCTTTACAGGTTTTTTTTTTTTTTTTTTTTGAAATTAATAAACATGATTGCAAAAAAAAAAATCAAATAATACTTAAAATATCAGAATTTCCATTAAAATATTAAGCAGCACAACTGTTTTCAACACTGACTACTTTACATGTGCACGAATAATGCAATTACTTCCAATAATCAGAGTAAGGACTTAATCGCATTATGATGTTTACATGTCAAGAGCACAAGAGAGTCTCTTCACTCCCATTTACATGCAATTTCCATTATTATTATTATTAGCTATGAATTGTGGTTATTTTTTTACTGCCATTATTCATGTATCCCACTGCACATCACAAATGATGGATTAATTTATTTACGTCCAATGCACAACACGTTTGTATGGTTGTATTCCATGCTTTTTCGGTGTCATAGAAATGTGATGGCAATTCGTTTGCCTACACTGCCGTCGCGTTCTACTGCCGTTTCTGGATGATTGAAAGGAACCGATGGTGGCCGCGAGTTGTGTTTCCCCCAGAATGCGATGCTTTCTTTTCCGCCATCGTTTCTAATCTGCGTATTATTACAGGTGCACGTCAAGTCATGTATGTCACAAGCACATGCGCACTTTGGTCAGAGCGGCAATACTGCGATTAAGGTGTTTACATGCCTGTATATTTCGATTAAAATCGGCGTACGCCACCTATGTTAATGCGATTATGCTTGCTGCGATTATGAGATATTTGCCAAAATCTCATTATAATAGCATTAAGAGGGTGCATAATAAAAGTAAATGTTACTTGAGCAGCAAATCAGCATATTAGAATGATTTCAGAAAAAGGATCGTGTGGCACTGAAGTTTCTGGAGTAATGGCTGCTGAAAATTCAGCTTTGCCATCATATGAATAAATTATAATTTTTTTTGTTAGGTTGTTCAGTTGTAATAATATTTCATAATATTACTGTATTTATTGTTGTAAACAGCATACACCACAACAAGTAACAAACTTCCTAATTAGTTAAATAGACTAAAAATTTTACATAAAATTCAAAATTGGCATTTTCACTATTGGTGTGTCTAATTTCCATTTTAGTGCATAACATCAAAGTATCATAAGTTTATGTTTACCACAGACCACGTTTTACTTATAAATTGAAAACCCCATTATAAAAACCCATAGGAAAGTCTCGAGGGAACCCATGGCAAATTAGTCTTCTGGGTTTTGACATCACAACTGCAGCACTCTATTCTTGTTGTGCAATATAGACCTCAACAGAAAGTCGTCCTATAATTGCATGCCTTAATCCCTCTAAGTGTTTCCCATACAGACTAATGACTCTCCTGGCATCCCAAACATTTGTGCTCCTTCAAGGTCTGGGCCCTCAGAGAGATGACATCCTGGCTTAGAAGCTCAGCAAGAGTCTCTCCAGCAGCTCGGCCACAGGAATTAGCCTGGACTTAGACAGCAAAGAGTGACAGAGTTGTAGAATAGCACAGATGGTTCTGTCTGCACTGCTGAACAGATCTGGATTTGGACGACAGAGAGTGACAGTGACTGTGTTGGGCGTGTTTGGGCTGTTGAGATCAGTGGATGAGACCGTGTCTGGTATGATTGGCTTGTGGGTAAGCACATTTGGTTTCTTGCGGTGGGTGGATATGTCAAGTGCGCCTTCGTAGTGCTCTTCTCGTGGATTGTGGAGGTGAAGTGTTTTGGAGCTTGATGAATGATTTTGTGACATATGCTGCTGGCTCTCTTCTTTCCTCGCTCACTTCAGTCTTGTTTCTCCTTCCTCGTCTCTTTCCTGTCTCCCTGCCTGTTCTTCGTATTCGTCTTTTCTCTCTCCAGCTACCGCTCCGTCCTCCCTCTCTCAGCGTCTGACCTCAGCTCATCTATCTCCTGCCCAGAGTCCACTGGTTCCTCCCACTCTCCCTTTCTTTATTCATCACTTCATCCGCCACCTCAATCTTTGTGTCTTGCCCTCTCATTTTCTCTCGTTTCTAGCTGGTCAGAGTCCCTGTATCTCATCTTCTGTCTCACCCCTTTTCGTCTCTCGCACTCGTTCTTTGTCAAACACTCCTTTTCTCTCTTTACGTCTTTCATATTTGCCTGCACTTCTTTCTGCAGTCTTCTTTTCTTTCGTTTTTTCTGTCCTCTTATATCCGTGAAATATTTCACTTTTTTTATTCTTTATTTATTTGGTTCCTTATTTATATATATTGATCACCTGTGACATTCTTGACATTTTCTGTGGTCAAAAACTACTTTCTTTTGCTCTCAATTTTTTTTGGATGCAACTAATTGTACTATACATATTAACTAATGTATTGTATGTATAGTAGAGATGTGCATCTCCGACTCCGATATGATACGCATCTCGATGCACAGCCAACGATACGATACATTAAAGATACATATGAAGCAGCTATCGATGCGATACGATTCACCCCTGTTATGATGCAGTGCGATTCGATTTCGATTCGATTCAAAATAATGCGATTCGATGCAATACGATGCAATGGAGAAAATATGATCACTTTTAATGCCCCGAGGCCTGTATCATAAGGCTTATTTCAGTTAGTCTGACTCATTGTCAAATTATTTGGTTCCATAAAGCAAATTTAACATGGGCCTAGATCAAGCTTAGCCACTGTGGCAACTTATGCTGGGAAACTGACCTGGTCTAAAGCAGGTTAACTGTCAGACTAAGCGGAGTTCCTCTAACACTGACCAATAGGAACACAATGATATTACTACTGTCTCACATACTATATTGACTTTTTTTTTTTAACATTTCTAGTGGACTGCCCGTAATCGAATGCGATTGTCATGCGCATTTTGATAGTAAAGCCGGTTCTGTAATCAGCAGGAAATCATCATCACGTGCTTTCAGATGAAGCAGAATTTACTACACATAGCTGTAGTTCACAGACAAGTTTTTATTGCTTTTTATTGCGCGATTCTGAAGTCGAAGAAATCGTTTGCGATAATGACAGCTGTTTGCATAGCTGCTCTGTGAAGTAAATGCTGCTCCATTTGAGAGCATGTGAAAATACCCCATTTAATAACATATTTTTACTCCAAACTCACTTCATAACCTCAGTCGAGTGTTTGAAATAAATCCTTCTGTGAGATAATGTGGCTTCTTACACAGAATAAGGCACGCAACATATTTCATAGTATTTAAGCAGTGATAAAGGCATTGTATTATAAATATACTTTATTTTAATGAAAATTATAATAAGAACTCCGATAAAACTCCGTATTTTGTCGTAGTCGTGTGTTTATTAGTCAAGGTGAATCAATGAAAGCAGTTGAATCTTCTGTTGTTTATTCAGCTGCAGCGATAGGCATTTCTTGGGTTTTTTTCTGCGAGGCGTATTTGGAGTTTTAGCGCGAGAGCGCCCTCTGGCCTTCACATGGAGATTTATTACTGATCACAGAACCGTGCTTCACTGAAAGATACGCATGACAATCGCAGCTTCTGTCGAATCGCGATCTCGATTCCATTTCGATTTATCGTGCAGCCCTAATTCTAGCCTGCCGCCTTTCTCCTCTGTTTATGACAGCTGGGTACCTTGTATAGTTTTGCACACAGATAGCATAACAGTAGAAAATTACAATCTAAAATTGCTCTTTAAAGCATTAAAATAACTAAATTAAAAGTTAAAATCACTGAATTAAAAATTATGAAAATGACTACATTTTAACTGCTATAATAAACACACATTAACTCATCTGAGCTTATTAATTAGTACTGTATTAGCTTACATTTGATTTACCCATTACTATAGTCACTTTACAGTTACTGCTATCATAAAATACACTTACTTGTAGGTTTAAAATTCTACACATGGCACATTTATTGTCCAACAACAAATATTTTAGCAAAATGAATATTTTACTCAGAATTATTGCGCTCCTATTCGATTGCACTCTGTCTGTTTAGCGTGCATGCGCGCAGCAGCGCTCGTTCACTTACGTCAGCCTCGCCCACTCCTGACAGCAAAATTAATATGTTTGCGTGACTTTCTGACATTTACAGATGGAAAAATATACCTGTGACATGTCAGTTATGCACTGAGGAAAACACAATGTCTCAAACAGCACAGATATATTCGGTGGATCGATTTGATCCATGATCGATCATTAAGGGCTGCTTAAGAATAAGCGTGCACTAATTAGTGAGATTGTGTGAACTTAAATTGTCGTTTATGAAACCGCCTTAGTCCTGATTGATTTGTTAGGTTATTTCAAGTCAGGTTTTGGTCTCCGTAGTGTTGTGGTGATGCATCACAATCACGCAGCAGTAGGGATGGGCGATACCTCTTATTTTATTTTCGATCTGATACCGATATTTTCAAGCCCAGTATCGTCGATATCGATACCGATACCTCTAAACTAAACTGCTCTTTTAAATTATTAAAAGAATATAATCAGTAATTATACTCACTTAATATTAGATTTTAAAGCCATGATTTTTAACATTTCATAAGCTTTTTTTGTTTACGCTGTCAGAAAATATATGAAAAATATGCTATAATTGTATTTTAGCCCTTTACTGGGGCAGTAACCTCAAAGGTGCAACTATACCTCCAAAAGGGAGCATATTAGTACCGTTCAAGTATGCATGCTTTAAGAGTAGATAAGTTACAAAGGCGCACCTTTGAGGGTACCTCATGAAAAATAAACATGGTGTTACAGTATTACCATGCTAAATTTGTGGTTACTGCAGTTATACTACAAATACTGTGGTAAACTGTGGTTACTGTAATAAAACCATGGTCAATTTTTGTAAAAGGCTGCCAGGCTGTTGTACCCCTAAAGCTGAAACTTTAGCACATTTTGTCCTGACAGATTTATTAACAGCAATTACAGAACATACAATCCATTTGAACTTTTAACAACCAGTTTAAATAAATTTACTTGCACAAACTAGCCAATTTAAAATAAATATTACATGTACACAAAGGTTTGGGGTCAGTAAAATTTTGTAATATTTTTTTGTAAGTCTCATGCTCACCAAGGCTGCACTTATTTGAAAAAAAAAAATTTATATATAATAAAAAATTTCAGCCATGCATTACTCCAGTCTTCAGTGTCACTGTGAGCGAAGCGTCAGCAGCGAATGCTGTCTGTGATTGATTGGTTCTGTCTTACAGCATTTGCGTGTGTTCCGATGAGCAGGAGAAATGGATCTATCCAACACAATTATTCGATAATATAGTCTATTTTTCCACTTTTTATGCACCGAATTTCCCGATAAATAAATACAATTAATGGTTAAAAATGCACTTTATATTTTGATGTGATGTGTTTTGATGGCAACATCAGTATCGAAAGTATCGATACTTAAGGATCGATCCGCCCATCCCTAGCAAGCAGCGTGATGAGCACGTGCTTGAGATTTGAACAGTTTTAGAGGGAGAAATCATCTACATATAAATTATTTGTCACTTTCTAAATAATAAAAGTATAGCGCATCTATTAATAATTATATATGAATAAATAGTTTTTTTTACTGATGCAAATATGTTAGAAACTATGCATCGTGATATAAATGCCAACTTGTAGCCGATGCACACTTTTTAAACCGATGCATCGCATTGTTAACTTTTTATGCTGATGCACCGAGTGAATCGGGGAATCTTCCCATCCCTAATGTATAGATGTGTGTAGTCATTATGACTTATTGTTTTTTGTGAATTTCATGATACAATTGACAATTTAAAAATGTGTTTTTGCTTATTTCTACAAAGACAACTTTTTGTGACTTCCGATTCAAATTGATAAGAGTAACGTCACATATGGTAGAGGTGGGGGGTTAGGGATGTAACTATTCACTCAACTCACGATGCGATACGATTCACAATACTTACTTCATGATTCGATTCTCTCATTATTAAATTTTTTTTACAAATGAGATTTAAGACAAATTATAATGCAAATCATCTTTATTATTTTCTCAGACAAATGCTGCCATATTCTTTGTTAATCTGAAATATGTCAATAACAAAACTAAATTGAAATTTTAAGACAAATCCCAAATCAAATAAATATTTAATACAAATAAAGAAATTCCTTCGGTGAAAGAAAATCAAGGCTTTGCCTGTGCTCTTCCTTTTGAAATAAGAGGTTACACTGCATTTTAATGAAAATCCCACAAAATGGCTACACACATGCAGCTGATGTTTTTGATTAAATTAGATTGTAGATTTGCGACATTTGAAGCAAAACAGAATGTCGACTAGCTTGTGAAACATACTACTAAAAACATACCCGCATGAAACAAATTCCAGATGGGCTGAATGAGATGCAGATTCACTCTCTGACAGCAGGTGGTGCTTATGGAACAGCAGCAATACAGCGTTTCCTTGGTTTCCGATGTAAACAAAGCAGTGCTGCACTTATGAATTTTAATATGCATTTTACAGAGGCAAGACGAAAAGAAAAAATACCATACTTTTCTGAAGACAGTAAGTTCCCCTCAGAGATACAGTACATTCATATAAACCCCCCTATAACTGTATCTCGATTCTTTTAACATCTCAACCGACTTGAATCGTCTCATGTTTGTATCGATTTTCATCCAGCTCATCATAGAGGTAAAATATATATGATTTTTATGTTGTTATTTGTTTATTTATTTTCCAAAAAAATTATATGTATATTTTTTCACACATAGATATGGGAAATATGCTGTAATTATATATTATAAGTATGTATATTATATGTATTTTTATACATCATAAACAAAATTTTGAAATAAATATACTTAATCATAATATATAATCTTATATCATATATAATTGTATTTTCTTTCATTTCAGTTTTAATTTTTATTTTTATTTTTTTTTATAAACAGCCAGTCTGATCAGTCTTTGGAAAGCAAATGAAACACGTTCCTATTTAATTTGGTGAAAATAAATGTGAAAAAGTCATATTAAACATATTTCTTCAATATTTAAGTGCATGGGATAACACTTAGAGCCCTAAAATTATGTTTGATAAAATCTTTGTTTTTCTTTCAAATTTTTTGCTGACCCCCTTGCACTTCCTTATGGCCCCCATGCGTTCCTACTCCCCAGAGCCCATATTGAAAACCCCTGCTCTAGGGTCACTGTCCCAGGGTAATGCTGCAGGTAGATGGCAAACCGTCTAAACCACAAGGTTGGTTTTATCCTTGTGGTAGACAGCAGATGTCAAGAAAAATGTCAAGAGGAGTGCAGTGACAGAAAAGGGTAAGAATTTAGAGAAGCAGAGGTTAAAAGACACAGATAGAGTAGAAAAAGGTACAACAAAAATGACAGTTGTTGAACTAGACAGGTTAAGCGTGGCACAACCATTCCCAGGACGCATAGAGAAGTGAACGGTCGCTGTAATGCGGGACAGCGTTTTGTTAAAGTTTTGTAATGTCAGGCAAGAAATATAAGCACCCACATGCCATGTCCGCTTATGCAGCTCTGCTCAGAAGAACAAGATTTTGACATTAACATGAGCGGTTAGGATGCCCAAGAGAGACCTAGAGGCTTGCTTTAAAAGAAACCCACCGACAGCCCAGACAAGACTCCCTTTTTTGTACTTGCTGTGTTCACATAAGTGATGACCCAGCGTGCGGAAAGAGGCCGAAAAGTCCTGCCATGACTGCATGACATGAATAGAGCTGTATTACTTCTCTGACAAGTTCTCCTGCTGCTCCCTCGCTCTCCACATCTTACTGCTCTGTGTCTGTTTCTCTGCTCTTTCATGCTCTCATCTAGCTTTTTCTTTTTTCTGCCAAACACATACACACACTCTTTCTAGTAGTATCTGAAGAAATATCACTGTAGGTCAGAGACACTTGATTCCTCCACTTTTATATGGGCAGTGACAGAAGAGGCGCACTGAGTGCAGCTTCCCTCTCCCTCTCCAGTCGGGTCGAAGTGAGCAAACACAGCCTCCATCTCGAGGCGTTAATAGCATTTCCACCTTTTATCTATCATCTCGCCTCAGAGCCTCAGCCTTTAACATGGCCGCCAGACACTCTGTCACTCTCAAGTCGCTCTAGGCCTTCTGTCATGCTCCCGCATGGACCTCTTCGGTCTCGGGAGGAGCTGCCATTATCCTGATTTCCAATCCGTGCGCTTGCGTATGCACTAATGTAGCTGTGCTGCGTGGCTACGGGGGCCCGGCTCGGGGCAGGATGACCTAAATTGGACTGACGTGCAGCTGGAGAGGTGAGTGGTTGTGAGGGAGGTGAAATGGGGTTGAGATGCTGGAAAGAGAGAAAGAGACATAGAAAGGGCAGGAGAGCGGGCGAGCCAGATAAAAATATCCGCTCTAGTGGTGAGGCAATGGGGCCGGAGCTCAGGACCGGTTAGTGCCAGGCGATAGCGGCTAACAAGAGATTTAGTCTGGACTCCATAACGAGCATGAGGGGTCGAGGGGTCACCGTCTGCCTGATGCCTGGCAAACACACACAGCCAGACACACTGACCTTAAGAGTCTGACACAGGGATACAGAGAAAACACACACACATGCGCTTACTGTGCCAAGGCCTGTGGATGCCAGTGTGGCTGTAATTGGATTGCTCAGTTCTCTGTGTGTGCCAGAGAGACAGAGGGAGTCAAGCTAGCATACACACACTCGTTGATGAGGTCATGAAGTGGATATGGTGTGTATGCCAGGACTTGGGACAAGCCTGTTGTAATCAGACAAGTGTTTTAGAGCACAGTACCATGCCGTGATAAAATGCTTATTTGTAATCTCATACAAATATTGACATATCCTGTTTTATTGAGGTTTGTGGCTGTCTTGTAAAAACCTTTCACCACATCTGCCAAAAGCAAGTCAATTTATATTATTATTTGTCATAAATATTTCTTGCTAGCTATGAAACTGTATTCTATTAATTCCACTAATGATTCTTTTAGTGCTTCTGAAGGGGAAAAAATGGAAATAAAAGTTTTTTTTTGTTTTTTACTGCCCTCATCGGTTTGTTGCCAAATGATGAGATAATTTCAGTTGTCGACAGAGCAGATAAATCAGAAATAAAAGTAATTATTGTAAAATACTTTTTATTGAGGCACACAAGTCATAAATGCAATCTAATAATTTGCCCTAACTATGCATTAAATAAAAATAAACCAAAAAAGGGTAACTTGTGCGTTAATTGTTTTGAATTCAAAATAATTAAATATTTTGAAATCACTGAATCATTCATCATTGATTCATAATTGATCATTCATACTTGATTAAAAAAAATGAAAATTCTGTGATCAGTTACTCTCATGTCATTTCAAAGATATTAAACATTTTATGAAACACACATGAAAATATTTTTAATGAAACATAAGGGATTTCTATCCCTCCATTGGTAGTCTGTTACATCAAAACTTTGACACTTTAAAAAAGTTAATAAATACATCCATATGAATCAAGTGGTTTAATCCAAGTCTTCTAAAGGAACACGATAGCTTTATATGATGAACAGATTTAATTTAGACTTTTATATACGTATAAGCTTTGATCAGGGCACATACATTGAGCACATCAAAATACGCATCTCTCAGGTTCTTATTTTTTTGCATGTTTGTCACACTTTAATGTTTCAGATCATCAAACAAATTTAAATATTAGTCAAAGATAACACAAGTAAACACAACATGCAGTTTTTAAATGAAGGTTTTTATTATTAAGTGAAAACAAAATCTCAAACTACATGGCCCTGTGTGAAGAAGTGTTTGCCCCCCTGTTTAAACTGTGGTTTATCACACCTGAGTTAAATTTCTCTAGCCACACCCAGGCCTGATTACTGCCACACCTGTTCGCAATCAGGAAATCTCTTAAATAGGACCTGCCTGACAAAGTGAAGTAGACCAAAAGATCCTCAAAAGCTAGACATCATGCCGAGATCCAAAGAAAATCAGAAACAAATGAGAAAAAGTAATTGAAATTACTCTCAGTCTGGAAAGGATTATAAAGCCATTTTCTAAGGCTTTGGGACTCCAGCGATCCACAGTGAGAGCCATTATTCACAAACGGCAAATACATGGAACAGTGGAGAACCTTCCCATGAGTGGCCGGCCGACCAAAATTACCCCAAGAGCACATCGACGACTCATCCAAGAGGTCACAAAGACCCCACAACAACATCCAAAGAACTGCAGGCCTCATTTGCCTCAGTTAAGGTCAGTGTTCATGGTTCCACCATAAGAAAGAGACTGGGCAAAAATGGTCTGCATGGCAGAGTTCCAAGACTAAAACCGCTGCTGAGCAAAAAGAACATAAAGGCTCGTCTCTCATTTGCCAAAAAATATATTTTGTTTATCCCCAAGACTTTTGGGCAAATGTTCTGTGGACTGACGAGACAAAAGTTGCACTTTTTGGAAGGTGTGTGTCCCATTAAATCTGGCGTAAAACCAACACAGCATTACATAAAAAGAACATCATACCAACAGTAAATTATGGTTTTAGTGTTTAGGTTCTGGGGCTGTTTTGCTGCTTCGGCCATGGCAAGACTTGCTGTGTAAATGGGAACCATTAATTCCTTCTGTTTTAAACCAAAAATCCTGAAGGAGAATTCCATCATCTGTGTCGTCGACACTCAGCTGAAGTCGCAACTACTTGCGTTCGCCGCAGACAATTATCCAAACAACCCAGCAGAGTCCACCTCTGAAGGGCTTGAAGAAAAAACAAATGAAGACTTTGGAGTGCCTATCAATCCTGACCTGATCCTGTTGCATTACTGTGGCAATGACCTTAAAACAGCGGTTAATGCTCGAAAAACCCTCCACTGTGGCGCATTACCAACAATTCTGCATAGATGGAGTGGCCAAAATTCCTCCACAGCGCTGTAAAAGACTCATTGCAAGTTATTGCAAACGCTTGATTGCGGTTGTTGCTGCTAAGGGTGGTCCAACCATTTATTAGGTTTAGGGGGCAAACACTTTTGCACACAGGGCCATGTAGTTTTGGATTATGTTTTCCCTTAATAATAAAAACCTTCATTTAACAACTGCATGTTGTGTTCACTTGTGTTATATTTTACTAATATTTAAATTCATTCGTTGTTTGATGATCTGAAGCATTAAAGTGTGACAAACCAGCCAACACTTTTGGCTACGTCCCTGATACAACCTGTTTATAAGAATCATTCATTTGGAAATTGCTTTGCACTGATCACGCTGTGGATTTTAATTGAGCCTCAGTGGTATTTAGTATATTATGGAGTATTTAGTATAATATATATTATTTATAACAAAAATCTAATGTTTTGGAAACCAATTGCTTCAAATCTTTTTTTATTATTATCATTAATTAATTTATTTATAGGGTCAGTGCTTGTTTTCCCAACCCTGTTTATGCCCGTTTTCTTTATAATTTGGAATGAAATGATTTTTGCAATTTCATATATCCATTTCATATGTGTTAACAGCTCTGAACCAGCAGGTTTATGCTTCTCACCAAGTTTGTGATTTCAGGAGGCTGATAAACGGCATGATGTTCTTTGTGGCAGAGTGTGATGCAAAGGATAAACAAAAAATAATAATATTGTGCATGAAGAAAGTGAAAAAGAGAGAGACAGAAAATGTAAATCAGACATAAGACAGTGATAAAGAACTCTGCCACTGAATAATGCCCAAGACGTTTTCTGAAAGACTGCTGTGATGCTGCGAGGCTGAATAAGTTGCTGGAGTTGCTGAAAGCTCCGTGTGCCGCTGGTGGGCCATTTCCACCCCTTACATTCCCAAGCACCATCATGTTGTATAGAAAATACAACATGCAGCTGACTCTAGGGCAGTTTCTTCTTGTGTGTTATTCATGAGCTGTATGTTTTTGTAGTTGTGTTTATTGATGTAGGCGCCTGAATTATACTACAGTATAATGCAGAGTTTGCTTAAAAAATTGAGCGCAAGGATAGGCTGCATTTAGAAAACTTTGGCTTGAGAAAGAAACAGACAGGAAGACCGAGTGAGAAGAGAAGAAAATAGAGACGCTCCATTTCCACCCAATGAGCAGCATTAGAGGTGAACCATGTTTACACGGCCCTCCTCCTCGCTCCATCTCTCTCCCTCTCTCATTTTCCTCCATCTGCCCATCACATTTACTGCATTAGTTGGGAGTCTGTGTGCCATATTACTACATGATATTTATTAGCCTCCTTTCATCTGTTTCCAGTGCAGAAACTAGTGTACTCATCTGCAGACCCATCACTCAATCCCAGCTGCCTGCTGGGCATGTCTCCTCTCCACAAACGTGTCATTAATTCATTTGGGGCTCACTGCACCTAGGGAGGGTTTACCTGTTTTTCCTTCGGGGCGTCCTGTGAGCTGCATTGGATTTTGTAGAAGTGAAGTGCAAAGCTTCACTAGCTTCAAATGACTCAAAGCTAATAGCTGTGTGGCATCTTAGAGATGTGGATTAAGTGAATATGCGAAATGAGCATTTTTCGTCCGTCAGGCCCTGGGGGCTTCTAGGGTGAACACTTGCATGATGACAGCCCACGTTGAATATTTAAACGCTGATTGTTTTTAAAAAATGAAGTGACCTCAGCAAATCTGCACATCCCGAGAGGTGTCGCCATCCCAAGGAGAAAGAGCGAGATGGAGCGAGACAAAGAAAGAGGCGTGCTATTTATAGAGCCTGTCACAATGCAGGCTGGGAGATGTCTGCTAATGTTGCATATGACTTTAATTGCTGGAGACAGCGTTGTCGTAGTAACACACGGCACCATGTCACCATCGTGGCAACAAGCTGCTTCGGGTCAAGGCTATGCGGCCCAGGAGTGGATCTGCGTCTATAGTGCCGGAAAAACCCTCGGAGACAACACAGAGAATTAATTAAGGGGAAATAAATTTGCCCAATGCGGTGTCAGCCCGTATAGCGAAGACATACAGCCATGAGAGAGGGTGAGAAAGCCTCAGGCGACAGAGAGGAAAGACCGTCATTCTCCGAAGCATAAATACATGCTTAGATACAAGCCTGGACATTCGGATCAGAGCAGGAAAAAGACAGGGAGCACATAAGAGCAGGCAAGAGAGGAATTAAACAAGCAGCGGATGGTCTGATGAGGGATGAGGATGCCACAGAGGTGGCTGAGCGGCCGACAGGATGAGGCAGTGATGAAGTGATGGAGGAAAAAGGTAGGAGAAGGAGAATAATGGATGAGGACAATAAAAGTGCATTAGTGCAGGTGTGTGCTGAGACTGTTGAGAGAGAGAGAGAGAGAGAGAACCGCAGAGGGTTGAACAGTGTTAGCGCAGATGACAGCCTCCCCCACCTCTGTGCCTCATTACCAACCTCTCCGTCCATCTTTCTTTTGTTTTCCACCTTTTCTTCTCCTTAAAAAACCTCTGATTCAAATCACTATGCCAGCGCCAGGGTTGTGCACCCATTAAGAATTGAATTGAGAATGCCTTTTAATTGCTGAATTTGAATTGAGGTAGCAAACAGGATGCAGAATTACTTCAAAGTCCCTTTTGAAGAAAAGTCAGTTCACTCGGTGGCCATATTTGCAATGCCTCCGGGCAGCTATTTTAGGCATGTGAGGCCAACTCCTATCTACTTGAATGGTAAAATAGTGAAATCTCAAAAACTGATTGCCAAACTCACATTTAAATAACATTTTTCAAATTAAAAATAAAACGTTTACACAAACTGTCCCATAAATGTAGTTTCTTGTGCTCAAATAGCGTAAAAAAAATCATATATTTCATGTCGGTCCAGTGGATTGGGAAAAAAAGGTCTCATGATGTTTTTAAAAAGTCAAACTTATTTTAACTTGCGCACTGTGCTTTTAGAATGCCATGTCATGTGTGAGACTCTGTACAAAAGTCAAAGACGTTCATTTACACAGGAAAAACAATGGAAAACCAGCAGAACCAGTGGAATACAAAAACGTGTTCTGTCTGAACACCCCCTTATTCTGCTGACAGTGAGGGCTGCACTTACCGTCTTGGTATATACAGTCTTTGATTACAATTCGAGTTTGAATTTAAATAAGTAAAAATAAAATGGAATTCCGATGAAACTGTAACTTTTGCGTTATTATCTAGAAAAGCAAATTTGACAAAACCTTGTTTTAAGTTTTTTAGAACTCTTCATTTCCCAGAATGCATACATGTCATTCTAATGCAAATTCCAATTTAACTTCCTGTCAGGTGAGGACAAGTCAATTAGAGTTCCAACTTATTCTTTAATTTGGAGCCAATTCTTAAATTCTGCATTTTGCACAAATCTAGCTAGCACGCCAGCTCAGCCATTCCCAGTGAGCATGCATCATTTTTGCAACAAGATAGAGTGTGCATGCGCTCCGTTTTAATTACAATAGTCATTTAGGCGAGAATGCTTAATCATTCAGTTAAAGCACTTGCCATTCGGTCTCGGCTTTCACAAACACGTTGGGTGTCTCTCAATCTTCCCACAGCAGTTCACTTATTATCTCCTCTTCCTCATTTCGCCATCTCTCTCGCAGTCTCTCCCTCTCTATGCGGGTAACTGTCGTTTATCCAGGTTCTCATCCAGGAGGAATATAAACTACCTGTCAGTGAGCATCTTTCTGCCAAATTCATATCTGAAAGGAAAACAAAAGCGGGCCGAGGTCAGAGAGATCTTTTTTAAATTATTCATAAGCAGCTCTCCCTCGGCCACCATCTTCAGCTCCTGTCGCATGCTTTGTACCGCCTGCACCGTCAACAAGGGCATCTGTCATGCCTTTAAAATAAAGCGGAGACAATGAAGAGGGGAAACAACCGATTTTTTTAAACATTAGTGATTTACAGTGACACTCTTTATGTTTTGATTTCATTTGTCCTTTCTACCTGTCTGAGGAGGAGTGTGTGTCTGTGTTTTCATTTAAACCATTGGGAGTCATAACATTTTTTTCAAGGTCTCTATTGGCTCATATTTGAGCTTTTTCTTTTATTGTTGTCTGCATAATTGATTCGCACTATCTTAGTAATTTGGAGCAGAGAAGGATTTTGGGGTCTAGTGTTCACCTGCCTTCTGAATCAGAAATCATTTTGTATGAAAATACATTAAATTCTCACTGTTTTCTTGCACTCTTCTTTCCCTCCTTACTCTCACTCAGAAACAGCTAGCTGCATTAGGCCTGGTAGATGCTTGGAACGAGACATCAGCTGATTTCTCCACTGCATCAAGCCTGGGACAGGGGAAGCTTCACTTGGGAGCTGTGCTGCATTGGACGTCCCTTGAGCTGGCCCCCGAGTCTGGCAGCAAGGACAGTATGCATGAGGATGAGGATGTGGAGAAGCCAAAAATCTTCTATGCAGATCATTCCTTCATTATACTAGTTAGGGACAACAGCACTGGGGCATTGCTCATGATAGGTGCACTGGATCACACTGATGGCCCTGCAATTCACGATGAGCTATAGAACCAAAGTACTTCACCCTCCGGCACTGACAGTTGGCTGAAGAGTCTGAATGGCTGACCTGCGGGTATTGACAATAAACTGATCTACTTATCCACTGCAAATCCACTGTCTTACACCTATTGGTCTTATGTGCTGACACGTTACATTGTACTTGTAATACAGATATGAAAGAGCTTAGGATAGGATGTGATTAAACTGATATATAGACCTGCACTGAATCTGCTCCCACCAAATTCTGCAGAAAGCATTGCAGATTTGTACAGAATTTGAATGTTTTACTCAAATTCTGTGTATCCCTGCAACTTGTTTTTATTAATTAAAAGTTTGGGTTAGTTTAATAAAGATGTCAGCTGCCTTTATGAGTGAAATAAAGAAACTTTATGAGAGTCACATCTCTGTTGAAAGAGGGTCACATCAGATTAGAGATGTTTAATTTATCAGTTTTGGTATTTTATTTGTGCATGCTGATATCTGTATATATTTTTTATAACACTTGCTGTCTTCTATCATTCACTTACAGTTTATTTTTACACTAATAAAATAAACTAGTAGTTTATCAATGTATCAATTAAAAAAAAAAAATTACCAATGCAATTTATCAGTTATTGACCATAATATTAAAATAATTATTGGCTTATCAGTATCAAAACATTGTGGATCCCTAGTTTATAGGTTGGTAAATAAAAACAAGATTAGAAAAGGGAACTTTTATTATGATTGTTTTCTATATGTAGTCAAGGATTCATTCAAGCCATCAAACTACAAAAAGACAGACTTGTTTCTGAAAAATTGCCTATAAGTATCTTCTAGCCTATTTGTGTGTCCCTCAACAATGAGTGATTGTTTTTTTTTAGGCCAAATTAAATGGAATTATATTTGAATTTAATATTGTATGTCAGCCACCTGTGTCCAGTCACTTGATGTTTATTTTGCAGTGTTACAATTTGTAGCCCTACCCAGTGAAATCTCAATGGTCCAAAATCCTGTTCCAATCAGTGTGCAGATTCTATGTGGGCCTAATGATCTAGTTACATTTAAAAGACCCAGTGTGAAGTGCTTGTGGTCAGTTAGGACTCCAGTGAATACACTAGTACAGTACACGTGTTTCTATGTCTGCAAGCCATTCACAGCAGAGACACTGACTGACAGCATCACTCACAGTGATAGACGTGCACTGCGGAGAGATCGTCAGTGGGAAGCTCTGGAGCCAATGTGGTGGGTGTCAACTACACTCATATCGACACACTGACACAACTCATTCCCACTGTAAGGAAAACCACCATGGTGACAGCCGAGTGAATGCATGTTGATGCTGAGATGCTAGTACAGACACGGTCACCGTGATTTTGCCAAGTAAGACATGTTCCTGGATCAACATCTTTTGTTGATCCTGGATCAACATTAATGTCCAAAAATGCAGACTTAACCCAATCCTCACCCCTAAACCTAACCTTACCCATAATTTATTCCTAAAATCAGAGGGAAATGATAGCTGATTAACAAGGGTGTAGAAGCACCTAATCATGATTGTAAGCCTAAAACTGACATTTCCGGAAAAGTTCTCTCAATTCTGATTGGTTAATTGGAATGATGTTCCAGGATCGACAAGGATGTTGATCCAGGAACATGTTGTACTTGGTCAAATCACGCTCACACACCACACACTCTTACACTGCAACGCAAAGTGACTCCAACCGATGTCGACATGTAAACACCAGGGGTGCCTACAGGATTTTATCTGAGGGTACACATACGGAGGGGATTTTTGCAAAAAATAATAAAGTTTAATTCAATATATGCTAATGTTAAAAATCCAACTTGGAGAGATGTGAGATTGTGAAACATGGTCAATGAGAGCAACAGTACACCTCCGCAGAATGAAAGAGTCTCTAGATGCATTTTAAACCTTTTAAGACCGACATGAATGTAGCAAAAAGCAATGAAATAGTCATCCACCCAGACATCCATCTGGATATGTTCATATAGGACAACAGTGCAGGTGGACACAAAAACAGCAAATGGCTGTTTATTCACATGACCGTTACATTTTCTAAAAGTTACCTATCCAAAAGTAGCTTTAATTGTAGGTGAATATCCAGTTCATCCAGCACTGATTATTAACTGACTGAAAAATCGCTTCAGATAATTCTGAGAGAGAGCAGTCCAAATTAATGCAAATCAATTCAGACCGTTTTGCAAACCTGTTTGGTCAGTTCAGTGAAAAGAAAGAACTGACTCAAAAGAATAATTATTTTATAATTACAGGAATAGTTCACCCAAAAATGAACATTTTCTGAAAATCTACTCACCCTTAGGCCACAAAAGATGTAAAGGCATTTGATTCATCATTGGGGCATATTTGGAGAAATTTTGCTTTACTTGTTCACCAATGGATCCTATGTAGTGAATGGGTGCCATCAGAATGAGAGTTCAAACAGCTGATAAAAACATCACAATAATTTGTTAAAAACCCGCAGCTTATTGCTTCACAAGACAATAATTGACAGACTGGAGTCATGTGGAATACTTAAGGATTATTGTTATGTTTTACCAGCTGTTTGGACGCTCGTTCAGACGCCACCCATTCACTGCAGAGGATCCTTTGGTGAACAAGTGATGTAATGCTAAATTTCTCCAAATCAACTCCAATGAAGAAACATACTCATCTACATCATGGATGGTATGTTTGGGTGAACTATTCCAAAATCTTTCTCAGGTCAGTCGATGAGCTCATGGTAGGCACAGCTGTAGGCTCCACTGGTAAACATTTTAATGTCTAATAGTAAAGTTTTTCTTTTAAGTTCACAGTATGTCTTCACTCATTCATCTGAAAGATGTCACCTAACCTCGGCTCTGACACAGGAAGGTCCCCATTCTCATTCTCTTTCTCTCTCTTCTGCCTCACTTCATCTCTCTCTTAATTTCTCCCACTATAGCTGATTCATCTTCCTGGACAGACTTATCGAAGCTGATCAGGGACTCCAGAAGAGCAAGGGCTAAGCTGGCTTCATTGTCCCCGCCCCGGGATCACTCTCTCAGGGTTGCCGGATCACTCACATGGGCTGTTATTGATGGGGTAGGCTTAATGCTAATGTGCTAATGACTCGAGACTGCCATCAACAACGCAGACAGATGAAAAACCTTTTAATGCCTGCCGCAATCAATGAAGGCCACGGCCGTACCACTTCATACCAGTTAAACGGTGTACAAATCATGCAATGATTTTGCAAGAATTTACATGTTTATTTTGGACCCCAGCATTTGTTGACTTTTCATTGTTATCACTGTGGTAAAAGGGAAAGCTCAGCTGTGCATGACTGGGGGAAAATGACTGTACTGTAAAGTAGTGTTTTGTAGAAGTGCTTGTAATATGGCTTCGGGTTATAGCGGTGCATTAAATATACTTAGTGCACCCAAAAATTAAATAAATAAGCAAAACAAATAAAAATTTAATATCTTAAGCCAAGAAAGCTGTTTGCAAGGTGAGTTTACAAGGTAATAAGGCTTTTAATGTTTCAATGAGCGTATTAATCAGCTTCCATTTTACGGAGTGCTTTATTCATTTAAATTCTCCAGAGTAGAAACCTCTCAAAAAAACATAAAACGAAACAGAATAACTATGTTATAAAAAATGGTCAAAGTACTGTATCCTTATCCAACCACTGTCCGATAATTACATGAGCGACTGGGCCAGAGATATTAAAAGCAGCTGTGATATTGGAACCGTCAGGCCTTTTAAGCGCAGACACTAATTAAGGGCCGCTGGAAAATGTGTGGTGGCCCGACTGATTTCTCATCCTCTCAGCGATGGTTCTTTCAGCCAATACCGCACATAAACACAAACTGTTAGTTTCATCCCTTCGCAAATGAATTATTGAGAAATAAAAGGAACAAGTGGAAAAAAAGAGAATCCCCTTTCTGCCATTAATCTTAAAAAAAGAATGTCCCTACACAGCCATGTTTTATTAAAAGCTTTGAAGGCAGTTTTATTTGATTACCTCAGAATGCTTCGGTTCCCCGCGCTGGAAACACATTTTTAGAGGGCTATTATTTTTACAGACCGACTGTGTTTGCGGGTAAAAGGGGGTTATGGAAGGGCATAGATGGATTCTTTTAGATGGAAAAAAGTGTAAATGCATTGTACATTTGTCCACATAAGGAACATCAGATGTTTGGCCTTGTTCGTGATGAATGCATAATGTCAAAATGTGCCTGCTGCTACCGCTTCTACAAGGGCCCTGTGAACGCTGAACGCTGTGTGTGACGATGTTAAGAAATGAGTTACGTAATTATCCTCCCTGAAAACCACCAGAAGAATGTCATTATTCATTTGCAACTTCTAAAACTTTTAGAGGGACCCAGATGTTGTGTTCTGGCCATGACATAAGGCTTTCATAACCCTCTTGACTTTTATAAGCGTGTGTGAAACAGAACCCCGCATGTGAGCTTGTTTCCGCACACGTGTGTGAGCGTGTCTGTCCGTTTCGATGTATGGTCCTCATATATCATGTGCGTTGTGAACATAAAGCGTGCTGTGCTGCTGTCTCAGAGACTCTGAGGCCTGAGGCTGTGCAACGAGAGCACATTATTTTTGCTCAAGCTCTCATTAGCTTCAGCGCTGATTCATGCTCACATTCTATTTCAGTCAAATTCATTAAAATCCACTATGTGGCGTGTCTTCCTGCTGAAAGCTACTCACCCGTATGTATAGAGTGCTGCAGTGATGTAATTTTGTAGGCTAACCAGAAGTTAGCATATCACCCTGGTTCCCTCAACAAAAACCTAGTAAGGTTTTTCCATCGGCTTTTGGATTATTGCAAAAAAATAAGCTCTGTGACCAACAAATGCATGACTTTTTATCATGGTCTATCATGGTAATCTTCATACATGAACACAACTTTTATGAATTTTGAAGCTTAAATCCATTCGCTATCGCTATATAGGTAAGCTAAATGTAGGCTATAAACAAACTACACCATGGTCGCATGACTTAGACGTTACTAGAATTAAGCTTCCGACAACTCTTTCACTCTTATTTAAGAAAAAATTTCCCTGAAAGTTTGAGTTAGAAAAGTTTGCAAGAGCACAATTAAAAACACAGTGAGGCTGTGGAAGCAGACTAGTGAGTAGATGAGTTTATCTGTTCGGTGTTGATGACAATTAATGTCCCCCAAAACCTTTGTAGTCATATTTAGCCACTTGTTAGCGCCCCCCTTTTTCAAGACTAGTCCGTTTGCACCTATCTCACGATTTGGTCAGTTACCCGGAAGTGCGGCCATATTGGAGATACTCTGATGTAAACAATAGCATGGATTGCATGGTTAATGTACTACTGAAGACATTGTTCTACTAATTTATGATGTCTAAACCATGGAAAAAACCGTGTGGAAGCTGCTAAATCATATAGAGAAGGAATTAATTAGCAGGAAAGGGCACGATATGTTGACAAACTAAAGACAAATGCGACTAAGACTAATGGTTAGAGAGTCTGACTTGTAACCCAAAGGTCGCAGGTTCGAGTCTCAGTACCGGCACAAGTTGTAGGTGGGGAAGTGAATGTTCAGTGCTCTCTTTGCTCCGAGCATTGGAGCACATGGCTGCCCAATGCTCCGGGTGTGTGTGTTCACTACTCACTGCTGTGTGTGTGCACTTGGGTGGGTTAAATGCAGGACACAAATTCTGAGTATGGGTTACCATTCTTGGCAAATGTCACGACTTCCATGTCTTTCATCAGACAGTTTTTTTTGTACACTTCACCTTGATTTGTTATAACATTTGGCAGTCTATAGTACTCCATATGTTTTTCCCGGTCCGACTGATTAGTACAGCCCAAATCACGACAATAATTGGGCATTTTCAGCAGCAATAATCAGATAAATTTGCTCTCTCTTTGTTGTCTATAATAGCAACCACTAAAACCTGTTACTTTTAAATTCATATTCAAAAAATGATCATACCTCTTTTGCCTCCCATTTATTATTTCAGGCCTATTTGTTTTTTTCACTGCTCAAGAGGATGATATATTTTTGTGCCAAAAGTTGCATTAGCACATAATTTAATATATAGCAGAAGACAATCCAGTGAGCAATGCGAAGCTGTTTGCCGAAGCATTACGGGGAGCATTTTAGATCCCGGTAGGGAAATGAAGTTTGACTTGCACTCAGATTCTCAGAGGGGCTCTGTCAAGCCATATATCTCAGTGGAGTGTGCATGGGTGAGAGTGAGAAATGTAGGGTGTGTACGCCTATATGTGTGTCTGTGTCTATAATCAAAAAGTGAAATGCATTATGGGTGGAGGTTGAATGAGTGTGATAATCTGACATTATCAGAGACTGAAAGTGCACCTTCTTCATCCAATGGGTTAAGAGGGTTTAATCTTTAATCTCCCATTTTTTAATAAAAGATTATAGACCGGAGCCATGAACTTCAACTCCCATTGCTGCCTTTTGTCAAAGTCCTGCTCCTTACCATTTTGATGCAGAAAAAAGGCAATGAAAATGGCATCTGGGGATTTGTGCACCATCTAAATTGCTGTATGTACATACAAAGAGTGAATGGAGCCTCACAGATCAGCTCCCAGGTGACTTGTACGAATCGTACAGTTTGTCCATTTGCACTCAGAGCCATTTTAAGAGTGGCAAGAAAAGTGATAAATATATATATGCCTATATCAGTACATTCAACCATCAATGATGCCTCCGGATATTTTCCAGTTACTTGTGGAAAGGAGTTCAAAGCATACTGCTAATACACTAGAGTATTATAAGCTAACAATGTATAAACATGTTGCCATTCCAGTAGGTTTTAATTTAACACACTGAAGGTGAAACATTGAGTACGTTTACATGGACATCAGTAATCTAATTATTTACCTTAATCTGAATAAGACGATATTATGATTAAGGTGTTTACATGAGTTGCTTTTAGAATATTCCTTTCATGTTCCCGTTTTACATGTTATAGTAGGTGCATAGATCGATTGATGGCACATGTCATTACGTTCCCACGCGACTCTCGGTCTCACGTTCGTCCCCAACCAGAATTGCACATATCAACATACAGTTAGTCTTCTGTACTAAATACAGTTTAGGGTGTTTCAATTTTCTGACCCACCGAGCACAAATGTTTTACTATCAGTTATTACCTCCCAATTAATCAGACATGTCAGTTTTATTATACACCGAACGTGTTTGTGTGTTTTCAATTAATCGTCAATGAACATGACGTAGGTCTGACCCATAGGACCCCCGTAATATATCCGGTGCAGAGAAAGCCATCGTGCGGGCGCGTCGTTTCGCATGGGGGACGCGTCCACAGAGTCCTCATGCGCAGCAGCGTTTGGATGGCGTTTACTCCTTGAAACTGTTTAAAAGCTTTGACTTTAGGCATTTTTAGTTATTTATATGGTGCTATATTTAACTTCACACGGTGGAAGACGCTGCCAGAGGAAATAATTCAGAGGTAAGAGTGATATTTTGCTTGTTTATTTGGATCTTAGCTAAGACGCGTTATTTTTCAAAACAAACGGTTGTTACCTGAGATTTTAGCACTAACGTGCCTTATTTAACTTGTTACGTATTTATTTTTATATTTGATGTCTTATTTTGAATGTGTTTCAGGAGAACTGGTGTAATTTAACTTTTCTAACAGCTCAATTGATATACAGTAAAATAACCCTACAGTCGACAATCAATCCGTAAATGAAGAATGAAGAAAGATAATAATCTCACAGGATCAGATTTAGATCTTTAAAACCTTATAATTGGATTCAATAAACAGTGTTGGGAGTAATACGTTACAAAAGTAAGGTATTACAGTAACGTATTACTTTTTCCTGTAACGCAGTAGTGTAAGGCATTACTAATACATTTTCAGTAATATTTTACTCTGTACATGTTCAGTAACGCTTGCGTTACAACAAACTTTTCGCCCGCAAGACATTAACAAATAAAAAATCCCGCAAGTAAGTTCTATTTCCTGTTCGTGTTCGTGGTTAGTGAATAGGCGCGTGTGGTGCCATTAATCTCCCTCTCGCTGGTGGAACTTTTTACTTTGTAACGCGGAATGATTTCAGCCTCTGAGCTCGAGGTCAGAGGCTATTGGCCCTGCCCGGTTCGCAGTGGAAAAGCGGCAAATGGATGAAAATGGCAGAAGATAGTACATTCGCGAGATGGACGTACGCGCATTACTTCGATTTTGTCCGAGATAAGGACAAGAAGAACGTTATTGTCAAATGCAACCTTTGTATAAACCCAAGAGAATTATCGACGTCGAGAAATAGCACTAGCAATTTAAAAAAACATCTCGAGCGTTGCCATGCGACCACTCCACTTACAGAGAAGAGAAAGAAAACAGAGGACGAGAGTGATAAGCCAAAGCAGCAGAAATTAAGTTTCTCTCGGTCTGCCATCATGCCACTTGAACCTCGAGAAGTCAGAAGACTTGTGGCAGAGTATGTTGTCGAGGACATGTTACCATTGTCAACGGTGGAATCTGCTTTCAGGAAGCTAATTGGCAAGATCCCTGTGACCAGCAGCAATGACAAGGTAAGCTAACGTTTACATGATGACTAGCTAGAATTCTATATAATCTAGTTCAGGGATGGGATGGGACTATTTTGTTTAAATGCCTTTGAAAAAAAATAAATGTATTTTGTATTTAAATGTGTTTAATCTTAGTATTTTCGGATTTTCAAACTAAAATACTTTTTTACCAATTAACCTTCTTATTAGACTGCATTAATGGGCAGTATTTTGAGTACATCCATTTGAAATACAAAATACTATTATTTTGTAATAGTATGTTGTATTTAAATGCATTTAATCTTGTATTTATTTTTGTATAGCCTAATTAATACAATAAATAAGCAGTCTAATAAAGAGGTTGATTGGCAAAAAGTGCTTTTGTATTTTGAAATTCACAAAATGCAAGATTAAATGGATTTAGAAATACAAAATTTTATTTTTGTATTCCAATACATGTCTTTGAATAAGACATCCCTGATGTCCCTTCCATAGATCTGTATGGTCAATAGTTGCACTGGATCATGACCTTCCTGCAGAGAGGTTCAGATTCCAACCCTGATCACACCCTGTAATTATCAAGTGCTCATTCAGATCCTAATTAGTTGGTTCAATTGTGTTTGCTCAGGGTTGGTGCTGAACTTTGCAGAAAGGTAGATCTCCAGAAACAGGGTTGGGGACTGGGTCACTGGGTCAAAATGCATAGTCAAAATGTTATAGCCATCAACAGACCTATATACAGAAGCATAATGTGAATGTATGCTCTTGCATCCGATTGGAACAGACAATAAAAATATGCATATGTGGGATTTAGCATAGCATGATCATGAACTGGAGTTTTAATATCTGTGTATTTTACTTATTTTTCAGCATGTACTGCCATGCAGAACAACGTTTGCCAAAGAACTGGATAGGAACTATACTGCCATGGAAATTGAGCTAAAGAAAACAATTGATGAACAGCAGTTCGTGTCAACAACTGCAGACATTTGGACTGCCTACAACAAGAGCTTTTTGGGGGTGACGGTCCATTGGATTGATTCGGAGACACTGCAATGGAAGAAGGCTGCTATCGCTTGTCGTAGGTTCAGAGGTAGGCACACATATGATGCAATTGCATCTGAACTCAAGGATATTTTTTCCCAGTATGGATTAACTGCTGAAAAAGTGACAGCATGTGTGACCGACAATGGCAGCAACTTCATTAAAGCTTTTAAGGAATACCAACAAGTCGAATCTGAGGAGGACGAAGAAAAGGAGGTGGAGGAGGATGATGGGGAAGTGGCCTTCACCGATCTCCACAGCGTTCTCACTGGAGGAAATGATGAGGATGCCCAGCAAGGGCTGTGTGTGCTGCCTGCACATTACAGATGTGCAGCTCACACGCTTAACCTCATTGCCAACAATGAGATTGGCAAATGGTTGGCATCAAACCCAGAATCCAGGGCTGTTTACCGCAGTTCCACAGCTAAGTGTTCAGCATGGAAGCTGCCCTAGAAAAGATCAGTGAAAGGCAAGCTGATTTGTGCCCTTACGGTAACAGCGGTGGACGCAACTTTAGTGATGCCTTATTGGCCGGTAACGTAGAATGAGCTCACCTTGAAACCGGACATTAAGTAGGATCTATGCACCCAAGGCTTTCAAATGAAGTCTGTATGTGTCTTCAGAATACTGTGCCATTATGAAGCCCTTCAGTGTTGCACTGGACATCCTACAGGGTGAGGAAACTTGTTTTTATGGGACACTTCAACCAACACTTGAAGTTCTAATGGCCAAAACTTTAGCAATGCAAAATGGCCTTTCACAAATGACCACTGGGTTGCCTGAAATAATTGTGGAGGCAATTAAAACTCGCTTTGCCACAACAATTGACTCCAAGGAAGCTCTACTGGCCACCGTCTCGCTGCCCAAGTTTAAACTGCGCTGGGTAAAAGAGGAAACCAGAAGAGATCACATCAAGTATCTCCTCACCACTGAGTGCCGCTCCCTAACAGTAGAAGAGCCTACAACCCCAATGATTGATGCTCCTCAACCTGCTGCAGTCACCTCCCGTGAGGATGACTTCTTTTCATTTGATGAACAGCCCAATGCCATGGCTGATGCACCTATGTCAGTGGAAACAGAGGTGACATCTTATTTCAATTCTGATCCGGTAATGGAAAGCCTGCATCAGTTTCCAAGAATTAAAAAAATTGCACTACGCTATAATGCACCAACACCATCCAGTGCACCGGTCTAAAGACTTTTCAGCCTTGGGAGTCTGGTACTCACCCCAAAACGCAACCGTCTTGGTGATGGACGCTTTCAGCACCTTATTCTGATGCGCTTCAACAGATATTTCAGTCAAGGGGGTATAATGGAATAGGCTAGCCCCCACCATAGCAGTAAGGACAGCCTCAATTTCCCTTTTACTTCCAGCCATGTTCAACTGCACACTACCTCTGTTTTATATTGTTTTTAGGGGCAGACAAACAGAATTGTTTTTTTACCATTTATCCTGATAGGGTATGTCTGACCATTACTCTATTTTTTTTTCTTTGATTATTAGAGCCCTATGAATGGCGGGCAGCCCTGCGGGCCCCAAACACCCTTCATGTTGATGTTTTTGATATTGCTAATAATGTTTTTATTTCTCGCAATTTTTTGTTGTTGTAGACTGTTCCCGTGTTAAACGGAAAAACCGTGTTGATTTTGGTGTTAGTTATACGGAAATGACTGAGAGCACATCTTTCCTGTAGTAGGCCTGTGTAGGCCCAGCCTTTAAGTTCATTATGTATTGAAATGTTGTGGGTGGTCGGTAGGTGCTAGAGTTCATAGCACAAATTGTAACTGTCATAAATAGCATCGCGAGTCAGCGGAAGAGCCAATAGCTATCTGTCTTGTTGTTGTAGCCTAAGTGGATTAGTGGATTAATTTAGTCTTTTTAGAGGCATATAGATCTCTGTTTGATCCGTTTTCTTTCTAAGCAGTTAGGCTATGTTTAGCCTGTATGTTCATTTCTATGGTCTAAAATGACTGAGGTTGAGGGGTTGGTCCTCTAATTGCACTTTATACTGAGAAAGTGTAAGCTATGTTCACCATGCTCACTTTGTGCATGACAGTTTTGTGTTGTGAACCACTTGAATTTAAAGTGAATAAAATAATGGCAACAATAAGAAAAGAAAAAATCTGCATCTTGTCATGGCATTGGAGTTTACATATAGTCCTGTTTTGTCTAATATGAATATACCCAAGCTATTCACAGATATTGCCAGATAATCACTTTACCTCTACCATACTTTTAACAAACTTAGATCATTTGTGATTCTGGCTGTCATCCTTTCTTGCATTGTCTTGAGTCTTCACTTTGCCAGTTATAAGCTATATTGTTTGTAGCCTGGATAGCCCACAGTCATTATGTATCCATATAGCCTTCTACTGGATGTAAAATGCTCTGCAGTACATTTTGTCATTTTAGAATGTTAAGTTCTAATTCTGTAGTTATTTTGGTGAAAGTAACTAAAAAGTAATACAAGAGTCATGTAATGTATTACAATTCTGAGACAGTAATATTGTAAGGTAAGGGATTACTTTTAAATAACAGTAACAAGTAATCTGTAATGTATTACAGAATGGAAGTAACTTGCACAACACTGTCAATAAAGAGCCTAAATTCCTAAAGTCCTTTATAATCCGACTGTTGTCTCCCACAGTCTTGGTTTTGCCATTTCATCTGATGCAGTGTGGCTCACAGACTTATTTTAACTGATCAAACTCACCTGCTGCCTTTTGAATCTGATCTGACGGGATCTGCCGTTTTAAATGTTTTCCATTACTCACAGACTCCCTGTCTTACCTTTTCATCCTTTTGTATTGCCTCCAAACTGTCTGCTTTATTACATACAGCACTCAACAAAACTGACAAGTTGGGAACCGAATCAAAGCTTCAATAAAGAAGGAGGGTCTACTGGTGTTGACAACTAAATGTGGAAATGGAGGGAGAGACATCAGCTTGGAAAAAAATAAATAGTTTATGAGCTAGATATTTTTGCTCTCGCTTCCTGACTGAGGCAGCTCCAGCAAGGCAGATTTATCCATTTCATCTGTCTAGGAAGAGACCGTGACAGAACGTAATATTGTGGTGCTTGGAGACTGGTAGCACACCTAAGCTAAAAAGGTTCTTCAAAATGCCTGCTTGCTTCTGCCCCTGTTCTTCATTGCTTTTATTTACTTGGACCAAGAATGGTACCTGGGGAAATCACAGAGCTCTTAGGCAACTGATGAGGCATCATTAGGATGTTGAGCACATCTTGTAATTGAACCTTCCCTACTGTCAAATCTATATATTTATTTGTGCGTATTTGTATAAGTCAGGACACATTTTATGCTCACCAAGGCTGTATTTAATTAATCCAAAAATATTTAAAATATTTGTATTCTAATTTAATATATTTTAAAAGGTAATTCCGTTGATAGCACTCTGAATTTTCAGTAGACAGTACGTACGTCAAGCTCTCATTGGTAACATGATTGTTCAACAAAACATTTTAATTCTTTTATATGAAAAGACTCCCGTCCCCCCCCCCCACCCCTTAAAGTAATCAAATGTTGTTTGCTTTGCTTTGCAGCCTGAAACGAAGGCATATACACAGTTATCCATCTGTATTTACTCCTACAACGTAGAACATCCAAGTGAAAAATTCCACCATGTCTAAAAACCCGAATCACTGAGTTGCAAAAGTAGCACACCCCTTTGTGTCAGTATTTTTTTTGGAATAACGTAACCGTTTGCTTTCAATTAACAGCCTTTAGTCCTTGTCATGTGGGAAGGTAACACCTGATCTAAGTCATCCATTGACCACTTTCCTGTGCAGAGGGCGCAGATTTTCCCCATCCATTTTTCCTTCATCTTGTCAAGTGTGCCATTCCCTGCTTGCAGAGAACAGACCCCCATAACATGATATACCCCCCGTCCTGCTTTAGTATCTGTAGGAAAATTGGCTGTGGAGTTGTATGGTGAGAGCTTGTAGTGGGTTTTCCCACCAGACATATTGTTGTGTTGAGGGCTCAATAATTCCATTTTAGAGTCTCATACTCGTGCCTCAGAATCGTCAAGTTTGTGTTTCATTGTTAAGCTCGAAATCGTGACTGCAGGAGTCCTTTTCTTGGCTTTTTTTCTTCTTGCAACTCTCCCATTCAATCTACATTTGTGGTGAATTTGTGATGTTGTCACATGCACACAATGCCCACTATTTGCCATAAATTCCTGCAGCTGCTTCAGAGTTGCTCTCGCCTCTCTGACCAGTTTCCTCCTGGCTCTTTCATCCCGTTTGGAGTGACGTCCTGATCCAGGGAGTGTCTGTGTTTTACCAAATACCTTCCATTTCTTAATAACAGACTTCACTGTGCTATTAGGCATTGATAAAGCCTTTGAATTTCTTTGTATCCATCTCCTGACTAGTGCCTGTCCACAACTTTATCCCGGAGTTCTTTTGACAGTGCCTTGCCACCCATAGTTCACATAGTTGACGGCGTGTTTGCACGGACCAATGCTATGAAATGCTCCAGGAAAGCTCTTTTCATGCTGAGCTAATCAAAATGACCACATCTGAAATCACAGTTGAAAGTCAAATGGTTTGTTTGCCATTGTGAAGGTGATTAGCTACATCTGATTGAGTTTACAAGTCATTTTTTGGAAAGGGGTGATCCTTTTTCCAACTCACTGATTCTGTTTTTAAAAAATTCTGACATGTTGGTGTTTTCTTTCAAACATTTTTTATTATTATTAATGTTGAAAACCATTGTGCTGCTTATATTTTTATGTAAACTGTGAACTGCAGGGCTCCAGACTAACATTTAAGAGCAGTGGCACCAGCGCCACTAAGTTCTACAGATGGTGGCGCCAGGAGCAGATTTGGTAGCGCTGTGCGGGAGTATTAAAATATATAAAATGTTGTACATGAAATCTCTAAAGTCATTGAAAAGTTGCGTGGGTGAATTCTCTCTGCAAAACGGGCTTACAAACCCTGCCAATGAATGTGTATGCATTCGACTATGCTACCCACAAACACCATGCTTCCAGTTAGCTATGTACATTTACCGGTCTTCTGGTTTCCGGCGTATGTCATGGCTGTTTGTAACAGAATTCTGTGCAGAATTTGAATGATTCTCACTAGATCTCGCAGCAACCTTGTCATTGTGCGGCGAATTTAAACGCTTCTCACTGGATCTCGCAGAACTGTTGCATCTGTGCAGTAACCGAGTTGCGAAATCAACTTTGGCTCCCGAGTAAAGCTGTTCTGAGCTCGGACAAGTTTGTTTGCGTCGCGGTCCGAGCTGCGCAGCTGAAACGTAGCACGGGGGTTTTACTTTTTAGCCAGCGGTCGTTTGACGTTTGATGTTTCTCAAATGCAACAGAAATGGCAGCGCTTATGAGTTGAACAACGCGGTGGTCGCGTCGCAACCGCTCACAAAAATTAGTCGCAGTCTGGAACCCTGAACTGTGATTTCCAAATTTTTTGATGAATTGAAAATTTAAAATAACTCATTTTGGTAATTACTGTAGCTTGCAAGACGCTCTGGCTTGCATTCTCCTCCAAAATATTTTTTCCCCAGCTTTATTGTTTCTCATTTTCACTGTCCTGCCTTTGACATGCTGTATTATTTAAGGTATAGTTCATGTTCATAGCACAGACAGGATGGGACGAGTTATGTGCCCAAATGTAATGCTTAAAGTTAGAGGTTGGTGCAAATTCCGAACCATATATAAAAACAATAATAACAGTGATACCTATTTTAGCGAACACCACTGAAAATATAGTATGTGGTTATTGTGTGACTGACTATATCTTTGCCTTGCTCTTACTGAAAGGTAAGTGTGCCCACAGAGGTATCAGTCTCTAAGGATGGCTGACACATGTCCATGCAGTCTGATTCAGGGAAAGGTCACTCCAAGAGCAAACGCATATCCTCCACACCAGTCCCCAGTGATGTCTCTCTAGAAGTGCCAGAGGTTGGAGGTATGAAACAGAAACAAACTACACTGTAAAAAATGACTGTAAAAAAATTTAACTGTAAAAATGCTACAGTAAAAACCTGTTAAATGGTTAACGGTAAATTCCCCTAATATACAGGTGCAACACGTATGACTTACATTGTATTGGCATTAGTGTTAAACGGTAGGTGTCCCGTTTTTGGAAGTGACATAGCCGTAGTAATTTACATTGAATAACGCGTAAATTTGACATTCAATTCGGCCCAGAACTTTCCCTGCCTCTACTTCAAACTTTGGGTGTTTTTTTGTTTTTGAAAGAACTATGTTTCTCTTCTGTGCGTGGTTTATTTTGCCGTTATTCTCTGTGTTTTCTATTAGGTGTATTGTTACACCTAATGTTGTTAAATTAATGTTTATTGCATTATTGTTCTTTTGCATTGAATGCATGTTGACCATGGATGGTTTTTGCTTTGTGAATGACACGGCACACGCTTTAGATATTATTTTTCTTTACAAGCTACTTGTGATGAGATTTGGTTCATCGAGTGACTTTCTCATCACCACCTTGCATTTGGTGGTTATCAGTGTATTAAAAAAGTTACAAAACAGATTTCAGTACTTCAAAAGATTGGTATATTAACATTATATCAGTTAATGAAATTATGGTATTTTTGATGTACTGTAAATTAAGTGAAAACCCGTAAAACCCTTTGGGCTTAATAAAACGTTGCTCCCTCGGGACTAACCCCGTATCTTTTTTACAGTACATCCGGTAACCACAGACTGTCCGTGGTTTTTTATAAAAACCGTAAATTTTACGGATTTTTTTTTACAGTGTACATAGTGTTGTTAGTGTTTGCCCTCCCACTTGTAAATACTGTACAAGCAGCTCTTTGATCTGCCAGTTATTTACATTATGCTGAAAAATGCATTGAGTTTGATGTCATTATGTATTTAAAACGGTGCCAAAAGTGTCTTATTAAACATTGAAAAATGTGACAGAAATCTCCTTAACTGCCACTCAACACTAACATCTAATGCACTCACACTCATTTCCTTTTTTTTCTACTTTTATTTTTTTGGAAAGCCAACAAGTAGTGCATTTTTTGAGTGCAATCTAATCGTAGGACCTCTGCATTTGTCACCATTGTATATTTGTGAATATTTTCACACTACTTTTTTGTATTCACATTTTGGCATTCTGGCACTTTTTGCTTTGTTTTTACTTATTAATTTTTTTTAGGGATGCACCGGTATCGGGCCCAATACTGAGCTCCTGTACTCATACTCATACTCATTAAAATGCCCCAATACCAAAAGCCAATACACACGAGCCTGTGTAAGTGCATATCCAGACAAAGACACCCGACATCAGAACAGCAAATTGAGTTATTAATATATTAAAGAGGTTCTAAACAATTAAATGCGAGCGTGGCTTTGCTTTCAGTGAATATATGTACATCCAATTGCAACACTTAATGCCCTTTGTCTGACGTAGCGGATTTGCGTGCGAGCTAATAAAGCTACGGCAACGTTGCTCATGTGAGGGTTGGTAATCCATTTGGAGCGTGCATAATTGCGGCGAGCTTGTCGAGGGAATATCCCTTCCTTCCACAGACAGCCATGGGGGTCAGATTTGTTTCGGCGGTCAGGTCTATCTCCGTATAATTTCAAAAGAAATCAAACGTGCACAAGTTCCTTAAATGTGGTAGGTAGTGTAGGTATGTGCGAGATAGAGAGCGTATGCAACATTTCTTTTTTTGTATCTTTATTTTTTCGCATCCTCCGGGGGTCCCTATAGCACGCATCATGTTGGGTGGAGGCTCAGAGGCTAAAGTCTGTTAAATAAAGACAATTTATAAGGGCATCACAATACACGTATTTTAATTTGCCCCTTAGGCATACACTACTTTCTGGCAAAAGTGAAACTAACAGCCTGTATGAAATGCGCTAGACTGTACTACTGTCCTCTCATTCTGCACCAGGACAAATACGTGCACGCGTTGCGCGTTTTGCTTGCTTCATGATTGTTTCTGCATTATATGAGTGGCTTTGCAAAATAAATCGCTGCACGTTTTAGATTAAAAAAATGCGACTTCTATTTCTGAAAATATCACAGTTAGTTTATAACGAGTGGTTCCCTGCATTACTATGGCAAAGTGCGTGATTACAGTACTAAGCTGCTTCAATGGAGCAGCTCTAATGCTATTAATTAAAGATGATGTACCATAGAGCAAAAAAAATGAACAGTGAAAGTAACAAAAACTTTTAAAATACATTTTAATGGGCATAATTAAGTTTGAAAATAACCGAAGGATATACAGTGCAAACAAAAAATGATTCAGAGACCAGAAATCATTTTGATATTTTTTACTAGTGGTTAGGCCGACTATAGCTTAATATTGTTGTATTTATAATTTAATTAATATAATAATTATGCATTAGCAGACCCACGCATTTATCCAAGCGACTTGTATTGCATTCAGTTTAGTCAGTTTTTTTTACCAAATGTGTATTATGTAAAGTGAGGATCGCAAAATAAAATTAACTGGTGCTATATTATACCCAAAAATTCTTCCTGGACATTGACTACATTAAAATATACAAATGTGGGTACCAAACATAGTCAGGACCGAGCTCTGGGAAAAGTGTTCAGGTTTGCATGAAAGCCTGTTGCAAGCATGCCCAGGAGACATATTCTGTCATTGAGGCTAAGGTCACCCGACAAAGTATTGATAGTTGTATGAATATTGACAGCTGTATGAATAATTTTTATTTTATTGTAATCCATTACATACCTTTCTATCAAAGTTATCTGACATTATCAAGCTGAATTTGTTCTTGTCATATTTTTTTTTTTACCATTTTCTAAACTATAGCGAATACACTGTGATAATGTGAGAAAAGTTGAAGGTGTCTAAATAAATTTTGGTTCGACTGTATCCAGTTTGATAAATGAAGTCTAACCAACTAACATCATACATACCTTTTGGTTTCTTTTGTAGCCCAATTTTCTCCAAATTTAAAATGCAATGAAAAGATTGGGACGTACGCTCTCTGTCGTTCTCGTTGCAAGTACTCAAGAAATAAAGTTACTCGGAATCGGGCGAGTACTGGAAAAAATGGTATTGGTGCATCCCTACATTTTTTGATCAGTTGTGTTTTTGGGGACCATGTAAACAAGTAATTCCTTGTCAGAAGACCAGGAGATTTGTTATTATCTGCTTTCTTTCAACAACCTAGCTGACCTAGCTAGACCTGAACTGTGGTGCAAAATGTTTTCTAATCTGAACTTGGTTGTTTGAATTATTTTTTGCATTGTGTTTGTGTGTTTTTTTTTTTTTTTTCCCATTTTAAGAAATAGAAGCCTGTCTCAGAGGTGGATCTTTCAGCAGACAAAGTAGATTCCTACCAAAACGGCTGGAAATTCACTCATGCATGCTAAATTACGAGCCTTTAGGCACAGACAATGATAAATCACCTCACAATGATTGGGATTCTTATCTGATTATAATCTGCAATTTATAATTTTTCCCTCGCTTGAGTCTCGCGCCTGCGGTCCTGGCTTACTAATCAGTGCTTTCATATCGGCGTTATTGAGTTCTTCTAATGATGTGAGTGAATATTTCATCTGCTCTCCACATGCTCTGTGGACTTAAAGGTCTTGTTTGGGCCCCGTTCACATATTAGACCTCATCATCGATCACACAAATCCGGAGGACGGCAGCAAGTTAGTGCGAGAAACATTGTTAAATTCCACCCAATGGTCTTCAGTATAGAGGAAGAAGAGAAGTATATTGTTGAACTGTAATTTCCGTTACAGGCTCATGCATACGCATGGCGAGGTCTTTGGCTTAAACAAGATAGATAACACCTACAAATGATGGCTGATGCAAATAGCACGGGAGGAAGAAATGACTGAGAAAGTGAGGGGCATGTGGGCAGAGCCAGCCAGCGAACTTACAGCATCTCTGTCCTTACTACGGGACCCCGGGAGCATCAGTGCTTAATGCAGGAGAGGACTGGACATTACCAACGATCGGGACCTATGTGGCTGGCCTCAAGTGCAATTACAGTTTACAGTACATGCAGTGGCTCAGTGTGTCCGCCCCTGCTGGGAGACCCTGTAGAAAAAGCAGCTGGTGAGCTGGTTGTAATGACATTTGTTATAGTAATGCAACTTCCCTGGCACGTTATCCTTTAGACAAATATCAATATGTTTATGGTAGTTATGTGATGCTTTTAACAGAGAGATAAGTCTAGTAATTATTAAGGTATTTGTTATGTTACGGGCGAACTTCCCCCCGTTTATTCTGCGAGCATGATGGGGGTTTTGATGGAATTTTCCATCTTAGTTTGAACATTGCAGAAAACTGTCTCGCCATAGATATTTGATGGTTACGCCATACACGTTTCATCCATTTTGGGCCAGCCTTTCATTCAAATCAGCTCATACTCTCATGCATATGCCCTGCCACATGACCAGACAAAAATGTCTGTAATTGCTCTTGTTAATAGTGTTCACATAAAAAAGACCTATATATATTATATGAGTATCTATTATATATATCCTTTATATGAGATAGATAGATAGATAGATAATATTTTTATTAAGACACATAAACGTGCAGTACAGACATTTATAATTTTTTGTTTTAGGTTACAAAAGATTTCTGTTTGAAATAAATCCTGTTTTTTTTTTTTTTATTTCTATTAATCAACAGCCCTTCATGAAAACGAGAATATATAATGATTGTATGTCACATACACACCACTCATGTCGTAGGTTAGGAAGAATGTCTGATCATCAATGTGACAGGCTGAAGACTTGAGTAATGGCTGCTGAAAATTCAGCTTTGGCCACAACAGAATAATTTACATTTTAAAAGTATTTAAAATAGAAAAAAATTTTCTATTACAAATGTAATATATTTTCACAATTTTACAGTTTTTTCCCGTTTTTTGGTTCTCTCATCAGAATTGCCATGTATCTTGTTGAGTGTAAGAGACTTCTTTCAAAAACATTTTGACCCCAAACTTTTGAATGATTGTTTGAACAAAATAAAAATAATATTTATTTAAAAAACTTAGACTGGTTATAATTCACTGATCTTTTTTCCACCAGAGAGAAGCATTTAAACGGCATTTAGTATTGAGTGGTATATCAAAGGAGTCATGGACAGAGGAAAGTGAGCAAGCCTTGGATAAATCCATCTCAGACTTTTCTGTCAGGCTTTGTCTACCATCACCCTTTCACCGGCCTACGCGTGGACTATGCCATACCAGCTCAGGTATGCTGCAGCACTATTTCGAGAAATTACATTTAACATCCTAATCAGAGCCTTTTGTGTCACAATCTCATAAAGACTGTGAAGATTATTCAGGGGTTGTGCGTGTTTATTTTTATAATGATATTCTGAGCTTCAATTTAATGAAGAAACATGCAGAGGTTTCTCAATAAATGCATTCTTCATGCTTTGCGTTAATTTCTAATGCATCTGGTGACTTGCCAGGAGACCACTGATCTCATTGGTAAACTGTGTGTGATGACCTCTGGTGATCCATTAGCACTCAAAAACATGAATTACCAGCATCTTCTCTTTCCCACTTATCCATCTTCTACCACTCTCTCTCTCTCCCGTACTCTCGTCGGGCTCTCTATTCTCTCTTCTTCTCTCCTCGCTCACTTCCCTCCCTCCCCAGGTGGTTTGACACTTGTCCTACGTTCCTTCATGCAGATGGATCGTTAGATCCCAGAGGAGAGTTTTAGGAGCTCAGTGCAGTTTGGTTCTGTAAGGGGAGGGGCCATAGAGGGTCTCCTCAGGCTGATGAACGGCGTTCACACCCCTCAGGTCACCCTCAGCACTGCCTGGCCAGAGACCACCAAGAACAACTATTGCACCCCTACCTCAGCAAACTTACAGGTAATGACAGACAGTCACAGCGCCATCTAGTGTGGGCCCTCCTCAGATGGTAGCAGTAACCTCCTGTATACACTTGCATGTTATTTGTTGTGACTTTTAATAGTTGGCACAGCATGAAATAGATGTCTTAAAATGCAAAAATAACAGTTGAAAAGGGGGCCATGGAGGGTGTCTTGGCAGTTTTAAAATCGTGTACATTGGGGGGGAAAAAAAAAAACGTAAATTGCTTCTGGAAATTGGACAAATAATTACAAAGAAAAACAATTAACAAATTAAATTAAACATGATATTTTTAAGTATTAAGCCTGAAATAGCATTTTCTTATAAAACATACTCCAGTAATCTTTGCTTTATTTACAATTTTGAAAAATCATTATTATAGTGCATGTATAGTAAGGAACTGCTTAAAGTACATGCAGTCTTTGATTAACAACTTTCAAAAATAATTTTGTAACGTTTCGCACAGCAATTTCTTTTTCATTAAGAAAGTAATGAAAGAGGGTGCCTGGGTGGTTCATTATTTACATACATGCTTACTGAAGTGCATTGATTTCTCTTTTACTACCACTTTCTATTTCAATTCACATTTATGTTATTGATCCTTCCTCTCATACATCTTGCAGTCAGCGGTTTGCTTTATACAGGTATATGTTCCTTTCACATTAGGTTAAGGCCAAGCACTACTGACCTGAGATCATATTCCCGTTTTGTATTTTGATTTGCTCTCCATTGGCTTAACAGGCGTAACTGATTCAGAATCAGTGTGTCTGTGTTTTTTTTTTTTGTTTTTTTTTTTGCATCTGATGAGCTTCTACACCCCTAGCGCATTCAGGGAGGGAGGGTCACCTGGCCAGTGGCGCACCGTGATGGTGGCAATTAATTATGCTCCCATCCAATCAGCACACCCACATCACCCAGAGCAGCACGACTCTGACTAACCAGAAATAGCACAGCCACCAATCACAGGCTCTTCGTACACGGGGAAAGGCACTGACACAATGCTCCCGGGTAACCAGAAAGTCATTCAGCAATTTTTTAGCATCCTCCTTTAGCACATCAAGGCGTTAAGACTGAGGGCCAAGAAATACATTTTAAAAAACCAATGGAGATATATAGAAAGATTATTCAAATGAAATACCGCAAATTTGCCTTGAATCTGTTTTAAGTAAGTTTAAAACATAACAATGAGGTCACAAATTGCTCTTCAGTGATGTATTCAGCTAGCTAAGTTGTGTAATTCAGAGGGAATTCAGGTTAAAAATGAAAAAGAAGTGAGTAAGAGCCACAGGTATGTTGATGTTAGCCATGCCTTTTCCAAAAATAACAACACTGGTTCTGTTCATTCTTACTCTAGCCTTGCCAATTCGTCTCTCTCATTTACCAAAGCTGAAAAATTTGGGCTGGAATTTGTACTGAATAAATAGATACTGTATACCCACTCCTACACAAAAATGCCACACACTCCATAGGATTAGACACAAATACACACTCGTGCACATTTTTCACTTCTCAGCCATCTGACTTTTTTTTTTTTTTTGATGTCTCATTTTCCCTCTGGTGTATCCCGTTTGCTTGTCTTTGTTCTCCCTGTAAAGGCCAATCGAATGCTGTCATTGTGTTCCTACATTCTCTTTCTTTCTATGTCTCATAACTGCTGTCACAGAATGAAGCAGCCAGCTAACTTGTACACATTGGCCTTGTTCCTTTTAATCTTTTCATCTCTCAATACGCTACGCATTTTGTATCTTGCTCTTTTTTTTTTTTTTCTCCATCAGACTTCTTCCAAAAATTTCATGAGACAAACCTCTATTATCTTTTTATCTGCCTTTCATTCTTTAAACGTTCATTAAAGTGGATGCAGCAAATATCGTTCTGATGTCTACCATAGAAGGAGCAGCAGATACTGTAGAAAACCGCAAAGAAAACGAACAGTAGTCGTAAAAACCATTTGTGATGGCTGACACGTGCCACACATGCATAAAAGCGTAGCAGTAAACTTTTACTGTGTTTCCCTTTTATGCTCTGGTGTTGATTAATTTCACCAACATGCAAAGCACTATAATGTGGGCCAGATTTGCTGTCTGCAGCAGTGAGAATGAGGAGTGACATGATGGATGTGATGATGTGCTATACGTGGTGTTGCTTGTATGGATGACTTTCACTGATCGAATTACTTATGTCCAACTGTTGTTCTTCTCCACAGACAGCAGATATAAACTGCTGGGCAGCACGGTGATATACATCCCTCTGGAGGCTCTGCAGCACCGCCCAGAGGTGGCCGTCACGAACAAGAGTCTGGTGCGAAGGCTGGAGAATAACACTGTGCTTGTGTGTGTACAGTATGTATGGGTGCTTGCGTGTGTAAATGGGTGTGTGAGGGCTTGAATAATTTCTGATGGAGTGGACTGTGAGGAATGAATGGTGTGAAAAGTACATAAGATGCCGTATGCAGGAAATTTCATATACCGAGGCAGTCCGTGGCTAGAGCCTGTGAGTGTTATTTACACAGTAACCACAGCTGAAGGGCAAAAATAAAGGACTTATTCAATTCAACACTGCCATGCTGCTCTAAGACAGTTAAAGGAGTCTTTATTAAATTTGGCGGTCCTGGAGGGGTCCAGGGTTAAAGGGACATACTGGGGGCACTTGGAGGTGTTGGAGAAAAAAGGTATTTTAGAAGCTAACTTAAAAAAAAAAGAAACCACAGGACATGTTATGAATGATACCTCACTCAGGGTCTTTTACAGCAGGCAGCAGAGCAAAGACTTTTTGTCCTCCCCCCCCCCTCCAACACATTATTTTAAATTTTCTCCGCTGTCTTAAAGTCAACATGAAGTCAGAAGTTACCCTTTCTTTTATACAGGTTAGTGTTTACTGTCTCTTTATATCCGTTAAAAGCTGTAAGATTTTTAAAAATGTTTTAAAAAATCTATCATGCTCACCAAGACTGCATTTATTTGATCAAAAATACATTAAAAACAGCCATTACTCCAGTCACATGACATATATCATTCTAATATTCTGATTTGGTGTTCAAGAAACATTTCTTATTTTTATCAATGTTGAAAACAGTTGTGCTTTTTTGTGAAAATTGTGATCGTTTTTTAACATTATTTGATTGATAGAAAGTTACAAAGAACATAATTTAATAAAAATAAAAAATGAATACGTTTTTAGATGAAGGTTTATGAGTCATCTGGCGTCCTGAAGTATAAGATGGTTAATTTCTTTCAAAAAACGACAATCAAAACTGACACAAACAAATAATATAGTATATTATTTCTGTTTGTATTGTTATTTTTAAATTTTTTTTTTACTTTCTGGCTATGAGATGACTTTCCTTTCTGGCTGAATTTACTATACCAAATGTTGGTATAGGTATTAATTTAGGCTATTGCTGTATGCAAAGCAGCATTGTAAAATGTTGCCAATAGTTAACAGTAATTTAATGCTGGTTCTGTAAGTTGCCAAAATGCCAAATAGCAGTAGATTTCCAAACAAGCATTACCAATGGGATGTGCTAAGATGCTCTTGAGGGTGAACTTGACCTTCAGCGTCCATGTCCTCAAAAAGCCATCTCTAAAGTGAGATTTGATGGAGTTTCAGGAGCAGAGTAGTCATCCACAACCGCATTCATCTTGCTCCATTCTGGGATGGAATGCCCACTTTTCATGATTCTGTCACTACACCCTTATTAGTTGCTAAAAACATTAAAATTAGCCAAAATATTTAATGCAAGATCATGCAAGGGTGTGTAGATCTCTGCGAATGATGGACATTTAAATAAAACTTTCTGCTGAATTCTGTGGCCAAACATTCAGTGCAGACCTGCTGGTTTGATTAAATAGAATGCAGCTCCTCACAAACCCAAACCCTCTTTTTTTCTCTCTTTCTGTTTCCCAGTGGTGATGATCCACTGGACACATCAAATCAAAGCAGTGCTGAGCCCTCAATCTGTGAGTGACGTAGGAGACACCTCGGGCCCCCTGGAGGAGATCTCTTTCTGGAAGAGCCGCTGTGCTGATCTGGACAGCATTAGTAAGCAGCTGCAGAAACCTGGAGTCTGTCATATGCAGGCGATTCTGCAACTCTACACATCAACCTACATCCCCCCTTTCTGTAAACTAGCCGAGCAGATCCAGGTACAGCTGAGCATCTACTTGTGTGTCTGTGTGTCCATGGGTGTGTAAAAATATGTAGGGCTACATGGCAGGAATTGAGCCGAGGGGTAATGGGTTGAACAAGAACATTCGCTGGCTGTTGATGATTTATATGCGGCTTCTGAATGGCTTCTCTTCACCCCTCGGAAATGAGGCCGTCTCACATTCAGGCTCTGCTAATACGAGTTGGCCTGGCTTCCCATTTCAACAGGAGACGGAGCATGTCTGTCAGCTCTACTTCAGCGCTTAGTGTTGCACCCTCGTTGCTCCTTAACACTGATTTTGGATCAGTTAATGGTTGTTCTTATAATGACTCAATATTGGGGTTTAGATAGAGGAAGCTGGTCCTGCATCAGTGTGGAGGACATGTGTCCCTTTTTCTGATTGTTATGCCTCCAGCTTCATACTGCGCAAAAAGCCTGCAGCAACTGCTGTCCTTCATTTCATACAATCTCCAAAGCCTCTAAAAATCAGTGTGACTAAAGTGAAATGATTAAAAATCAGGCCGTTTTGACCTTCAGGGGCACCAATGGCTGCTTATAATAGTTATGTTATAGAGTCAGCTGATCACTGCCCCGTAACAGCCACTGTTGTGTATGGTGGCAGTCAACAAAGGATCTTGATCCAGGAGCAAGTCCCAATGGGGTAAAAACCCTTTAAGCTAATTCAGATGTCACTGAAGTTGACCTTAACTGTGCCAAACTGACTTTTGATGAGTAAAATCACGGCAAGTCAGGATCACGCCAATGACAGGATCACGGCTCTTATGCAAGGTACCTAATTTTCCTGATTCATTCAGGAACGCAAATAGTGTGTGTTTGCTCAGAGATACACAACTTATAACTCTTCTGTGGCTTTGTTTGGAACTATTTTCTTTGATGGAGCAAAAATAGACAGTAACTGGCAATATTTTGTCTGAAGTTAATCAGTATTAACTTCTTGTTTATGTAACTTGTTTAAAATCTCGCAATTGCTCATGTGATATTGCTAAAATGTTGTTAATATGTAATCCTTTTTTAGTATGATTACATTGTGTGTACATTCTACAAATGCAAATCGCCTGTGCAAAATGATTGAGTAAAGTGATATATGGTAGGTTATCTCTTTATGATATCATCGAGTGAATTGATTTTCAGTACTCCGACAATGAAGATTGATCCCACTACACCCTTTTATTGCTATGCACGAGCCTTTGTCTAGGCTCACAGATCAATCACTTTATGCATAATTTTGTATGAATCGGCTAAGGTCTCATGCTCAGAGGTTTTCCCTCAATCCACTCACACAGACCTGTACAGTCATACTAGTACCTGTTGCCTGAATCCCACATGCCCCCTCCTCTGCTTCCTGCACATCAAAGTTCGGATTGCTTTGGGCTCCGCCACATTGATAAGCCATCAGCCACAGTTGTGTAGCACATGTAACACGTGTTCTTCAGATCAGAGGAGCGGGGCCTTGCGTCTCTACACCACCCGCTCGCATCACTTCACTTGCTTTTCATTTCCATCCCTGGCTCCTTGAGAGCATCAGGGAAACCGTTTAACCTTCTGTAATTACGCTCTGACCCTTCCTCTGCTGGAATCACATGGTACCACTGCCACTTTGTTTCCCTCTCTTTTTTGTCTGTTTCATTTTTCTTTTTTCCTCTCTTTCATTCTCTTTGAAAACACATCAAGGCAAATCGGACTGCTACAAAAACATTTGGTCTAATTGTTTCCTGAGGGGTGAGATTGTGCGCACATGCTGAAATGCCCGCATTGAATTAGCAGTTGTTTTCCAGAGGGCCATTTTTATTCTCTGAGGTCATGTTTGCACCTTTGACCTGCATGTGCTGAATGAGTTAAAGTCTGGACAATCTTTTAGTCCCATTTGTTTCTCTTTTGTTCAAATTAAAGGGATAGTTCCCACAACAATGCAATTCTGTCATAATTTACTCGCCTTCATGTCGTTCCAAATCTGCATGACTTTCTCTTTTCAGTGGAAATCAAAAAATATACACTGTAAAATATCGAAATCCTTTTAAATTTACAGTAAAAAAAGCTGGCAGCTGTGGTTGCCAGAAATTCACTGTAAAAATACTGTGACTGTTTCCGGGTGTTACGGGATGCCTGTATGTTTTGCAACTAATAACTGTATATTTCATTTAAGTGATATAATGTTAACATACCAATCTACTTGAAGAACCAAAATCTGCTTTTTACTATAAAATGTACTATTAACCACCATAATAATACTGGTGGGACAACTAAAAGCCACATGATGAACCTGGGTTGATTTGTAAGTTGCTTGTCCATTAAACATAGCTAATACTTGTATAGACGGTGCACAGGGTCACTCACAGAAAGATAAAACATCATCATGGTAACACACGTGACACTTAAATAATGCAATAAACATTAACTAAACAAGAGAACATGTAATACAAAATACCCTATGTACATTACTGATAACAAAAATGAGAAGAAACTAAATCACATAAATTATATTAAATATCGATGGCAAGCAGGTACCAAGTTAACCATTTACAGGTTTTCACTGTAGCATTTGTGTTTTAAAATGATTTGTTGTATGCCATAAACAGTCAACATGGTACAGTGTTGTTTCAGACCCCTTTGACTTTAAGTGTGTAGACAAAAACGGTTAAAATATTCTTCAGAATATTCTTTTGTATTCCACAGAAGAGAGAAATTTATACAGGTTTAGAACAACATGAGGGTTGCGTAGAAATAACAATTTAATTTGGGGTGAATTACCTCTTTAACCTCTTAAGCTCCTGCTTGGTCATGCACAGTACCCCCCTCAACAAAAACACAGGCATTCCGAGCCCTTCTTTTAGCTTCAGACATGGTTACTTTCTATTCATCCAAAGCATTGTAATCTTTCCACACTATATCACAGACCAAATGCCTGGGTTCAGTACGTGGAGCTCTCTGTCAAATGTGTTTTAACTTGTCAAATACACAGACTATCTCATGTGAAAAGTTCTATTGTTATAGGTCAGTGCTTGTGCTATGAAAATGGCTTAGGTTATGCTATAATGATTTTTGAAGTGAAGGAAAGTTGTCTTCTCTTGCAATGAAAAAGAGCCTTATCAGTTTACATGCATTTTTTTTTTCCTGCTGGAAAATTGAATTTCTTTTTGCCTGAGTAAAAGATTCCTGCAACTGATATAGGCCCTCTCTCTTTTATGTTTTTATGGTTATTCTATGAAATAATGTTGCTTTTTTCTCATGGCAGTTCCTCGTGCCATGAATGTTTTTTTTTTTTTGTTTTTTGTTGTTTTTTTACTGTGGGGCAGGGTTTTAAAATCACCGCTAGGTCAATTAATGCTCACTGACTTGAATCTTGTACCTGGTTCACAGATTTGGCCCACGGTCCTAATGGACTGATGGGGGATCAGTCCTGACTGATCAGACTGATGGGGGATTTGATTCCCCTGACCAAATCTGAAAATAAACATTTTAGAATAAATTGAGGAAACTGTTCTAAAATCAGAGTGTACTGGTGATTTCTATCAACACCCATATACAAATACATCTAAATGGTCTGTACAGTCCACCCAGTGCTTTGTTGTCATTGGCTGCGTGCAGTAGCGCATTAGCAGTACTGTGTTTAATGAAGGTGAAATGGGCCCTGGTATTTGCACTCTTTTTCAGTGGGTTTCTCCCCCTCTAAGACGTAGAATAACATAAGAAGCCTGATTATTTCAGCAGGAAAGCATTTTATTGTGCTTGCAGTGAGGATGGAGAGAAAGAACGGAGGTAGAGAGAAAAGACATGGAGCAGAACTAGCTTTCTCGATTCAGTTTCCAGTCAGAGGTTTCCAGCTAATAATTTCCAATCAGAGGGCATTTGAGTCACGATGTGTGTGTTTGTGCGTGGATTGTCACGACCACCTTCCCTTGTCTCTCCCTCAGGGCTTCAGCATTTCTTCTATTTGTTTTCAGTTTGTTTCCCCCCCCCCGTCCTATTTCTCGGAGATGGTAGAGCCTACATTGGATTTAATATCATTTTCCAATCAGCCAGCGCTAGGGGCCATGGGCTTTGGACTCCGGTGTGCTTTTCCATTTAATACCAAGAGAAAAAAAAACAGAGGTAAAGAGAGTTCAAATACATAAGGCCTTCAAAAGAATAATTTGTAATAATTGTGCCGGCATTCTGAGACTGATGTGCTCATTGTTATTTCGTACATGAGATTCACAGCTCTATAAGCCATCTGCTTTTCACTGTATATTCCCTGATATGAAACACCATCTGCCAGGGTTTCTTAAAGCTCAGAGCCTGTCATCTATTCTTACCTCCTACGTCCACCTAACCCTACTCACAGCTCCCCAAAGAAAGCCGGCGACTCGTTTTTTTTCCCTGCATCAAAGTTAAGACACGCTTCTCTGCTGATTTTCAAGAGCTGCTGTGACAGAAATGGAAGAAACGTCTCTGATTGAACAAGGCCTTTGAAATCTCTTGAGACGCAGGCGTTGGGACATGTGTTGTCTTCATTTACAGGAGGTTATTTTTTTCTCTCTGTAAAGAGGGAATGACACCTATATATATATATATATATCGACATATATATATATATAGTATATAGATATTATACACCACACATATATATATATATATAGATATAATAATATATATATATATATATATATATATATTATACCACACATATATATACACACATTATATATATACACACATATATATTAACACGATATAATAATGATATATATATTATATATACACACATATAGAAATATATATACACAACAATATATATATATAGTATATATATATATATAATATATTATAATATATATCTATATATATATATATATACACATATATATTATATCTTTTTTTTTATTTTTAATTTTAAATATATTAAAAGATATACATTACAGTGGGTCGGAAAGTATTAGGCCCTTTTTTTCCCTTAAATTTTTCCCTCTTTGTTATATTACAGCCATTTGCCAAAATCATTTGTTAATTTTTTTTCCTAATTAATGTAAACACAGCACCCCATATAGATAGAAAAACACAGAATTGTTGACATTTTTGCAAATTTATTAAAAAAGAAAAACTGAAATATCACATGGTCCTAAGTATTCAGACCCTTTGCTGTGACACTCATATATTTAACTCAGGTGCTGTCCAATTCTTCTGATCATCCTGGAGATGGTTCTACACCTTCATTGAGTCCAGCTGTGTTTGATTATACAGATTGGACTTGATTAGGAAAGCCACACAACTGTCTATATAAGACCTTACAGCTCACATGCATGTCAGAGCAAATGAGAATCATGAGGTCAAAGGAACTGCATGAAAGAGCTCAGAGAAAGAATTGTGGCAAGGCACAGATCTGGACAAGGTTACAAAAAAATTTCTGCTGCACTTAAGGTTCCTAAGAGCACAGTGGCCTCCATAATCCTTAAATGGAAGACGTTTGGGACGACCAGAACCCTTCCTAGAGCTGGCCGTCCGGCCAAACTGAGCTATCGGGGGAGAAGAGCCTTGGTGAGAGAGGTAAAGAAGAACCCAAAGATCACTGTGCTGAGCTCCAGAGATGCAGTCGGGAGATGAGAGAAAGTTGTAGACAAAGTTGTAGAAGTCAACCATCACTGCAGCCCTCCACAGTCGGGGCTTTATGGCAGAGTGGCCGACGGAAGCCTCTCCTCAGTGCAAAACACACGAAAGCCCGCATGGAGTTTGCTAAAAAAAAAAACACCTGAAGGACTCCAAGATGATGAGAAATAAGATTCTCTGTTCTGATGAGACCAATATAGAACTTTTTGGCCTATCTCCGAGGTATGTGTATGGAAGGAGCAAAACCAGGCACTGTTCATCACCTGTCTAATACAGTCCCAACAGTGAAGCGTGGGGGTGGCAGCATCATGCTGTGGGTGTGTTTTTCCGCTGCAGGGACAGGACGACTGGTTGCATCGAGGGAAAGATGAATGCGGCCAAGTACGGGATATCCTGGACGAAAACCTTCTCAAGAGTGCTCAAGACCTCAGACTGGGCAGAAGGTTTACCCTCCAACAAGACAATGACCCTAAGCACAAAAAAATAACGAAGGAGTGGCTTCACAAAACTCTGTGACTGTTCTTGAATGGCCCAGCCAGAGCCCTGACTTAAAATCAATTGTGCATTTCTGGAGAGACTTAAAAATGGCTGTCCACCAACATTTACCATCAACCTGACAGAACTGGAGAGGATCCGCAAGGAGGAATGGCAGAGGATCCCCAAATCCAGGTCTGAAAAACTTGTGGCAGCTTTCCCAAAAAAACTCAGGCTTGTATTAGATCAAAAGGTTGCTTCTAATAAATACTGAGCAAAGGGTCTGAATATTTAGGACCATGTGATATTTCAGTTTTCTTTTTTAATAAATCTGAAAAAACGTCAACAATTCTGTGTTTTTCTGTCAATATGGCATGCTGTGTGTAAATTAATGAGGAAAAAAAAAAAAACTTAAATTATTTTAGCAAATGGCTACAATATAACAAATAGTGAAAAATTTAAAGGGGTCTGAATACTTTCCATACCCCCTGGATATATATGATGTGTAGATATCTATATTTATATATAGATTATATATATATTATCATACTATAATATATATTTATATATATATTATGACCCATAAGTGTTTAAATATGTGGCTTTCTTAACCTTTCGCTTAAAATTTGAATTTGAGTCATTTACATAATAATTTAATTTCCTCTTGTTTTGTGCCTCCTTTCATTTAAAACAGGAATTTGCCTGAGCACGTAATCAGGGTTTGTTTCTTGTTGTAGTACAATTACCTGAACCATTGCGCGGCGCGAACAACACACATCACACACACACACACACACACACACACACACACACTTTTCTCTCTTGCTTCCATATACACATTCTTTTTCCCTTCTCCCACAGATATACACATGTACTACTTACTTTCTGTTTTCATTCTTTCTCTCTCTCACACACATGCTTGTATGCGGTTCATCTGTCAGATGAAGCCGAGATGAATTGGAATCTGTCGTTTCACATCCTCCACTATATACACTATATATCACAATAATTAAACTTTTTTTCTCTTCTCTTCCTCTCTTCCTCTCTCCCTTCTTTGTTACCTTCTCTTCATTCTTTTTTTTTGTTGCTCATTTCTATACAACGATCTCTGTTTTTGTAAGGTGTATAGGACTGAATGACACCAGGCACAAAAGCCAGGATTTTTACAGGAGCAAATCCTGTTTGATTCATAGCAAAGTCTGTACTCAAGGTTAATCTACACCTGAATGCGGAGCACATTATGGCTGTGCTTGCTTTGGTATAGTCAATGCAGTTCTCTCATTAAACATTCATTTGCAAATCCTCCGTTATGAAGCTGAGCATTCTGACATGCAGTAGATACAGACACAAAGACAGATTCATACTTGGATCATTGGGTGGTTTATTTACATATCTATAGCATGTGTTGTTGTTTATTGCAGATTAGTAATGAGATCATCCGTCTGTGCTGTCGGGAGATTTCTCTGGACAGGATCTTCCAGGGTTACGTGATCTCCAGCAAGCAGATTCTGAATGACTGTATCCAGTGCTGCCTGGCCTGGAAAGAACTCTATCTGCACACCTCCCAGCTCCACCACAAGTAATGTAGACTTCAATCATCATTTCTGTCTCTCTCTGAGTTCTGCTCTGTTCCCTACAGCACAGGAACACACCACTTAGAACTGCACTGTGATTGCACTGTATTACAGCAGCACCCATTCACATTACACGCCATAACTCTGAGAGATACTACGGTCAGCAGTGACATGTAGTGCCGTATCATTTCAGATATAATTAAGCTTCTCCAGTGATTTACCTCTGCTTACACTCTGCTGGGTGCTGTACTATTTCCTATCAGCTACCACTACTAATCTGAAGATTACCATTACTGCTAATAATATTATATTACTTAACTTCTGGTATGTTTCTCTGCACTACTAAATATGATCATTACTATTTTCTTTTTACTTTTAGCATCGTGGTTATCTGCATTACTACCACTACTTAATTAAATTACTCAGAATTAATATATTCACAAAATATGATTCCCGTATTTGTAAGCTAATTTAATGTTTTTGAAAGAAGTCTCTTATACTCACCCAGGCTGCATTTATTTGATCAAAAATGCAGTAAAAATATTTTAAAATGTTATAATTTAAAAGAACTGTTTTCCGTTTTAATATATAAAATGTAATTTATTCCTGTGATGGCAATCCCATTTTTCAGCAGATATTACTCCAGTCTGCAGTGTCACATGATCCTTCATAAATCATTCTAATATGCTGATTTGTTTCTCCTTATTATATTTTATTATTATTATTATTTATTACGTATTAAACAGTTTGGCGCGTGTGCTTAAAGGGGACATAACACACACAGTTTTTATCTCATGTTAATCTTGAGTACCTATAGAGTAGTATTGCATCCTTCATATCTCCAAAGAGACTTTAGTTTTATCAGATTTAAAAAAAGTCGAGCTCCTTGAGGAGTGCTGTGGGCGGAGCTAAAAAGTCACGAGCACGTGAAGCTATTAGGTTGTGAATTACCTAAGCATTTGCGAATCATATGTACAGTATATGAAACCACATCCTCTTTGAGGAAATTGAGTCACATATAAATAGCTTTGTTAATATAGTTTATCCCTAATAATACATTACTGCTTTAGCAATAGCTGCCAGTACCACTGCTGTTACCACAGCCTCTGTTTGGCTACTCCAAATTCGGTTTAATAGTCAGCTAAATGTTTGTCCTCTTCTAGTGCTTTTCTGTGCGAGTCAGCTGTACACAGATAGTTTTCGGCACCTGGTCTTCCTTTTATAAGCAGATTCTATATAGCAGCTAATAAAGAGCATGCTTTAAGCCTATATCATCTCTGTCTTTCAGCTTTATGGCCCTTCTTCTCCCTGTCATTTCCACCATCACTGGCTCTGCCTAACCCACCCAGTCATCTCAGCTTCTCCACACAGTTCTTGTGCTCATGCTCTCTCCCTTTCGCCATGGAAATGATACCGCTGCTAAATGAGAGTGCAAAAGCTGTTCCGTGATTGCAGTCCTGCTGCTAAAAAGAACAGCATTTTACGGTGCGATGACAGTTTCTTCTTCAAAGTGATGGCAACTTGCTGCCAAATGACTAAGGCTGAACACTGAACCATTTGAAAGGAGCTCTCTCAGAGTCATCTCCTGAAGTTTTTTTTTTTATTGCACTTAGGTTTAGGTTGGCGTTTCTTCTTTTGGTGTAGTGAAACTTTGCAATACTGTTTCATCATGTCTCAGCAGAATGCGGCGTCTGCTTTGTAGCATTCTGCTGTAAACTATGACATAACTCATAGTGGCTGTGATTTTATAAGATGTTAACAGTGTAGCAAATGCTGTATTGTTGAAGTTGAATGTAACCGATTCAGTGGGAGGGATACTCTGTAGAGAAGGAACATTTATTTCCTAAGCAAGTCTTCCCTACAGGATACATCCATTCAGTTGTGACTTTTAAAAACAGCAAGGGGCTCCAGAGGTATTTCGCGGAAAATAATGTGCAGTCAACCAAACACAACACAATGTTCTTAGTGGGCTACACCCTAAGGTCTCTCGCTTTCACCCCAACCCTGCAGTTTTCTTGGATTGTATAATATTTTTAGTGTTCTGGGCCTGCTGGTTGTTTATGACTGTTGGCTCCATTTGTTGTGATAGAAGCAAAGAGTTTGTTTTGCCCTCCAGACACAGAAATCTCCGATCCTTCACTTGAGTAGCTGACCTCATCCTCCAAAATACAGCCAGTGTTCAGACAGCACAAGGAATACAATGTTCCATCTCTCTTACCAACACTGTACAATGATTCTTGCTGTAGATGGAGTAAATATTGTTGAATAACTAGCAGATATACCACAAAATTGTTGAATTGAAATGATTTAATATTTTTGAATATATTCCTTAACTTTAAAGGGGGTCGGTCATATGATGTGATTTCAAGTTTTCCTTTCTCTTTGGAGTGTTACAAGCTCTTGGTGCATAAAGAAGATCTGTAAAGTTGCAAAGACTAAAGTCTCAAATCCAAAGAGATATTCTTTATAAAAGTTAAGAGTCAACTACGCCTACCTAAAACGGCTCGTTCTAACACGCCCCCACATGTCTACGTCACTATGTGGAAATATTAGCATAATGCACCAAATGTGCACGCAAAGTAAGAAGGCGTGGTTTCAGGAACAGCAGTAGTGTTGATGCAGTCATGTCAGGGAGACGCTGTGTTTCAGTGTGAAAGCAAAAGCACTTTATTTAGCATTCCGGAAGTAGATGCAATTAGGAATCATTGTTTATTATTGTATATTATTGTTTACTATTATTTATTTACAAAATTTGGTGACAATCAATCACAATTAATTAATTCGATTAATTCAACTTTAAAAAGCATGCAAATTCTTGTCTATGTGAAAAGTTATTTTGAAGAAATACTTGCTACCGGGTGTCTGTGAGTACAAAACACGGGCGTAGAAAAGACTATAAATTGTTTTTAACGTGCACAGTAACTTAAATTTAAAACTGTTAAAAGAAAGGCTCAATAAACTGTTGCACAGATATAATACACTACTCATCAATTTCTCTTCCCTTTGTGCTTTGAACTTTTCTATGCTGCGCGCTGTGACTCCGTGTTGTTTCAAGTGCATCTGTCTGCACACTGGATGCGCATATTGTAAGCGCTTCGTGCCGCACTGTGTTTGTTTTGTCCTATCGAATCTATCATATGTTGTTGCCTTATTAAAAAATATGCTATACATTTAAAAGAAATGTATTTTAATTTTATAGTATATACTTGTATATAAATACATTCATGAATGTTTTTCATTAATGGATTTTATAATACAAACAGCAATGTGTAAAATTTTACCATATTTAGTGCAACACTTTTATTTGTTCCCCACAAAATATAGTTTTTTTTCACTAAATGTTTGGATTTCTAAAATTATTGTGCACTGATTTTTCTAGAATAACTTTTGCTTCCAAATTATCCACTAACCTAGTTTGATATATTTTTTGTCATAGATTATGAATATACATATGTTTTCATATTTATTGTTTATTTTTCTTTATAATGAGTAGTCTGTATTTAGTAGATTGTGAAAGAATGATTATCAGTTCCACACACAGAGAAATATAAATTCTACATTTATTTAAATGGGGGAAAAAAAAAAAAAAAAATCACTGGTATCGGATCGGTATCGGCCAATACTGAACCCTAGGTATCGGAATCGGTATCAGAGGTGGAAAAAGCGGATCGGAGCATCCCTAGTCAAAATAGTATACTGAGGTTTGTTCTTCAATGCTATAGAGTATATTATTAAGTATATAGATATCTGGGAGAAAAAAAATCTAACTTCAGAGATAAAATCTGTAGTTGTTGTTTTTTTTTCAGTAAAGATACTGTTTACCGTTTGCACTAGAGCATCAGGAATCCTAAATGTTTGAGAACTTGTGAGTAGAATCGTTATAGAAGAGCAAGCTAGCATTGTTATTATGAGGTGTTTTTTGTTGCAGTACCATTAATGGCCTGCCAGCTGCAGCAATAATAGCCTGCACTCCTGTGGCCTGGGCCGATGGCAGCACTTGAAGTGAATCGATTGCTGCACTAGTAAATTCAATACAGCACTGCAACTAAAATCCTAAGGCACGGCAGGCCTCCGAGGTAGGATTTGATTGTCCCTGCTTTACGATGTATTGAGTGCGAGAGTGAATGCCCTGTGTAAAGCAGACAGTGTTATAAATGGCCAATGTTAAAGCTGGATCCAGATGCTTGAGGTTTAATGTTAAGCAAAGAAAGGAGGAAGACCATTATTGTTACGCACTCACTCGCAAGTGTAGTCCTTCATAGGTCCGCTCTGGGTCGACATCTTTGAGATTGCGGCGCACTCTTTATGAGTAGATGCAGTACTCTACATTGACGCGAATCATGTTTGATAGTAATTACAATATGGATGTCCGCTGAATAAACGTATCTGTGTAGCTATCGGGCAAGACACCACAATGACTTCTTAGCGCCTTCTACGTTAGTGGGTGCACATCCAACTCCCGTACTAGACTGATCTGTGATTCCGTACGCCGACCACCGGCCCCAACGGCTTCACGGCACGCATGTCATTCGCGGATTAGCTGTTAAGTTTAACCATCATAGAGTGAAAGTTTATCATTTACACATTCAAGCAATTTTAATTTGTCTCTCTCTGCACACGCAGAGAGAGGCACCGTGTGAACACTGAATTGATTCAGTCTTAACTTTTGTAAAGAATATCTCTTTGGATTTGAGACTTTAGTCTTTGCAACTTTACAGATCTTCTTTATGCACCAAGAGCTTGTACACTCCAAAGAGAAATGAAAAATTAAAATCGCATCATATGACCCCTTTAAAGTAAGCTTTCACAAATTTATTTATTAAATCTTTTTGCTGCTCCGAAAAACAAATGATCGATCGTGAATCAAAATCTGTAATATGATCCCAGCCGTGAGTTTTGTGATCCGTTGCACCACTATTTATAGTCTTTTAACATCATTGTGTTGTAGAGACCTGCACCTGCGGTACTCCCGCGGGACCCAACGCGGAACAACTCTTGATGGGCGAGTGCAGGTGTGGGTGGGAAGAGACTCGTGTGTGTGCGGGATACGGGAGAATAAAATTTGCGGGACTCCCGCAAAATAGAAAAGATCTAAACATAAAGTGTCTAAAACATAAAAAATGTTATTTATCTGTTGCACAAAAGCAAAAAGAACAACTAATATTAACATTAAAATGATTAACGTGCAAGCTAGGCATAGTTTCTATTTATAACACGTGTTTAAAGGGTTGTGTCAATGTAGCCAATCACAGACTCAGCTGTTGATTTCTGGAACGCAATGGCCAATCAGAGGTAATTAAGTTAGAATCTACTCACCGCAGTGCTGAAATTGTGTGCTCACGAATACTCTCATTTTAACACACGAAGTGTAGACATAGTGAAAGATTCATTGTGCATATATTTATTGTGTTATAAAAGAGCTTTATGAGATCGCGATTAACTGAGATGTCAGTTTTTAGTGATAATAAAGGAAGCGCTGCTCGCATACTGCCATGCCAAACCATGCACGCAGCAGCCCATGCTTGCTTTTCTGTTGTGAATGTTGATGCTTAGCCTAAATATCAAATATTTTATCGGGAGTGTTTATGCTGGGATGTTGTGGAGCTTAGGAGATGTTACAACCATTTCATGTAAATTTCTTCAATGTACTGAAAAAAATCTTATTACTTTTATGCGGGCTTCTGCGGGCGGGAGTGGGACAAAACAGGAATGTCGCAGGCGGGAGCGGGACCCGATAAGATATATTTCTTCGGGAGCGGGTGGGCGCGGGACAGAGTCTTGCGGGAGCGGGACTGAAAAATCCATCCCACGCAGGTCTCTATTGTGTTGTTCTTTACACACACTGTTAGTCTTTTTATTGTATTTTTGTGGTAACTTACTGGCAGCACTATTGCCAGTAAGTTACTGTAACTACCCATTTACAGTAGCTTATCGCAAGTTCATTTTACAGTATAATGCCCTTACCACAATGTCATTTTACAGTATGATGCCTTACCGCAATTTCATTTTACAGTAAAATACCCTTACCACAACTTAATTTTACAGTACTATATCCTTATATCCTTACTGTAACTTAGTTTTACAGTATAATAATATTACAGTAATTTTACTGTAATTTATTTTTAGACTATTTATTTGATAAAACCTTTGAATATTTTACATGAATCCCATTGAATTTAATCAATTCCAAATAAGTGACCTGAGTCCATGTACAACAGTATATTTTTTATTCACTGTCACTATTAAATACATCCATTACTTACTTATTTATTGTGCTTTATTCTGGAACATTACAAAAAAAAAATAGAGAACTGAATTCATAACAACAAATCAAAGCAGAGATCATGACAATATTGCAACAAAAAGAAATATGGCAACAAGCATCCTAGTTGGTCTCGGCTGCATGGCCTCCATAACCACTGACAGCTGATCTGAAACAAAACAGAGGGGAAATGTGTGAGAAATGATCATGAGTTTATCTCATCTAAATTTGTTCATGGACAGACAAGGTAACAACTTGTGCAACAGCAGTTATTCCCAGTATAGTACTGTTTAAACAGTATTGCTTTTTTGCACATCCTTGTCAGGGAACTCCATTAATTTCTTGAATATACAATCACATTAAAGAGTCACTTTATGGTCCTTCAAACTTAAAGTTTGAACTTTTTTTTTTTTTGGAAGTGTTTTAAAGTATCTTTTTAGTTGTGACAGCTCTTGATCCAAGGAATATGAGTGTGTATCAGCTACTGTAACATTTGTATTGTTTGAAAATATTAGAGCAAAACAGGCTTTTGAGTCAATCTAGAAGTACTCTTGAAGAAAACAGGATTATAACCAAAATGAATACTAAATCAAGGTACATAAATGGCTGTCATCAAATTCTCAGAAATATTTTAATCCAATTAAATCATATGGAAACTGGAATAAGAATAATTGTGAATCAAACTGAATTGAATCAAGATCAGAAATGAATTAAGAGCTTGTGAATCAAATGGAATTATAAAATCTCTATCAATCCCCAGCCCAACATATGAGTGATCATATAAAAAAAAAAACTTACAAAGCCTAAGGTGCCGTGATTCTAGGTGGCCCTTAAAAGAGTCTCTGGGGTGTAGTTGGCTCCTGCTGACACAAGAAAAAGGGAGGAAAAGAGGAAACATCAGAGAGATATTGCATATCTCCGGTGTGGGATGCTTGATCATATATATATATCAAAACATCTCTTTAATTATTATTATATTAAAATATTTCTGTCATAGCTGCAGTTAATCTAATATCACATACTGTGTCTGATAGTTAAAACATACTTACAAAGCCAAAGATGATCAATGCTGTGGCTCCTAAAATAGCCTTTGAGGTGTAGTTAGCTCCTGTTGAAACAAGCAAAAGAGAGAAAAAGAATAATCATAATTTTTCGTCAGTGATTATTGACTAATCACTGTATGTTATGAACATGATAAATCATCGATCTAGAATGACTGCTAGATTGATCACTTACAAAATCAGATTACAATCAACACTGAAAAAAGAGAGAAGAGAATATATACAATAACATGTAAAAAAAGAATATGAAACTTAAAGGTGCTGTATGTAGGATTGACATCGAGTGGTTGAACTAGGTATTGCAGTCCAAATTCAAAATATTGGAGAGGGTTTTTTTCACCCGGCCCCTCCTCCTCAGACTTGACGCACACGCAGGTTGCCAGATTGACCATACAACAGGAACGAGCGCACTTGACGATAAATGAAATGAAATACGCTCTGTTTCCCACCACCTGGAAACCCGGGGTGACGAAATACAATTGGATAAACTGACTGATAGCATTGTTTTTTTCAGATAAACAAGTATGTACGTAGATGTTTATTAATATCTGCAAACATATATGTTATGTTTATGCTTAAGAAGAGTCAAAAACTTCCATAAAGCACCTTTAAGAGACCACTGACTTTGATGAACCTGCTTCTATAACAAACCAGAAGCAATAAGAAAGAGCATTTTCTTTTTGAATTAACTGATTATAATTTTACTTGAATATATTTAGGACCTCATAGGACCTCAGATGGTGCCAACCAACATTTTTTTTTTACAACAAAGAATAACAAATTTTTTCTTCCTTGGTATATGCACTGGCGTAGCGGAGCGTGTGGGACCATAGAGAGAGCGAGAGAGCGCTCGTGCTATTTCAAAGGCGTTCACCAACATTTAACGGCATTTAACAGTATTCATTTAACTGAGGAGTAAAATATACCATAACTAGCAGTAAAAAAAGTTTAAAAATAATTGTTTGTGTAAATACTACACATCTATACTGGAAAGGTGCAGTTATAGGGGTTCCCCACAAACTATATTAGTCAGTTGCAGGACAATTGAATGGGTTTCATGAAAAGTTTTTGAGGAAAACAAACTTTTCCCTCAGACTGTCCTAGCAATAGCCTATAATTAGATTTTACATTTACTTTCTTCATATTTTTTTATTTCATTGATATTGATAATGGTTTACGTTTTAAAAGTAAGTGAAAAGTACTTACCACAGGAAAACTGGCAGCTGCCGTCTGGCGATTCACTCAGAGGGGAAGTCCGTTATGCACGCACCCACACAAGCCTCAGTTTATATAACCTCTGCCAGGTTGTTGCGCGGGCTTTGTGCATGAATAAAATTGCATTTATTTCACCACACTTGTGCTTACCCAGACATTATATTGAGAATGCAGATTCATGTTTTTAATTTGCAGAACAATTTACAGTAGCACTACTGCTTTTGAACAAACAGTAAAGTACTGCAAATTCCCATATACAGTAAATTACTGTAAATGGCATTAAAATACTCATAATTCAATGCATATTACAGTAGTTAACCGTAAAACATATATATGGTAGTTTACTGGGCTTTTTTTGCAGTTAGTAACTGTAAAATTACAGCAAAGTCTAAGTGTAGATGGGAGGAGCAGAAAATTAGCAAGCGTCACTGGCACTTTTGCAGAAAAAGAGAAATTATTGATCAAAGCCGACCATCAACGCTATCAGTCTGGACAGCCATGAATCGAAGGTCACCTGTGTTTTTCTCCAGAGCTATTTGACTGGCATCATGTGTATAAGTAGGGATCACTTAAGCTGGTTTGCTCAACCTCATGGTGCATGTGTACGTTTATATGTGTATGTTGTTACATGATTAATGTGGTGTTAGCTGCAGCATGCCCTTTATCCTTTGTCCATCTGGTGGCCTCTCTTTTTCTCTTTTTTGCTTTTTCACTCAATTTATCATTGGGTCTAATTTTTTGCCTTGAACACTCTCTTCTCCGCCTCTTTTTTTTCACTTTCACTCTCCTATGAAAGAAAAATCACAAATGTGACCCGCCTGGACCACAGTCATAAGGGTCCATTTTTCGAAATTGAGATTTATACATACTCTGAAAGCCGAACAAATAAGCTTTCCATTGATGTATGGTTTGTTAGGATAGGACAATATTTGGCCAGAGATACGACTGTTTTAAAATCTGGAGTCTGAGGGTGCAAAAAATGTATATTAAAAATCTAAATATTGAGAAAATCGCCTTTAAAGTTGTCCAAATGAAGTTCTTAGCAATGCCTATTACTAACCAAAAATGAAGTTTTAATATATTTACAGTAGGAAATTTACAAAATATCTTCATGGAACATGATCTTAACTTAATATTCTACTGATTTTTGGCATAAAAAGAAAAATCTATAATTTTGGCCCATACAATGTTTTTTTTGGCTATTTCCAAAAATTATACCCCAGCGACTTAAGACTGGTTGTGTGGTCCAGGGTCACATATGATGCTCTTATATCTCAATTGATGTTCCTGGAGAATAATGAGATTTAATGGAAAGCAAATGGAGTCTTTCCTCAAGAAGGAATGTTACATGTTTCCACATTTCAGATGAGATCTCAACAATATCACAACTGTGTGCTCAGATTTACCAAGATACTAAGATCTGTAATCAAACATCAAAGGCTATGTGATGCAATACTAGCTTTTTAAATAATCTCTGCCCTACATTATTTCATTTTTACTTGGAAGTACTTCACAATACAGAAATACAGAAAAGATAAGACAAGTTGACACTGGACAAACAGAACAAACAGACCAACAAAACTGAATGAATGAATGAAATGTAATAAAATCAATACAAAAAATCAAACTCTTTCAGGCATTTCTTTACCTCATCCTTCAAGAGCTCTTCATTCCACAATACTCTTTTCCTTTACATTCCCTTTTTAAATTATTTTTCCGTAGTTAGTAATCTGAGTCAATCATGTCAGATTTTCCAGACAATGCCTTTAAAGGTTGCTCAGTAAGGAGTAGGTCACCTGTTCCCATATGAATTGTAACCGTTGTGGTCAGCCTGGTTATTCTTCTGTATAATGATTGGGCTTAATCTTTTAGACTTTTCATGAACACAGAGGACCTCATAAAATATCTGTCATGGTTAAAAACATTGCCACTACCACTAACTGCTCAGGGAGTTTTGCGTTGAAAAGATAGATATGCAGATTGAGTTTGTGAACATGAGTTTAAAAGCACATCTATCTATCTACAGTATCTATCTGTCTGTCTGTACTGTATATGAGACTGATGACTAACACTAGATGTTCATAACACATTTCATTTTACAGATTGAGTTCTCTATTTTGTCATGCACTTTTGATTTTATAGCATTTCCTAATGTTAAAATTGCCACTGACATCACAGCTATGATGAAATCCTGTATGACAGCTACCAGTGAGAGTCTTTTCATTCATGTTCACTTTTAACCTAACAACTTAAAGATAAAATGGATAAAATTCAGGCAGAAGTTGAAAAATATTGGACATCCAAAAATATTTTTTTTTACTTATTCAATTTAATTGAAATTGCCCCTCATACAATTTCCCCCCATTCCCCCATCAGTTTTGTCTAGTTAGGACCAATAATGGGGGAGACTTGTAGGAAACGCTTGTCTCATTTTAATTCATATTTTGCCTGTTTAGGTGAAAATGCAGTCAGTTGTTTGCATTTCACTCATTTATTTTTCTGTAAGCACTTAAAGGGTTAGTTCACCCAAAAATGAAAATTACCTCATGATTTACTCACCCTCAAACCATCTTAGTTGTATATGACTTTCTTCTTTCAGACGACTCAAACTGGAGTTATATTTAAAATTGTCCTGGCCCCTCCAAGCCTTACAACGGGGGTAAGCGGGTGTTGACTGTCAACAGTTCAGAAGACGTGAAAGTGAGAGAAAAGTGTTTATTACGTTTGAAATCTGGATATTTATCTTATAAAAATGCATGGATTCGCTACAGGAGGCCTTTATTCACCCCCCGGAGCTGTGTGAGGGACATTTTATTACGGCTGCACGCACTTTATTTCCAGTCTTCTGAACTGTGCAACCAAACACCCACTTACCCCATTGTAAGCTTGGAGGGGGCAAGGACCATTGTTATATAACTCCGATTGGATTTCGTCTGAAAGAAGAAAGTCACATACACCTAGGATGCTTTGAGGGTGAGTAAAACACAGGCTAATTTTCATTTTTGGGTGAACTAACCCGGTAAAGGGGATGTCTAAAAAGCATTTAAGCATCTGACTTAATGTACACTTGCTAAAGAGTTGGCTTCTCATGCTAAACTTGACCAAAGTCTCAAAAAATGAGTGGGACATATGACGGAGTATTTTTGTGCCAAAGACACTCCTTCAGGGTTCGTATAAGATTCTGAAAGTTTTTTTTTCGAGTATGGCCCTGTATGATGTCATAAAGGGTGGGATTCCTTATATGGGCACTTCTCCAGGAAGAGCTCGCACACACATCAACCAGAGCGAGAGCAAGAGCACGCCCATCAACGTGCTTCATTCATTTTGAATTGTATGCCATCATATTAAGTCTTACAAAATATAATTTTGCATAAGTTCTATACATGAATTCATTTCACGACAGCATTATTATCTGTTCTATTTATTGGCAGCAAATGTTTTCCGCCTCAGTTGGCATTGCACTGTATTTCCCACATGTACACTACGCAAAAGCTGCACATGATTGTGACTCTTTAGCTCCGCCCACGGCATGCCTCCAAGAGCTCGACCGTTTTCGTAGAGAAGCGGTACAGCTGTATTCGTCTTTTGGAAATCTGATAAAACCAAAGACTCTTCAGAGATATGAAGGATGCAATACTACTCTATAGGTACTCAAAATTAACAAGATTGCCAGAAACTGTGTGTGTTATGTCCACTTTAACGGCATAGTCTGATCCACTCTCTCTCATACTATGCTTAAATCAAAACCTCTAACCTTCCTGGATGTTGTAATAGTGTTTTATCATGGTTCATGGTATGCAGTAACTCGTTCAAAGGGATGTGACCCTGAAGCCAGAGAAGCGTGTAAGAGAATAAACATAAAGATAGCCTATCGTCTGTAATCTGTGTTACTGCCTATGTCTGACATTCACCTCTGTGTCCTCCTGTGTGTTTAGACAGTGCATTCATCACTTTGGGCCCAATGACGACCTTCTCTGAGACCTACTCCACTGGATCATGTCTTTCTTATAATCACTTAACTCTGTCTCTCTCTTTTTCCTAAAACAACCGTGTTCATCTCTTTTTGTCTATTATCCTTCCTTCCAATCCCTCTTTTAGTTGTACAAAGTTGCCCTCTTCCTTCCATTCTTTTGTATGACAGCCGTTTACTGGAGCATTATTACTCCCCGTATAAGCCCCTCTATAATTAGACACCAATTTGGACGGATTTACACTTTTTCACATGCCAAAACATTCATATTGGCTGTTTATCCCCGTGGTTAAAGGGCATAGCTGTCAAACTGACCACAATTCATGGCGATGTTAAGTGTTTTGCAGTTAACTGAGCAGCCTGGCGCAGCTCCGTTCCTTCCGAAATAACATGGGCTAACTGGTGATTAAGGATTTAAAAGAAGAAGTGGAGATGCTCGTGCCGGGCGGTCCTGTAAATGATTCAGGAGAACTGATTGCTGGTGCGCAGCTCACTGGCATTTCAATGTGTTTTTGAATCTTAGTCATTAAAGCTCGGGCCGCATTTCAATTTAAGCTCTCATCCTCCGCTCTGACGACTATGATCTCCGTGCAAGGCGAAAATTGTAATTTAGTCGTTGCGCCAGGCAGTGGTTATTTTTCTCTTTAATAATAAATATTACAATTTTTTTCTGGGATTTCTTTGCATAAATCAAAGTAGTATGAAAGATGAAAAGGAAATTTGTGTTTTACGCGTGGAGACCTTCCTAGAACTTATCTGGTGGCCTGTTATTACCCCACACATGCTGATATAGGGGCCGCACGTGAAAGAAATCACAAAACGCTGGCAAAGATCTTTCCAAATGAGCAATGTACCATAATATCTTGACATCAGCTTTGAAGAAATGGCCAGTTAAGTGGTCTGGTTTCATATGAGGACCAGTCTGACGCAGTTCCTAGTTTCAGGATAGAAATCCCTCAGAACAAGGCCATGGATTTAGTCTCTCCTTCTGACTAAATCACTCAATTTACATGTACTATCATGCCGATCCGGTAACAGAGTCATCCCGCTGAAGTCTCCTCTCTGCCCCACTAAAGGTGTTTGTCTGTGAGCGGCGGTAAGGATTACCTTTCCATCAGTAGAAGAATGAGGTGTGAAAAGCAATCTGAGGAACGCCAGGCCGGCTGATATGGAACTTTGGCGGATGCAATTATGCCTATGACAGATCATTTCTGACCTGATCCCTCGCTGCTCTGGATGGCAGCCAGCCACTGCTGTTGTTTTGTTTTGCTTGTGCGGTGTGTGAAATGTGGAAACCTTTAGCAAGGGAGTAGTGACACAGCAGGCATCTCCATTTTTCTCTGCTTTCCCTTACGTTCCTGCCCTGTAGAATCAAATATGAGCATGATGTATGAACTTTACCCTATTTTTCTTAAATTCTTTATATTTTTCTTTATAGATACTCTTCCCAAGGTTGGTCGCTTGACCTGATTAGCATATTTGCTCTGGTGAATTCCTTTGTGCAGAGATGCAAAGATCTAATAGAGGTGAGCAAACACTACAAAATTATGCAAACATACTCACAAACTGTACATTTTCCAAATGTGTTTCACACCCACAGAGCTTTACACCCTACTTTCTCAAGCACACATCCAGAGCATGTCCTCTCATATTTCTCAATAATTCACGTCTCCGTCTGTCTTTATTGCTTTCATTTCTCGTATTTCCCAAGACTCCTGTCCTTGCTGAGATCTGTATTTTATATTACTTGTCATTTTTATATTTATTCATGCACATTTTTTTGCTGTGTGCTCCTAGTAGCTCCTCATACGATTGGCACTTTCCACGAATAGGGCAGAAAATAGGGATAGAAACTCCTTCTCATTTTCAACAAATGGTCAGTGAGAGGAGATGCTTTGCCTTCAGAAATTGTTATAACATCCAACCGTAGTAATTCACAGTTTTTTTTTTTTTTGCAATAAATGCTTTCAGATTATTGGACCTTTGTATAAAAACTATATATAGATATAGATTTGTTTTTTTACACTTTTGAACGGTCACTTTTTTTTTTTTTTTTAATATAAAAGCATTAATTAAAAAAATTTTCTTCCATTATTTAAAATCCCTCTCTTTCAGGTATGTGACTGTCAGCAGCAGTTTGCTCGCTGGGAAGAGGGTGAGCAAGTGCCGTCGCCATGCTTTGCAGGATGTCAGGGGACAGAGGTCACTCAGAGACTGCTGACCACAGCCTGCAGGTCCTGCGCTCCGTTAAGGACATCCTAGATGTCAGAAATCCCTCTTGGCATGAGGACTACAGCAGGTGCAGTGTGTTTGTTAATTGATCAGGGCACAGAGAGAGGGGGAAAAAAGAGAGGTTCTGGGTGTAGCTGGCTTTGATTTTTATAAGAGCTGCAATCTGTCGATATGCCACCTGTGGAGTCACACTGGAAGCACCAGTTTTGGTATTTGCTTGAAGCGTTGCAGGCGGGTCACCTCGTGCATGTTCATGCTAACAAACCGCATAGGCTATGAGGGCTTTAAGTTAGGACTTCAGTGAGCTTAGCACATTCCCATTAATAATAAAGACAAATTAGTAATAAAAAAAGAAATTCTGTCCGAGCGTTTAGAATGACAAATAACTTCATAATTGTGTATAGTGTAAATAAAAATATCCCATTGTAAAGAATAATAAATACATTATCATTCAATTGTTGAAGCCGTTACTTGATTACACATACAGTAAAACTGGGTCCCCTGAAGCGCAAGTTTTATGAAACCTCAAGTGTCGTTTATCGGATCCAAAAGGAACTACAATCTATACTTGATCATACTTGGCTTTACAAGAAACATGAATGGAACGGCTGAACCTGGAACAGTGGCACTCACCAACAACAGTTTTTACGAAACAATGCTAGATAAGGACAGTTTGTAACATGAGAGCTATAATACTGTATACAAGACACTAATCACTACAAGGAGACACCTGGCACATCACGACTAAGGGAAACCAATGAGAAACAAGACACATGAATAAAACAACCAATAACAACATGACACATTAGGTGTGTTCGACTTCGTGTTACGCTGCGCAGATCGATCAGCGACAGTTGCCGCTTGCAGTTGGGGGTGGAATTGAAAGCGGGGATGTAAAGTCAGACACTTTCTGCTCTCACCGTGTTTGCATACTTTATCACAGATGAAGTGAATTAAATGTAATATTTGTCAAATACACAGACATTTCAGAGACGTTTAGTCCTGAAGCAGTGCATCAGTGTACACATTTCATGTACTGCTTAACACTAGAAACGCCAGAGGTCGCTGTATACCTAAAAGCGCCAGTGGGTAAATTTTACCCACGCACATGACAGCTGTATTTATATGGCTAAAGAACATACTTTTTCACTGTGTTATGCTACTGTCTTCACAAAGAAGTTTCTAGAGTCATGAAATTATTGTCTAGTCATCAACTATATTTTTATCCTGTTGTTTTATGTTCAAGACTTTTTAATGCAGGCTACACTAATCCATAACGGTCAGTAGCCTAAGCTAGAAAAAAAAAAAAGCCTGCACTGACAACGGAAATTAGAAGGTAGTAGCCTAAATATTTGGGTGGTGTAATATTATAATACAATGTAATTAATCAATATATTAAGATAACCTATATGTTATTTAAATGACTAAAATAGCCTATAAACAATAATGAGCAATAATAATTCACCACACTGCGGATGATGCAACGACAAATTCAAGCGCACAGCTTCACCAAATTAATTATTAATTTGTTTAGTTATATAATTTAAAATTTGAATAAGAGAACAACACCATTAAACATTGGGTAATCAAATTGGTTTGGATCTCATAAATCATCTAGGATCAAGCGGTTTTTTTCTTGCAGGAAACGGGCCAACTAGAATGAACACCGGTAGCGGACGCATAAACATATGGCAAAACAAAAATAATTAAACCAAAGTTGTGACCCATTAGAGTAACGTTAGGCTAAAACAGTAATATTATAGTCTGATCACTGTCAGATGAGCCGGCATATGCTTAGCCGACCATGCGCATAACTTACCATCAGTACTCTCCATCACTCATGCATTGTGATGTTTCTAATCACCGTACCTTCCCTAAATGCCTTTTGGTTGTGATCATTTTGTCTTTATTTGAAACTGATAACTAATCAGTGAGTGAAAGGCGTTGCCTATAAATGTACAATGTTAAAACATAAGCGACAAGAAAATGACTGCGTGAAAATACATGCATTATGTAGCGGGTAAATTTGACCCGCTGGCGCTTAAAGGTATAAATGCCAACCTTTTTTTGAGATATTCGGTTATTGATCTAGAATAGTGTCTTAACCAACATTGGGATTTTAAATTACTAGAAGTTTAGTAAAAGTCAATGACGGGAGACTTCTGAATGTTTTATGTTAATCTGTTTATGTTACAGTTTGACAAACAAGCCGCGGTGTAAAATTTACGCCCCCGTGGGCGGTTCTTACAGTAAACTCAGCATGTAATATTTGCGGTGTTGAAAGTTATTAATTCCTAAACGGTTGATTAACAATCGACAGTGCTAAACATGTACTCGTGATCAGTGTGTTTAGTGGTGTAAGTTCATTTTACACTAAAAGGTGGAATAAAACAACCCCCGAATTGTCCCGTGGACGCTGGCCCCTTCATTGACTGCTGCGATCGCAAGCGACGACGACGTGCCATTTTTTTCTCTCACGCGGACCGTAGACGGTAAGGGGGGGGGGTTGGATTTGCTTTTCCTCTTTATAAAGTACACTGGGAAAAAACCTTTTTGTTGATAATTTACTCAAAGATATGGTGATTTGGGGGGTGGTGAAGCACATTTTAGAACTTACTAACTGGTGCGGGTTTTTTTCAGGTGTGTCTTTTACTGAAACACTCCACTATTTTTGAAATAGGCTCATTTTCCAACTCCCCTAGAGTAAACAGTTGAGTTTTACCGTTTTCAAATACATTCAACCGATCTCCGGGTCTGGCGTAGCACTTTTAAGCTGTCTTTAGTCATTAGCTCAGACTTCTGCAGATGTAATTGAAGTAAGCTCGCCTCATAAGATTGCAAACTTGGATGCTGATACGGACTGCGTGAGTGTGGAGTGATGGAGAAGGAGAAGAAATGCGTGAATATTGCATGAGTCGGGCAGTGTTATTTATATGTTTCTTCTATTGTCAGTACAACATTTAAGGAAATTGCAGCAAATGATAGGGTGAAAAATTTACGTTTAACTGGGCACTGCACACAATATCAGCTTTGTCACTACCTAATTAACTAAAGTTATTAATTTTAAGATATCAAAGTCAAAAAGATCAATTGTTCGTTGCCCAAAATGAAAAATTGGGTCATTGATGTTCTCACTCTGACATCCTAAACCTGTCTAAGACTTCAGTGTGCATTTCAAACACAAATGCGGGATATTTTAAATTTGAGAATTTCCTTCCATCGACAATTCTACACAACTCCACTCTGATACTTCAAGAATTCATAATGATCTGATCAAACTAATCCAAAGTGATCGAGCGCGTTTAGTGCCCAAATTTACTCTCTGAATAGACATCGAACAGATTGAAGTTAGCATTTAAACATTGATCAGGGACCATAAACAGAAAAACAGAACATTTGGCTAAACCACAATACGTATGTGATTAGTTTGTCTTTATGGATTAGACCTCTTTAGGAAGTTTATACTCGTTGACCATTACGTGCCATTTTCCCAGTACTGTCGTCCTGCCAGGCTTCTATATGCCTAAAAATCTCTTGGTTTTAGGCTTTGTTTGCAATGGTCAGTGGCCCCGACCAATCGGCTGTAGTGACACTCAAACATGATGCACTGAATTAGTGCACCCAACAGCCAATATGGTGTCTAAAAAACTCTTGTATTAAACTTATTTTTTCTTGAACTGTTAAATACAAGAAATATCACATTTGTTATCATGCTGACTTTTGTAGAAAAAACGGCACTCTTCGTGTTATATTGATTAACTATATGAATTGATATAACAATATGAATATATCAATTTTCTGCCCCCTTATCTTGAATTACGTGATCATTCTTAATGCATATTAATAGACTGAATCATGCAGTGAAAGAACCACTCTAAATACGCACGCGCACTTAATCCTGTGTTGGTCTAGCCAGACTTAATCACGTCGCGTATGCGTGCCTCTGTAGGTGTGTTTTGTTTAGCTTTTGCAATATACTCTATAATGTCATGATGTCTCACAAGTTCTGTATTTGTGCTAAACCTGCGCAGATTTGGCCTGCAACTGAACTTCCCCAAGAAATTAATGAGTGACCATAATTTACGAAAAGTAACCCGCCAAATTGGCTAGTGATTTGACAGCGTTACCCGCCACAGCTGATTTTTACCCGCAGTTGGCGGGTGTTAATTTCAAACCCTGACTGTAACGTTAAATTCCATGTTCACAACTGCACCGGGATTCCCTCTACTTCACGGAAATCATACGGCCTTAATTTATAATTTACAACTTGTTATTAATGCGACACACCTTCATCTGCACGGAGGGATCGTGTCCGCGAAGATGTTGGATGTATTGCCTGTTTTTGCGTCCACATTTTTTGCAAATTGCATCCATCCCCGCGTTCGTTTTCAGGTTGTTTTTTTTGTAAATAGCCAAGTAACGTTATTCATATATTTGCGATATTACTTTTTTTTCGCGGGGATTGAGATGTGAGTATGTCAAGTCAAGTCAAGTCACTTTTATTGTCACATCACCACAACACATGTGCCTTGGTGAGTGAAATACTTGAGAGCGTGCTCCAGACAGTGCAGAAACAATTACATATAGACATACTTACAGACATACAGATGACAGTGTGCCATACATATATTCAGTACACACAGCGAACACTGGACTGTGCTCTCTTTCTCGCATTCTTACACCTTCATGGGACAATACACCATCTTATATCAAAATAAATCCTTAAATCATCAGTATAGGGTCTGTAAGTGAACACAATTAGCTAAGAAAGAACAAGTTGTATTGGATTCCGAAAACAATGGTGTATTGTATGCCGAAAACCAGTTGTGTATTGTATCCGAACAACAAGGGTGTATTGGATCCTGGTGGTGGGCATTGACAGCAGTCCGCTGCCGGGGAGTTGTGGGCCAGGTTGATTAAACTGGGTTAATCAAAGAACAAAGAAAAGAAATCCCTCACTGATCTTGACTTAACACTTTTGAGCCCAGTTTATATTTATTTGCCTTGTTGTTCTGCGCTGACTACTGTCATGGCAAGTGTATATGGGTGTGATTTTTTGGCGAGGTGTGTTTCCACTATAATTGTACCTTATTAGGGAATCTGGCCTATTCAGTAACCTTGGATGCTTGGCGCTCGTTTTTTGTTGTTGTCAGGGGTTTTTCTCTATCAATCTTTTAGTACTCTTCCATAAATTTGTATGCGTTTGAAAGCTTAGAACAGCCCAATTCAGCCTGTGAAAACCATTTTAAAAGTCGTACATGGTGCGTGTTCCATGGCAGTGCGGTACTGGTTAATATTTTGGCGTTCTCCTCCCCCTTAGTGGGCAGTGTCAATTGTCATATTACAAAATGAATTCCGGTCTTTTAGAATCAAACCTTTTTAAAATCTTGACATAAATCATATCATTGGAAAGGTCTGAGTCTCAAGATTCCATATTCGGTGGTTATTGTTTGATAGAAGTAATATTGACAGAGAAATTGGTCGACATTTGGGGTGACAGAAAATGTCATTAAAAAAATTCATGAGTTTGGATGTCTGCACACCGTTGGCTAGTTGTGGATAAGACTGCCCTAGGGCATAAATCCTCACAGGGAACCTCCATTTTTTTTTTTATATCAACTTCAAATTTGGAACACAGCTTATTTAGACATATGGCTTTAATTTTATACCAATTTTAGACCTGTTATGTAAAATATTTATTAAATATTAAATTAAATTAAATGAATATAGTGCATTTTAATCTGCTGATTTTCTTTAAAAAGAGAACAACCTTAGGTCTGTATTCCGAAGTGTTCATAAATTACAACAATTTAAGTTCGGATAGTGCACTTTCATGCCCATTTTAAAAAATGGGGGGTGACAGTTAAGGGGTTTAAAAGTTAAACAGAAGAAAAAGACATAGTAGCACTGTATGCGTTTCTGAATATTTATTTAAACAGACTGTATAATGATGAAAAACCACAAACATGAGTTATAATTAAAATACCTTCACAGCCTATTTATACACTGCACATAGTGCCCTATTTTTTTTTACAGATTTTTTAAACGGTGTATACAGTATAATTATGTTTAATTGAGCTGAGATATAGCACTATAAATTCTTAATTACTTTGCGCAAACGGATGAAGACATTATAGGCCTATATCTCAGCTCGCCCCTTAACATGCACGCGTTCTGAGTTTCGGCAGCCCAATACTGAATATTATATTGTAGCCGTTGTATTTTGATTCATAAAATAAAAATGATAAAAATTTAAATACAAAAATT
>JADLZN010011660.1:0-20000 GCA_018155175.1 Sinocyclocheilus anophthalmus | reverse complement strand
TCCACAAGTCATCAAATAAAGCTCGCGCATTCATAATAAAACGTGCCGCAGACAGCTCCGGGGGATGAATAAAGGCCCCCTGTAGCGAATCCATGAGTTTTTGTAAGAAAAATATCCATATTCAAAACGTAATAAACACTTTTCTCTCACTTCCGCTGACTGTCATACACTGAAGCAGTTCCGGCGGAAGGCATATGACGTATGCGCAGCGAGCGCGCCTCTGAGATATGCTAGTCTCCCGAGTTTGTTTACAGGAGCAAAGGAGCAAAGAGTTCCTTACTTTAGGCCAGGAAACCCAGTCTCCTCTTGTTTTTATCGAAATCCTCACAGACCTCTTTCTTTGCAAATCTGCGGTTCTTTGCAACATTCTAATTCGTGACCCGGGTTGCGTCTTTTTTGTTTTGTTTTCTCGTCTCTCTCTCTCCGCATTCCGTCACTATCAACCGCAACGGCGCTTGTACTACGTAATCCCGCGTCGCCGGAACTCGCTTCGTGTATACAGTCCGCGGAAGTGGGAGAAAAAGTGTTTATTAATTATCGTTTGAATATGATACGTTTTACATGGGCCTTTATTTATCCCCCGGAGCCTTCTGCGGCATGTTTTATTATGAATGTGCGAGCTTTATTTGATGACTTGTGGAGTGTTCAACTGCAACACCCGCTGAGTTGCATTAAACAGATTGAAAGATCAAAGACATTTTTTTATATAACTCCGACTGGATTCGTCTGAAAGAAGGAAGTCATATACACCTAGGATGCGTCGAGGGTAAGTAAAACACAAGCTTATTTTCATTTTTGGGTGAACTAACACCTTTAATAGACGCAATAATAAAAGTCAAAAATAAAAAGATGCCAATGCCTTGAATTGTGAAACAAACTCAAATTTAAAATAAAATATAATACTGTTATAACAACTATAAAAAAATATAATATAAAGATATGAAATAAAAATAACTTTTCATAAATAACAGTCTAAAGACAACTAGTTAACATAATTATCATAACAGTAATTTGTTAGTTTGTGGTTTCTGAGAGGGTGCATTCACATAAAGAAGTAAATTATAAGAGGCTGTGTATTACAGTAATTGTACCACAATTTACCACATTTCCTGAGTGTTTCTCTTTTATATCTTTCTCAGGCTATCAAGCAGACCATTGACAGAAATACGGTGGATTTATACGCTTTGCTCAGTGTTGAGCTGAGTGATATCAATTTGGTGATGTGCAGGCTGTCATCTCTCACTCCTGCTCAGATGCCTCAACACGCAGGACAGGCGCATTGGACCCGAGCAGTCTGATCACGGATAGAAAGACCCATGGAGGTAAGATTAACATTAAAGAGAGGTTAACATAAAAAAAACACTATAAGGTCAGGGTTGTGAATCAAAAACTCATTTTGATTCACAATTGGTTGCGCCTTTAAAAAAAAAAAATTCCAGTACACAATGATTTTAATGAAATACCGCCAATGCAAAAAATACTCTGTTTTCTGTACTGGTGAAGAAATTTAATATTAATTTTAAAGTTTTAATAATTTTATTTGCTTTTGTCATAGCTTTAATTTTTATTTTAGTTTTAGTCATTTTGGTGCTTCAACTTAAACTTCTTTATTTCACTTAGATGCCAAGACAGATTAGTCCCATTCACTAACAATGAATGAGCTGGTCTTATGAGCTGGTTCTTTTTAATGAACCGTTCTCAAACTCGTCAGTCTTAAATGACTCAATGACTGACTTTTCTTTGTAATTGACTTGAAATACACCAAACACTTTAGGTTTTGTGAGATCGGTGTAATATGCTAGATGTTATAATGTACAGTAGTTAGGTTTAGTTATTTTGTGCTTCCTCAAAGATGTCAAATGAATCGTTAATAGAATTGCTGAGGAACCAGAATTGTTACATGTAATCAGAATCAACCAAAATAGTTTCCCTTCCATAATAAAGATGTCAAACATTCTGACATCAAACTGACTTGGGTCCACACCAAAAGCTGTTATGTGAAAAATGCCCACAGTCAAATCAAGCATCACTGGTTCCTGAAAGATGTACCAATTAGATGCGTGACCACAAGGCGACTTATCAGTCCAATCCCAGCATGCACTGGGCCACACCCTTTTTTCCTCACCCTTTGTAGGTGAACTCTATTGGGTTTTGTGGACAAAAGAATCAGATTCCAACCCAAAACCTCTATCAGGGTAAATTTGGAAGGTGTCACAGGATAGCTTAACTCCATTGCTGAGCTCTTCTCTGTGTTGAGTTCAGAGCCTTGTGTCAGGGGCCAGTGAGGGGCCCCAGCAGAGGCCCTGGAGCTCAACCAGGATCTAGCCACACAGGGCCTAATGCTATTAAAGCCAGCTGTGCTGCCACATACTCACTGTCTCGTTTTTTTGTCACTTTCCATTTCACTCACCCATCATCTCTCTCTTGTTTTCTCTTTCTTTCTCTTCTCATCTTTCTCTCTTTCTTCAGTTTGTTTACAAAGCGCATTGCCTTCTCCATTGTGTTTAAATTCATTTTCCGCTTTCTTTAAGAAGGCAATTAAGAGCAGACATAAGCTTTAATTGGACACAGATATGATTGTTGCATTTCCCCACAATTGATCCCAAAAAGGCCCACAGAGAAACAAAAGGGAGACAGAAACCAGAGCTTAATGATGGTCTGATTAGACGTTGTAGAATGTTTACTTTGTTACTGCATAGCCTGAGACATTCCTAACATGAGCTAAGTTTAGCCTTCATTTGTTTTAATGTTTACCCTTGGATTGTTTAGCTTAGTTGTGCTCTGACAGTTGTTTTGATTGTTTGTGACCTTGCATGTGTGAGTCGGTAAGATTTAAAGATGTTGTTTGTTTGTAAGTGATGAGATGTGTGTTCAAAGAAGGCTCTGCATTCTTTCTGAGCTCTTCCCATCTGTTTGTATGTGTTTTTTGCACATGTGTTGTCTAGGTTCTCTAGTGCACTCATTTCCTGCCACACGTCAGCAGCGGAGAAGAAGTGCATGTGAATTATGCTAAGTTTTGTCAGACTCTGGATGAGTAGGTGAGGAGGTTCTTCACAGACTGGAGTCAGAGTCTGAACAGAGAGTGTCTCAGCAGTCTCAACCAGCCGCTCATGATCCATTATAAAGGGAAGACAGGTCTGCTGGACATCAACTTTAACAAGTATGTGATTACACAAACACATATGCATACAGACCCTCCAGTACCTCTGTGCTCACTATGATTGTCAATATAATTAGACATGCCTGTTACTGACCAGGGATATTTTGTCCATGGTTTATGGCACATGATTCAGTGCACTGCACACTATAAAAATATTTGTTTTCATAATTTTTCATCAGAAAAATATGGAGCCGGATCAGCCTCAAAAATAATACATTTACAAAACAAAATTCATAAATACACAGCACAATTTACATTTACAAAATCCGATTCGTAAATTCAAAACACAAGTAAAAGCATAAATATTTCCCAACTGCCCTCCACAACAATGCCTCTTCCTATAACTGTAAATGTTTTACACAAATATGTATACATCAAGTTCTTAAATTAATTTCCATCACACATTTATGAATGATGTTTTACTGTTATTTATAGGATCGTTTTGAATCTGCCAAATTCGCCTCCAAGCACGCTCATAGGACTTGCGTGGTGAATTTGTTTGGCGGATGCGCCTTATTTTGTGTAAGACTTTCCTGACAGGTTAATTCATAAACTCTAATTTTTGGTGAAGATGTTCCATTCCAGCCATCCGGTGGAGTCTGTTTAATCCACCAATCACAACGTGCTCCCTTACTGACATACTCAAGAAGCTCAACGCTGTTCGCTTTACTGTGCATTGTTCCACTGAATCGTTTTTCCTCTTGACAGCGTAGATATTTTCAGCATGAGGGATACAACCCCGACTCAACGGTAAGTAAAGAAATCCTCTTAACTCAAAGCATCTAAGACTTTTTTTTCTATGTGCAACAAAAGGCCCCTATGTTTTTGTTTGTTTTCCCCTCAAATTATTTTTTTCACAATCTGTCTATATTCGTGTGTTTACGTGAGCCACTTCCCTCCCTTTGCTGAGGATAAGTCCATCTCCCACCTCCAGGTGTTGGCCTATCAAGATAATCTATATATCAGCATGATTTTGGATGCACGGTGGTGCCTTAGGCCTGTCCCTCAATAAAAGCCCCTCTAAAATTGCAGTTTTCTGTATTGGGGGGGGTACCGAAAATCCAGTCAGTATCTTTTTGTGGACCACCCATTTTTGCCTTCACGCAGTGCAAACACATCTCCTGTCGCATAGATATGATCAAGTTGTTGATATGTTTGGGCCTTTGGAATCGTGTGGTCCGCCCACTCCTCTTCAATGGCCCTGGCCGCAAGTTTGGCTGGATAGTTGTGGCAGGAAATGAACCCTCGGGCTTTCGTATAGCCCGTCCAGAATCCGATGCATCCTCAAGCATCCGTGGCTCGAATTGAGTGGCACATGTCCGGTGATTATGCTGACCATGCAAGAACTGGGATTTTTTTCAGCTTCCAGGAATTGTGTACAAATCCTTGCAACACAGGGCCGTGCATTATCATGCTGCAACAACTGTGATGGTAGATGGTCCCCGTGGATGAACCCCGGCCAACAATGTGCTCTCAGGAATCTCATCATGTTATTCTTTTCATTCCAAAATGCCCATTCATAAATATGTTTCGTTGTTGCTCTGTGTTCTCATAACAACTCCTTCCCATACCAATAACCCCACGCTTATCCGCCACCCATGGGCCATCCTCGATCCACAACCATTGACAATCCCATCAAAACGCGCTCACCCACACCAACGCCATACACCCTGTCGTCTGCCATCTGCCCTATACATTTAAAAAACCCGGTATTCATTTCTACCCTTGTAAGAGAACCCCTCTCCAAGTGCAGACTCCATCGAATGTGATCATTTGGCCACTCAAGTCCGGTATACGACGATGAACTGCATTCATGTCCCGATGACCCGCGATGGGACACACCCCGAGCATGCCTAATGAGCTTTCCCCTGAGCATTTTCTTCTGAACATTTTTTGGGGCAGAAATTCCTTTTGGTTAAAGCAACCCCGATTTGGTGTAGTCAGCCTGGTCCGGGTGGCTGGGTACGCCAGACTATCTTTTGGGGGAAGATGCTGGATGTGGAGGTTCTGGGCTGGTGTGTTTACACGTGGTCTGCAGTTGTGAGGCCGATTGGATGTACTGCCAAATTCTCTGAAACGCCTTTGGAGACGGCTTATGGTAGAGAAATGAACATTAAATTCACGGGCAACAGCTCTGGTGGACATTCCTGCAGTGAGCATGCCAATTGCCCGCTCCCTCAAAATTTGCGACATCTGTGGCATTGTGATTTGTGATAAAACTGCACATTTTAGAGTGGCCTTTTATTGTGGCCTGCCTAAGGCACACCTGTGCAATAATCCTGCTGTCTAATCAGCATCTTGATATGCCACACCTGTGAGGTTGATGGATTATCTCGGAAAAGGAGAAGTGCTCACCAACACAGATTTAGACATATTTGTGTACAATATTTGAGAGAAATAGGCCTTTTGTGTACATAGAAAAAGTCTTAGATCTTTGAGTTCAGCTCATGAAAAATGGGGGCAAAAACAAAAGTGTTGCGTTTATAATTTTGTTCAGTGTATTATAACTGGTAGGAACACTTTAGTAATCACAGGATGAATGGGCGATAAACAATCAATAAAACAACGATTTCAATGATGAACTATCGGGAAATTTTAAATCTGGTTTGTAGATAGTGGGTTTTCCTAAGGTTTAACCATCACGACCAGCTATATCCGTAAAAAAAATGACTTTACTCACTCGTTGAATCTGGTTTTCATCCTCCATGCTGAAATCTCTCTGCTGTGTGTGTTAGAAATATGGTGTAAGGTTCAAAAATTTATTAGCAAAAATATTCAGAGTTTAAGACCTTCTTCACTCCTATGGGAAAATGTACTCTTTGGTTTTACTGACTATCCTGACCAAGAGGAACAGTACTTTTACTTAATTAATTTACTTATTCTATTGACCAAATTTCACATTCATAAGTGTAAATTTACCAATAAAAAACCCAATTTTATGGTTTTGTTGACTGAAATATGTATATATATTGACAGTATCAGAGACTCTGTGAATAAGAAAGCTGTAAGAACTTTGAAAGTTTATGAACTTTACAATATATTTATTAGATTTTTTATATACGTATGTGTATGTATGTATATCTTGTATTTTTGTTTTGAAGTTTTATACTTTCCTCCCCCTGGCAATTGTTTTTTGTTTGTTGTAATTTGTCCTATCTTTTTCTTTTCTTATTTTAATGTTGTTTTATTGTGTGTTATTGTTCCTTGAATAAAAAATAAAAAAATCTCCCTTAGGTGGTGGTAGCTGCTTTTAATGCTTGATCAAAAGTTACTGCGAACCTGATACTACTACTACTACTACTACTACTACTACTAACAACAACAACAACAACAGAACACATTACGTAATTGTTGTTATTAAATGAAATATCTGGACATTTAATATTACAGATTGATCTGAATAAACAGGGTATGTGCAACTTTGGTGTATAAGACAGCAGGCTAACCGGGTAGCTGTATTTTCTGTGAAAGATATATAAATCATAATGTGATTTTGTAGAAATTGTAATCAGGTGCTAAAAAAAAAAAAAGAGCATTAAAAGGTATTTACATCAAGGACCCGATCATGGAACAATGCACAGTACAAGCGCAGCGTTGAGCTTCTTGAGTCTGTTCAGTAAGGAGCGTTTTGATTGGTGGATTAAAAGCTCACCACGATTGGCTGAACGGAGCATCCTCCAAAAAAAGATATTTATGAATCTTAATCATTCAGGATGGTCTCAAAAATACCACACACAAATTCAAAGCAGTCCATGCACGTGTGACGATTTGCAAATGCAGATTGAATGATCCATTAATACATGCAACATCATTCATAAATGTGTGATGGCAATTAATTCAAGAACTTGATATATACATATTTGTGTAAACATTTTTAATTTATTTAGGTAAGATGCATTTGTGTGGGCATTTGGGGAAATATTTATGTTTTTACTTGTGTATTTATGAATTGTGAATTTACTAATTGGATTTTGTAAATGTAAATTGTGCAGTGCATTTATGAATTTTGTTTTGTAAATGTATTATTTTTGAGGCTGATCTGGCTCCATAGAAAACATTGTCTTTTTTTATTTAATGGAGAGGACAGTATAGGAACATCATAAAACATCCACTTATCACTTTTTCTGCGGAGGGAAATACATAATATTAAATAATAATATTGACCGCAATGGATTAAATCCTACGTTACATTCTGTTACACTTGAAGTTGAATATGTTGTGAATACTGTTAATTATTGTCCTTTAGCGACCCATTCAAACCCTTTCAAATAATTACGTTATTTGTGGTTGTGCTGATCTGAAATCTTTCGTGCTCTGTAGTCATACATTCTAGTGTGAGCACAAATACCAATAGACTGTTGAATGTATAACTGTGTTTATGTTTTCAGGAACCTTTTGAAGATGTTTAATGAGATTCATTACAGGGACGACTGCTCTTGGAGATCCCTCACTACTCCAGCGGTGTATCGTTGCAGATGAGGGAACGGCCAACAACCTGCAGCGAGAAATGTCCTCCGATTTTTGTAGTAGACTACAACAAGGTTCGGGGTATGGCTGACAGAGACTGAATTCAGCACAAACTGATATTTTACATTCCATCTGCTGCCTCTATACACATCTTCCATTTCAAGACCTTTAGCCAATCCATCTGAAGAAAAGCACTTGAATTAAAATGGCACACACCCACACACACACCACACACACACCCACACAACACACACCCACACACACACAAACACAATTCACACCTTATGTCCCCTCATTCTGTAGTGAATAATAACCTCTTCCTCTCTCACATATGCGCATACACACACATACACACACACACACACACACACACAAACACACACACGCTCTTCAGACTGGAGGACTCATTGTAACTCTCAGAGGGACAGAGTGAGTCATCTCTGTCAGTATTGTTACCACCTTTGCTGCATTCTACACATGCCAGCTGTAAACAACACTTAAACCCAGCACAGCTAAACATGTCATCTTGCCTCCAAATGGCAAAGTCACATCCACTAATACTTGTTTAATTGTCCTTTTTACCACCCTCTATTTCAGTTATGCTTTGTTTAAAATGGTCGGCGCCGTGTCCCCTCCTTTTGTTTTTCTGAAAACAAATACGCTGCCTCGTTTAAACTACAACACATTTGTCACATTGTGGCCTTGGAAATTAGACCTAAAATGAAAATGAAAAAAAAAACAACAGTGAACTTCCTCTTATATGTTTGTGTTCACTCTCTATTAGAATCATTAATGCTCTAACTGCAGATGAGCTGGGTCTCTTTTCTGAGAGAATCCGGTTCTTGGATAGGAAAATCCAGCCAGGCCTGTCAAAACAGCACTGGTCGACAAAAGGAACAGCCAGCGTCTTTATCAATGACTGCAGATTGCACGCCAACAAGGTCAGTAGTTTCTGACGCACAAATACACACAACAGAAAATTGTGGCCAAACAGATGGTAAAGTGAAAAGCTTGTGTTCATCAGGCAGATGGGAATTTTCTGGATTTGCCCTGATTAGAGCAGTATGAATTTCAATGCTGGTCCAGTGCATTGCCACCAGAAAAAGATCTCGTGTTTTGTATGGAGAAAGCTGGTCAGCCAGCATAGTCTTTCTGGTAAAGCTGAAGTGCAGCTAGCTAGGCATGAAGCCCGGTGTGGACAGCGGCCTGTTTTCTTCAGCAGAGAAACCTCCTAAAAATTGCAGAGAGTTATAGGCATCCCAGAAATGCTAAATTTGCTTGACGAATTAATAATTAGCATTTCTGGTCATTCTGGTCATTCTAGTTTAGGGCTGTAAGCAAAACTATTTTGATAATCTATTAATCCAATGGAGTTTTTTCTCTTTGATTGCATAGTCTTACCCAATGCGCTCTTTCAAGTGATCAATTTGACTATATTGTTTGCTATGCATTGTTGCAAAAATGTTTTAAAATAATACAAATTTATATTTTAAAAATAATAAGTTGCAATATAAAGTTTATTTACATAGAATAGAATATTGTTCTGAACAATGTGCTCCCTTTCTCTGTTGCGCTTCATTTGATTGATATGCATGCATACATTTTATGAAGTTAAATGATGACAGCAACATTTAATTGCTCACTTGCTGTTAAAAAAATACTCTTGCTATATGGAAATAATTCTTGCAGTGTATGTAAAATGTGTTTCCCCTCCATAGAAATGCATTTTTCACTACATTAAGTGAAACCATTAAGACCCAACCACATTTTTTTTTGTTTGTATTTATTATTTCCTTTATCAATGATCAATTTAATTGAATAGCTATTGCAGCCCTATTCTAGTATGCAAAGTTTCACCCAAAGTCTCACAGGTTTTAATCCAGTTTTTAGTCGCACACAGATTTTTGTGAGTACCACAGGGCTCTGGTGAGTGGGGGTTTAGATGTGGTCTGAGATTTGAGCTCTGTAGCAGCCAGCATATCCTGCACTAGAATTAGTGGTCAGATAACTGGCAGGTGCTGTTTTTATTAAAAAAGACCTGGAAGGCCAATATATAGTAAGCTTGCTGTTTAATAGCTTATAAAGGAGACATCTACAGTGAATGAAAGATGTTCATAACTTTCACACTGAGAGCAGACGAGAACATGTTTGGAATTCAGTTGTAGTTAGTTTAAGGGGTTTAGGACTTTTTTCACATGTTGGGAGTTAGACCAACAGTTTAGGGTTTGGACTGTGAGAAGAAGGGCTGGTTTTAACAAGTAAATGAAACAGTTGACTGGTACTCTATTAGGAAGACATCCAAAAGAAAATATAAAGAAAGAAATCCGCTATATAAATCCCATTTTTATAGGGATAACACTAATATATACTACCGTTCAAAGGTTTGGGTTCTGTAAGATTCTCTTTTTATTGTTTTTGAAAAAAGACCCTTAGGGGCCGTTCACATGTCATGTATTTTGCGCGCTCAAGTTCGTTATTTCAAATGTAGGCACGCTCATAATGGAATCGGGTCCGACGCGCTCATTTGATCCAGGCGCGTCCGCACCGCATCGAGATAAAAACATTTCAACTTTTCAGAATGCTGCAAGTGCACCGTGACAATCATGTGACAAGACCCAACCAATCAGCTTAATCCTTCCCGTAACAACACTGAAAGGTCAGCAAAGATGAAGGAACAGCTGATCACAGCTGTACAGGGATAGCCATATTTAAATAAATTTAGTAGCAGAGCTACTGCAAGCGATTTTTAGTGCTGCAAATCCATTTATCCTTTGCTGAAAATTCCACGTCTTCACGGAAGAGAGCAGGTCATGGTTACTTAGCAATGCCAGATGCCTCCAGAGCGCAAGCGCCCGAACACTTTGGAAAAAAGCAGAAAGCAGCGCGCATAGCGCTTTCCACACGTTTTTAGGCGTGACATGTGAACAGCCCCTTATACGGTCACCAAGGCTGCATTTAATTTAATAAAAAAATACGGTAAAAACTAATATTGTAGAATATTATTAGAATATAAAACAACTGCTTTCTGTATTTTAGTATATATTGAAATGTAAGGTATTCCTGTGATGGTAATGCTGTATTTTCGGCATCATTACTCCAGTCTTAAGTGTCACTTGATCCTTCAGTAATCATTCTAATATGCTGATTTGGTGCTTAAGAAATATTTCTTATTATTATCAATGGTAACAGTTGTGGAAACCATGATTTTTTTCAGGATTTTTTGATGAATAAAAAGAAGAGCATTTATTTAAAATATCAGTGTGGCAACATTGTAAATGTCTTTACTGTCACTTTTGATCAGTTAAATGCATCTTTGCTGAATAAAGTATTAATTTCTTACCTTTTCTTTATTTTTGACTGGTAGTGTATTTTTCAATCAAATCTAGCGCAGAATACATCACGGCAGTTAAGAAATATTTTTGGCTAGTAAATTGTCTCAAGTCACCCACTATTGGCAGGTGTAGCAAAAAAAAAAGAGTTAATTTTGTTCCCTAGCTACAGTTTTTCAGGAACAGAAGGCTTTGCTCTTGTTTTGTACCGATACAGCTGTGTCCTTTTGCTGGCCGATATTGCTTTTGTAATGCAAGAATAAGGCAGCAGGCTTTACTGAAAATGGAAGTGCGACTCAGTGGAGAGCAATTGTGAAATCTATTCACTTCCTCTGCTGTCTGTCCATCACTCCGTCATTGTAAAGGCAATATGATATTAAAGCACTGGCAGTGCCCGTTAGCCATGTGGTAAAGACACACACACACACACACACACACAAAAACACACACACACACACATATATATCTATATATATATCTAATATATTATATATACATACATACACACAAAGGCATGCAAGCAAGCAGTATAGAATGCCCCAATCTACTTTAAAAGGTTAGCACAGGCATCTCTCAGTATAAACAGCCCCAGCGTTCACAATAAAAGGCAGCCAGCCTTGTTCGTGCCGCCACTGTGCCCAGTTCTCAGTTGCTGGAGAGAGCTGGGGGCGAGAGATCAGGTTCACTTCAGAGTCAATGTCAGACATCCTTCGAGTCCAAAACAGAGCTGGCAACAGCTTCAGTGGTAATGGAGAAGTGTGGAGAACTCGAAACATCTGAGCTTACACACACCCACACACACTTATACAGTATACATTCTACACACCCGTGCACATAGAGTAATCTTCCCCTTTGAGGCTTATTTCATGTGACACATTTCGTGCATGAAAAAGTCATGAGACGAGCTGGAAGGAAGAGTAAGATTATGCGGCATGTAAGATGCTTCTGAGAACCTCTATGCAGACTCACAAAAATGTCTCAGCAACCCGGCCCTCCACAGATTGAATAGGGAGCTGTTGGATGAGAAAGCTTGATGCTTTGTGGATAAGAACTGCCTCCTTTAATTTTAAGCACAGGGATAGGTGGAAATCAGATGCTCTATTTCTGTGGAAGAGTGAGAGAGGGAGACATGAGCTGGAAAATCCTGCTGGAAAACCCTTGCTGCTCTGTTTGAATGTTTTCCATCCTTACTTACTTTTTTCTTTTCTTTTCTTTTTCAACCCACATCGTCTTTCTTTTTTTTTTTTTATTCTTTTTTTTTTAACAGTGCAATTAGTTTTCCTCAGCCTAATGGAGGAGCACCTGAGCTTTTAATGGTTGCTTTGTGCTGTAACTCCTCTCAGGGCAGTTATTCAAACTACCTATGTGTTGCTCCTCACTACAGGGGGAAAAAACATGTACTCCCATATGTAAACGCTGAGGTTTTGTTTCACAATAGCTTGAAGGCTTTGGAATGGTGAAAGACCAGTAAAGTAGTAGCTCATTTTAAACAATGTCAGGAAAAGGTTATGCAGATAGCAAGAACAAAGAAGTGCATAGCCTGACAATTTTGTCTACAATATGCATTAGGATGGTTGTTAGTGCCCCTATTATGCCATTTTTAAGGTTCCCAATATTGTTTTGGGAGTCTCCTACAATTGGTTTACATGCATGCAAGGTCAAAAAACGCTTTTATTTTCCAAAATATGCATTTAATATCACCTAATTTTCCAACGATTCCCAAACGATTCATTCAAAGCAGCTCTAAGATTCAGTCTCTAAGCGCCTTCTTTCTGTGAGCCTAATCCGCTGTGATTGGTCAGATGGCCCAGTCTGCTGCATACAGAGTGTGTCGGAAACGATACACCTATTGCCATAGTTCCATATTTTGAACTCCCGATAGAAAATATAACCATCTATTATTTATCATGCTCACAGGTTGTGATTCAGTGGAGCCAATTGGTCCAAATAAACTGGGTATTGAGCCATCTTTCAAGAGCAAGCATTTTGTGAATCCCGTGTTGAACTCCCTGAGATTAGAGAAGCAGTCATCAGTAAAATGACACAAAAAAAGATTGGGGTGATACTGCTGTGGTACAGTGGGGGGGAAAAAAGAATGTTACCACTGATTCTTTTTGTACCCACCCTTGTGTACAAAAGTGGTATAAAGACGTGATCAGATCTTACAGTTTACTAAGCTGTGTGTTTTGGGATTAACATTTGCACTCTCTCTTTGTTTTTCTGCTTTCTCTCATTTTGATCTCTCATCTCTCCCACAGATGCAGTTAATGGTGGATGAATATAAGGCAGCTAACCTAGCCGCCTCTAAGCTCTGTGAGAGGATCAGTGAACTGCTTTTGGTGCGTGTGGATGGCAAGATGGTCTATGGAGACCTGGAGTTCCAGGAGGATCAGCAGAGTCATCAGCATAGCCAGCTTCTCCGACTGCAGAACGCTCACCAGGACATTATCAAAATCATGGCCAGTGTCTACGGGACCTACCAACTAGATGGCCCAGAGGTTGGACTCTCTGTGTGTTGTGTCTTAGAATATTTTCTACTAAAGAAATAAGCTTTTTGAGATTGTGATACAGTGATGTATATGTTGCTTAAGGAGTGATGTTGGTGTTAAATCAGCATAATGCACAACCTCAAGTGGCTTGAGGTTTTCATGGTGAGGACTTCCCATTGACTTACGTATTTGTGTATGTTTTCAGGTGCAACAGTATTGGGTGTCATACATGGAGAAGATGGACCGAATGGTTGAGGAGGCGTTTCGTGTGAATATAAAGCGCTCACTGCAGGAGCTCTCTGAAGCCGTCAGTGGAGATGACAAGACATCCCCAAACCCTTTATTCAGAGTACAGGTGGTACTGACACAGCAGACTCATCGATCTCTTGCTCAGGTACACAAAGACAGACACACAGAAACTCTCTGTTTGTCAAATCTAGTAATGCAGTGGCCATTGATAACATTGTTTATGTGACAAGGTGACCCTTACCTCACATTTAGACTTCCAAAACCTTACCCTCTGATTTCAAGGCAAAAAGTACAAATAAAAAAACTGTGCAAATCATTGTGTTGGTCATGGAGAGCTGCTGGCCATGGGTTTTACATACAGAATAAAGACACTATCATACATCAAGCAGAGGGCATTCAGAATACCACAACCTCTATAAATCACAGCTGTGGCAGCACTGCTGCGTTATTCAGCACTCTACTCTACTGCTCAGCTCTACAGAGGTATATTTGGACTGAGGCCTATGGGTAATGTTCCATGATGCTTAGTCAGCGAAACACAGTGAGAAAGAAAAAGCAGAAATGTTAGTTTGACTTAATTGAGTGTATTATAGGGACAGTGGTTGCATTGGTCTGTGGAGACAGACTGCCTCAGGCAAAGCGCTCTAAGTGCCAGAGGGAAGGGAAATGCATTAATGCTAGCTTAGGACACACCATTAAAGGCCCTTTCACACTGAATGCAAAATGAATAAGCAAAAAAAATAATTGATGAATGGTCTGTTCACACCAAGCGAAACGAATATCCATCAGGCTGATTGACAAACAAATTCATGCTGGTACAATATTTGCTGCGACACCTTTTCCAGCTCTCACGGAGGAGACAATTATAAATGGTCACCGAAACAACAAGATACTGGACAAGCTAGTAAGATCAAGATTCTGTCATATTTCAGCAATAAAAGTAAAAATTGGTTCTAAGACTCATAACTCCATATTTGAGAACTTTTCTACATTAGCAGAGTCAGAGTGGTAACATCTACATACCTCTGTGATGAAACTCCACATGAGAACAGGCAAAACATTGTTAGGCTATCGACATGAAAAGTGATCCAGTCCTCATTAACATATAATTAAATTATTTGCATTTTTGTGTGTATTTCTGATTCTTTTCATTCATTTACATGTTTTGTTTTGTTTTTTTCCTTAAAGCTGTGTTTTAACGTGTTCACTACAATAAAACAATCAAATACACTAAAAGTTTGAGGGATGTTTATTTAGTCAAAAATACCGTAAAATAGTAAATATTTACCATTTAAAATTAACTGTAATATATTTTTTAAAATGTAATTTATTTCTGTGATGGCTTAGCTGAATTTTTAGCAGCCATTACTCCAGTCTTCTTTGTCACATGATCCTTCAGAAATGATCTTCTTATGCTTATATGCTGATTTGGTGCTCAAGAAAAAAAAAATTCAGAGATCTTTGAATATGTATATTCTTTGAAAGTTCAAAAAACAGTATTTCTTTTCAACGTATAAAATCATTTGTAACATTATAAATGTACATACTGTCACTTTTTGATCAATTTAATGCAAATTTGCTGAATAAAAGGATTAACAAAACATAATGAACCCCAAATTTTGAAACGGTAGTGTAAATAATCACAAATTAATAATCATTTCAATTAAATTCAAGTTTATTTGTACATCGCTTTTCCCGATACAAATCGTTGCAAAGCAACTTACAGCAAATTATTGTAACGTTTATTATTATTTATTAGCTCTAAAAAGGGGAATATTTATGACGAAGCATAACTGGGTATGATTCATTAAAAATATTTAGATTATATCAGCTGCCAGAAGTAACTGTAGCAGAATTCATATTACAATTACTTTGATCTGTAAGTTCCAACGAGCAGACAATAATCATTTATCAATTCAAGGAATGTTTATTTTTCTGGCCACGTAACAATAAACTGTCCTTCTTTGTGCAGTGCTAGCAGTAATTCTTAGCAAAATGTAGCGAGGGTTCAAACATTCATTGACTTGGAACTGTGAGCAGTAAACAGAGACAATTCGTTGTGAATATAAGGGATTTAATAAAATGAAACTATATCTAACATATAACTAACTAAAACATATATACACAGAATAAAACAAAGTAAGGAAAAGATAGAGAAAAAGAAAAGAATGGCAGTATTTCACATCACTAAACCACAACCTCTGAAAAATCATCAAAGAATCCAAAAATCACATTAAAAGGGACTGAAACTTAAACACGCACCTAAATAATTTTAAGCGGTTACTTGCATTGGTTTCGATTGCTGAGGAAGAGTCCTGAGGCGGTAGATAACGGAGGTCTTTTGATGAGTTTGTGAGGAGTCAGCTGGAAGTTTTTACTTCTGGTTCTTCTGAAGAAGAAGTCCACAGCGACTAACGTTATTTGAAAGTAAAAACTGCCGGAAAATAAAACTCAAAAGGAAGGTCTTGAGAGTCCTGAAAGGTGTTGTCTCAAACGAAGAAGAAGTTTTATGAGCAAAGTTATTTTGGGCTAATCGTTTTTTGAGAGTTCCTATTCTGTGTGTACTAGCCAATGAGAGACATGGATTTTGAGCGGGAGAAACTTTCTTTGTCTCTTGTTTATGGATCATTTGCATGCTTTATGGCCGGTCTTGAACATCCGTAGTTTTAACCCAAAATAACGTACGAGTCATATGATGCGTTTCACAATCACATACTGTACGTCATTGTCCGAGGAATGAAAAACAGGTAACATTGATACCAAGAAGCAACCATTTGGAATAGATTAAACCAAAGATACATACATACACCTGAATATAAGTGTTTTATGGCTTTAACTAATACAAATAACGAGTGGTAACTCATCTAATCCAACAAAGGAATGTACACACAACACATGCATATACCAGATACAATTATAACTGATTAATATAGTCTAAAATAAAGAAATGTCTTTTTGTGTGTGTGTGTGTTAGTTTGGGTGTGTGTGTGTTCGTTTGGCCATTCACAGCTCTCTGTGGAATGTTTTTGATCAGAAGATTCCAGGATTCTCGTGGGGGCTGGTTCTAATCTTTTTGACGGCGAAGAACCATTTGGCAATTTACAAACCCTATACAAGTAACATCTCTGACCAGAACTGTAAATTATATGCAAATGTCAAAAGCTAAAATGGTCTCTTAAGCCATAAAACCCAAAGATCATGCATGATTCTACGCAGACGCTACAGCCCCCCTTTTTGGCTGACGAAGTTCACCTGCACACATCGTCAGACAACAGTTTTCATGATGGTCGGACAGCAGGTGGATCATGATGATCGGGTAGCAGGTGGATCATAATAGCTAGATAGCAGGTGGATCAGGATTGACAGATGGCAGGTGGATCAGGATTGTCAGATGGCAGGTGAATCAGGATTGTCAGATAGCAGGTGGATCCTAATTTTCCTCAGCCTTCGCATCCTCAGCGGGGGTGTTAACCTTGGTCAGGTTCAGCATTGTCTCTGCCTGGGTCCCTCTCGGTCCGGTGGATCTGTTTGAAGGTTCGAGGAAGGGCAGATGTGCACCTGTTCATGGACCTTTGCACACCGTTGACTCTGTTAAACAGGACAAAGGCAAGGCCGAGGGTTAGGGTGTACCCGATTGCTGTGGCAAGGCAAAGTGCCGTGTCGGCAGAGGTCCAGGATCGAGCGACGGGAAAGGTTTTCTGGACAGGCATCCGAGACAGTGCTTGAAGGGGCTGTGTCGATTGGGGTGATGTCAAACATCTGGGACCCCCCTTTCTCAATGCTCAATTCCAATTCAGGTTCCAGGGTGAGATCGTGGTCCCTGAAGAAGGCTGGCATTTCTAACTCGGATTGGTACTCTTCACTTGGAAAGTGGTACAGCGCCAGGTCACCGAGGTGGAGGATGGCACCTTTGGGCACTTGAATCCACATACTCTGGTTGGGCACGCTGACACAGGTGGCAGTGTCGTGCTGGTCATAGGTCAGTGTGGCGGTACGGATGGGCGTGTTGACGAGCCACTGATTTGCCACAATCTCTGCTTGCGTTTCTGTGACTTGTGAGCGAGACTTGGCCTCAGCGAGGCAGAGTGTCTCTCTTTGCATGGGTTGTAACCCGCAGAGTCCTTCAGTGTTGTCTCGATGGAAGGGCTTGCTGGGGCAGAGATAATGATTGTCTTTGGTCAGGGTACACATGCGCGGGTTTGGGGCCAAGTATAACTGTGGGGTATCGTCGTGGTAGGCTACCATATCTGGTGTGTGTATTCTGATGTGAGTGTTGCCCTGCCAAAATCCAACATTGACAATGTCTTGGAGTCTGTAAATGTTGTCGGATTCAATAATGGGTAGATTCAGAAGAAACGCCATCTCACTCTGCTCGGGGTCGACACGTAGCAGGATGGACCCTCCCAGGGAGAAGGCAAGGTGGGCTTGAAGAGGGTCAACTGGACGGGTAGTTACAGAGGATAACACCGTTTGTACTAGGCTCAGGGGCACCAGAATTCTACCCATGGCTAGGCTGTCAATGGAGGAACTCACCTCACGGAGCATGTCAGACATCAGCGCGGTGACCAGCTGAGTTTGGGCAACACCATTCTGTATAACAGAGAATAACTGTTTCACAGAGTTCACAGTTTGGTTCAGCAGGACAATGTGGGTGTTCAGAACCAACAGGGTGCACTTCAATGATTTGCCTATAGTCTGTAAGGTTTGGCACTGTAGTGTGAGTTGTTCTCTCAGCTGGGGCATCTCAGTCTGGATCTCCCTTACATGTGGCTTCAGGGTAGATAGGCTCACGGAGTTGACACTGGTCACTCACAGGTTAAACAGGGTTCCAACAGCAGCAGCACCTCCGAGCAAGGCCCCTAGGAATCGTTCGTCACGCCTGTTATGTCCGCTTAGCTCTGATTGAGTGACAGTCATTTTCTGCAACTGAGAGAGCATGTGTTTGATATCAGCTTCTGCGTGAGCGAGGGTATTCTCAGTCCATTGGGCACCTGCCCAACTGTAGTGTGCAGCTGCCCGGGGATATGGTCGGTTGAGACATTTTTTTATTTTTTTTTTCTTCTTTTTTTTTTTTCGGGGGTCGATAGGACTAACCTCGGGTGGAGCCTACAGGTTGGCATAACGAAGTCCAGGTTGGTCCTCAGTGCGAATGCCTGATGCTGACCTGGTGATGTGATATCAGGTTGCGGCTGTCCTCTGTTTAGCTGGAGGCAGATGATGGAGAGCCACAGCAGCATCCTGGTTAAAAGAAAAAGGGAGAAAGGCAGTGGATCAATGAGGGAAGTTCTTGTGTGTTCAAGACAGTCTTTGCTTGAGGACTATAGCAAGGCCTAGTTAGCACTACCCCCCCCCCCTGTCCTTCGCCGCCAGCAGCCACATGTCTCTTGATCTGATTACGATGGACCCATTTGAAAACTGGTTCTTCCTGTCCCCGACTCAGCTTGATCCGATATGCGACAGGGGAGAGTTTGTCCACAATCTCATGCGGTCCTGTCCAGTGTGGCAGAAACTTCTTTGATAGCCGATGAGAGGTTATCTGAGGAGGCTGTGCGTAGCTGTAGTACCGGACCCTGTCGCCCACATCCAGTCTTTGTGTGACGCCTTCCGTCGTAAGAGATTTATGGCATTCTGCGCTCTTTGGAGTTGTTGTTGGCAAAAGCAAATGTAGGTTCTCAAAATGCCGGTGTAGTTCATCAGGTCATTGAGAGTGGTGTAGGCGGGTGCGAGGTGGAGTCTCCTGGCTGGTACCGCAGGTGCAAGGGCAATGTCATTTGCCGGCCTGTCATTAGTTCAATAGGAGGCACACCTGTTGATTCTTGTGGTGTTGCTCTGATAGCCATGAGCACCAGGGGAGGTTTCACATCCCAGTCCTTTTGGTTAGCTGACACATATTTTCGTAGCATGCTGACCACTGTCCTATTCGTCCGTTCCACTTGGCCCGCAGAAATTGGATGGTGACTGATGTGCACTTGTGCTTGTACTCCCAGGAGTTTCCAAATATGCTGCATGATCTCAGCTGTGAAATGAGTGCCTCTGTCTGAGTTGACTCTCAGCAGCAGCCCGAACCTGGAGAAAATGTGAATCAACAGGAGGTATGCTGTAGTTTGAGCATTGTCATTGGGTGCTGGGAGGCATTCTACCCACTTTGTGAATTGGCACACGACTGTGAGGAAATACTTGTTGCCTCTTGTTGACCTGGGTAAGGGTCCGACCCAGTCAATTTGAAGGTCTGACCACGAAAACGTGACTCCTCTGCGCTGCAGTGGGGCTCAGTGATTTGGGTTAGACGGTTGGAATTGGCAGCGA
>JADLZN010011659.1:0-101880 GCA_018155175.1 Sinocyclocheilus anophthalmus | reverse complement strand
GATAGCGGTTTAATCCACCATCACAGGTCTGCAAAAGGACCAAAGAGTTGCTAAATTGAAACATACTCTCACTCTGAGGTCCTGCTGAAGGGCTTCACTTAAACACTGCATCTTTCTGCAATAAAATACAGGATATTAATGCAATGCTGGAGATATGCGTGTGCAGATAGCAGACAGTTAACAGATAATCATCCCAGTTACCCATTTCTATCTGGCCTTGAGGAAATCATTCTGTGGAAATGGGTGGGCCAAAGGATAAGGCCAAGGATAGTCCTTAGGCAAAGATTAGTTGATACACTAAACTCAGTTTATAGGTCCTGTCATAAAGCAGGGGCAACCATTAGCACCAACAGGTTGACTTCAGATGCATAAAGCTTCCTCCCACTCACCCTACAGGCAGGAGTCCAATTTTAGCTGTCTGTGGAACATTGACTGTTAAATATGAAAAAAATTGAGCAATTTTTTTTTACCAATTTCATGCACTGGAAACTCTCCTTGAGTAAGTGTGCTTCTGTAAAGGCTTAAACTAGTTACTGTACGTCCAAAAGTGAGTTTTCCTTAAGGACTGACTGTTTAAAAACCAAATGTTTGAAGTCTGACATCAAAGACTTGTGCTCAGGCGATCATTATTTAATTAAAGGAATCGTTTTTTTAAGGCTGAAAAAGATAAGTTACACAACTGAATATCGGTAAAATTTTCCGAAGGCCAAAAGACTTGCTCATTGGATAAAGATTCACTGAATGGGATCAGTTCTCCAGCATTAATTATTCTTCTGCATATTTAAGGTCATTGCACAATTACGTGTGCTCGGCAAATTCATATGCTTAGATATTCAAGATGTTTCATACAGCTATAATAAGCCCATCCTTGGTTTCCAGTGGCCTTGTCCTACTCATGTGTCCCAGCTGCAATTTGTTTGCACGTCTGCCTTGGGCTTTCTTCACTTCACTTCTTCACTTGTTTTTACTTTAAGGCCTTCACCTGGCCTCCATTTTGACTTTGCTGCTGTCCTGCCGTAAGTCTGTTTCCAAGAGTATGCTCAGCTTTTGGAAAGCATAGATAGAGAGATGCATAGATTGCAAAGTTGAGAACATTTCTATATTTAGGATATTCATTAGTTGATTACAAATGACATGGATTGACAGGAAGAGAAATTTACTGTCTGTCTGTTTATCTGCCGGTCGTTCTGTTGGTCATAATGCCTGTCTGTCTGTCATATTGGTGTTCTTCAATCAGTCTGTTTGCCATGTCGTCTATCTGTTATTTGTCTGTCAGTTAGTCTGTCTGAAGGTTAGTGGTTCTATCGGTCCTCGACAGTTGTTCTGTCGGTCTATGTTCTTCTGTCATTCTGACCTGTTTGTCTGTCTGTCGTCTGTCTGTCGTCATTGTCTGTATGGTCAGTCGTTCTGTCTGCCTGTCTGTCTATCTGTCTGTTAGTCGTTCTATCTGTCTGTCTGACAGTTGTTCTGTCTGTCTGTCAGTCATTCTGTCTGTCAGTCTTTCTGTCTGTCTGTCTGTCTGTCGTCATTCGGTCATGTTTTCTTTCTGTCTTGTAATTTCGCGTCAGGTTTCTGTCTTGGCGGTTGTTCTGTCGTCATTAAGTCTGTTCTTCTTTCTGTCTGTCAGTCGTTAGTCTGTTAGTATGTATTCTGTCTGTCGGTGTTCTGTCTGTACTGTCAGTCTGTTGGTCTTCTTTCTGGTCCGTCAGTATGTTCTGTCTGTCTGTCAGTATTTCTTTATGACTGGCAGGTTTTCTGTTTGTCTGTTATTGTTCTTTTGGTTCGTCTGTCTGTCTTCAGTCATTCTGTCTGTCTGTCGGCTGTTGTTTGGTTATGTCTCTCTGTCTGACAGTCGTTCTGTCTGTCTCTCTGTCTGTCATTCTGTCTGTCCTTCTTTCTGTCTGTAAGTCGTTCTTTCTGTCTGTAGGTTGTTCTGTCTGTGTGTCTGTCTGGCAGAACCTGATTTTACCAAGTGCAACACGTTCCTGGATCAACATCTTTGTTGACCCTGGAACAACACTGTGATAAACCAATCAGATTTGAAAAAACAGTTTATTGGTTTTGTGAAGTTAGGCTTACAATCAGTGTCTGGTGCTTGTACATCAGTGTCATTCATCTAACTTCCTCTGATTTTTAGGGAATTAACTCCTGGTTTAGGTTTAGGTATATGGCAAGACAACATTTTAGGATTAGATAGATAGATAGATAGATAGATTAGATAGATAGATAGATAGATAGTGATAGACCTTACAAATATACAGTTAAATGTAGATTACTGAAGTTAAAGTACTGTTGCAAACCACCATCCGCTATTACGTCCTGAAGCCTCACAAAATGATGGACGGCACATGCTATTCCAAAAGACTGTGGGGGCGTCCAACTACATCGCCCTAGGCTTGTTCAGATCGAAGGAGGTTGGTGTTAAAGAAGTCAAAGAGCACAATATTGTGGTGCACAAGTGCATGAAGGTTCCAAATGAGCAAAACTGTGCTTTATATTAAAAAACAGATGATCCACTTCACTTCTCCTTGATGCTCCAGCTTGTGTTTCCTTTCACATGGATGATGTGAAATCCATTTAGCGCAAAGGATGATCAGTGGGGCAATTGTACAAACATGGTAAATCAATAACAACAAGATCTTCAGCCATTAAGGTAAGTGAACCAAAGGCCAATTTGTTTAGTGAGCGCAATATGCAAAGAGAGAAGAGAGCTGTACATTCTATTAAACTGCTGAATGTCATGATGTGGCAGTTAATTGGACAAAATAGGATTTTCATATGAAAAAAGTCAGACGGAGAAGTCTTTCATGTCAGCCCTCGAGTTCTGCTCAAATTACAGGGGAATCCATGGGATCACACTTCACCATACTATTTTGATACAAATGACAATCTTTTGTGTAGATGGTATTGATTTAAATTAAACCTATACACCATACATCACCAGTTAAATATTTGTATTACTTAAGTATTAAAAAAGTTTTTGAACATCTTTACACAAACTGTCTTTTAGTCTTTGTTCTAAGCTTGTGCTCGTCTGTCTCTCAGGAACGACCCTTACCCCTCCCCAGGTGCCCTGACCTAGTTGTGAGAAGCCTCGTGGGTCATTTTAGCACTCGTTTTTCATCACCACTGTCAGGTCTCACCGTTGAAGAGAACAGCTTGACCAGTGTCCTTGACTTCAAAGAGGAAGGATATCAGGTTATGGTTACCAGGTGAATGGATGATTTTATAACCATTAGCCAGTGTCTAGTAGTTGCACACAATGTTAATGTGTAATGCAGCTTGTAAAAGAGAAGTGTACTGTTACTTTTCTAAAGTCAAACTTAAAGGGAGAGTTCACAAAAAAATGAAAATTCTGTCATTAATTAGTCACCCTCATTTCGTTCCAAACCCGTAAGACCTTCATCATCTTCTGCACACAAATTAAGTTATTTTTGATGAAATCTGAGTGCTTTCTGATCCTCCATAGACAGCAATGCAGCTACCATGTTCAATGCCCAGAAAGGTAGCAAGGACATCATTAAAATAGTCCATATGACTCAGTGGTTCAACTTTAATTTTATGAAGCTATGAGAATACGTTTTGTGTGCAAAGCAAGCAAAAATAACAACTTTATTCAACAATACTTCTCTATTCTGTGTGGCTGTGTTTATGAGGACTCCCAGACACATAAACTGTAGCTCTGCTGTAAACAAAGCGCAGCGCATCAGGTTCTACATCAAAACGGCAGACTCTAGCATCACGCAGCCCAACCACCCCCCCCCCATGTGTCGTGGCTTACACTCCATGAACGTGCAAAGGAAGAAATGGTGCGGCGAAGTTGTTATTTTGCTTCTTTGCACCCAAAACGTATTCTGGTAGCTTCCTAACATTCCGGTTGAACCGATGCTGATGTCACCTTGGATTTTTAAATGATGTCTAAACTTTTGGGCCTTAAACGTTCTAGGGAGTTGCTGTCCTATACAGGGTAAAAGCTCACCACATTCATCAAAATATCTTAATTTGTGTTCTGAAGATGGACGAAGGTCTTACGGGATGACATGAGGAAGACTGAATTTTCATTTTTGGGTGAACTATGCCTTTAAGACACAGTCGCACCAAGAACGATAACTATACAATAATACATCAGTAGCCACGTCAATTCACGATGATGGTCTGCTTAGTAAGGCATAACTGCACAAGCTCATTTTTAAAACAGAACGGCGTTCTGACTGTCAATTTTTTATCGTTCATCAGCTGGAGAAAATCATTTTGAAAGTGATTCCAACAATATTGTTTTTCTGTGTTGTTATCGTTATAGTTGTGCTGTCGACTTAGCTATTCTTTTACAATTAGATTGATTTTAGAAAAAAGTAGAATGACAACACCCTAGAATTGTGGTGGTGAGTTGTGTACTGCTAATCACCAATCCTTTTTTTTCTCAGAAATGTATGACTCTAGTAGGAAAGCATACATATTATAGTAAAATTCAGTGCTCTTGAAACATTTTAATGGAAATTTTTTAGAGCGATTGTTCAGAGACACTTTTTACAGGGGATTTGGTTAGTGTTTCCTAGACTTGATTTGAAAATTGCTACACTTCTCTGCTGACAGTCGTTCAGACAATATTCTGTGCTCAGTCAAAATAGTCTCAAGACGTGCTTCTCTTATTAAAAGACGTCTGTGCTTTCCAAGATGAACTGTAGCGTTGGCACATAAAGGACCATAAAGAAGCTTGAGTGACTGGAAGAACAGCATTTGGAAAACACAGTTAACGTTTTCTTTCTCAACACTGGTTTGTGGCCCAGGAGTCAAAATAGGTTCTCTTTAAAGTGATAAGTAGTGTATGAAGAGCTGGTATGTGTGTGTGTGTGTGCTAATTGCGTGTTTTATTAGGTTAGCCCTTATATTGTTTACAGGTAATTTTGAACCATTTGTAGTAAAGAATTCACTATAAAAACCAACAAAATTGATTTTATTAAAAAGACTTTCACAGATTAGACCCATATTTTACTAACCAGTCACAAACTTTCACCTTTGACCTTTCAGCATATTCTGCAGCTTTAAATACACTACTGTTTAAATAATTGTGGTCTGTAAGGTTTTTAAAAATGTTTTTGAAAGAAGTATCTTATACTCACCAAGGCAGCATTTATTTAATCAAAAATACAATAAAAACAGCAATACTGTAAAATAACACATTGAAGATAACGTTGTCTGTTTTAATACTCCTGTGTGACCAAAGTTGACATTTCATCAGCATCACTCCCGTCTCAGTGTCACAGATTATGCTTACTATATCCCCCCCAGTGTGAAAAACAGTTGTGCTGTTAGTATTTTATGGTAATATGATACAATCTTTACTGGTCATTTAAAGGGGACACCGGATTCCCATTTTCCACAAGTTGCTATGATTCTTTAGGGTCTTAATGAAAGTATAGCATACTAAACATAACATTTCTCCACGGTGTGTGTAAACAAACAATTAATTTTTTTTTACTGCCAAAATCAGCTCGCTTCAGCAAGCCATTCTAGTCCAGTGCTTAAATGCTAATGAGCTCTGCTATTCCGCCCCTCTCTTCCGTGGGGTGACGAGCAGACTGACTAACTTCAGACGCGAAACTTGCTAAATAGCAAGTTATTAGGAAAGGCGATTTGCAAAAATTAATTTAAAAAACCTTATACAAAATTTCTGTTGATGACGCTGAAGCTGGATCATGAATGATTTGCGCGGACATAGACGCATTTAGGCAGATCGGGATTGTCGCATTCCCTTCAAAAGTAAAGTAACGTTAATCCTCTGCGTCTTCAGCGGCTCAGCGACTTCAGATGTTGGGAGTAAATGATGACTGCTATGTTCGTTATTACACCCAACAACAAAACACCTCAATCGCTTAATCTGAGACGTTCTTGTCTTCCACCGCACCGGAGTCGACACATAGACTGTAAAAAATGGACGTAGGTCGTGCGGCACACCCTAGGTTTCTAAGAGCGTTTTTTGAAGCTCAAAGTAGGCGGGCCCAGTGTGGTGCACAAATCAGGTCTCCATTAGGACCCAAAGCGATCCCATTGGCTCAAATTACATTTAATAGGTACTCTCTTTAGCGCATGATTACAATTCCTACAAAATCGTGTTATGATAAATGCTGTTTTAACTACGTTATAATGACCATTAATGTCTGTATTAGTTAGCTTATGTACTAGCATAGCATACATATACCCGATTAGCCTGATAACTTAGTTTATAAAGGAATTTGCACTTGTATTCACACTTATTTTTAATTTAATTATGTGTTAAATTAAGTGTTAAATGCCCAAAGTTTTATTTTATAAATAAAACTAATTAATGATGTTCAATTATTCACTTAATAGAGTATTATTAGTTTTATTTATTAATTAGCAGGAAATCAAGTGTAAGAGATTACATTTAATTAGTTTCATTATGCACTAATTTGCTCTATTATGCACTATATAGTAAGCCATACGTTTTTACATTAATATCGTTCACATGTATTTAGGATAATAATTAACTGATAGTTGATGGAGACCCGATTTCCAGGGAGGACCCGATTTATCATGACACCGGTCATCGCCATCTTGGCAGCGCGTCACCGCAAGTTCCCCAACTTTTTTTTTTTTTTTCCCCGGATAACCGAAAATGGGCAAAAGAGCTGGTTGCTGAAGCCACGCCACCTAGCTCGACGGCAGTGTCAGCAGCAATCCACCTGTCACTCAGGTGGCCACGCCCTTAATTATGCAGAAATTAAAGGCTTAATATAATTTAAATGGATGACTTATAAAAAAAAATCACCCCCCTCACAGTTGTCATGAAGGGCAAAATTAGCTATATAGACCAAAATAATTTTTCGAACCAGTCTGTAAAAAAAAAAAAAAATTCTACTGTAAAGTTGGGCATTTTAACATTGGAGGGTCTATGGGATTGACTCGCTTTTGCAGCCAGCCTCTAGCGGCCAGTTGACTATTACAGTTTAAGTCACTTCCTTGTTGGTTTCAGAGAGAGACCGGAAGGAAAACGCGTCATCACAGTCTTGTGAAAAGGGTCCATGGCGGACTGATGACAGCTTACTCAGGGCGGGTCTAAGGTAAGACGGACTTGTCAATCAACTGTCGTGGGAGGGGCCTGTGCAGAACTACGACATTCTGACAGGAATCACAGAACAGCCTGATTTGAGATAGGGGATTTTAAAATAGGGATTTAAAAAAAACACTGGGTGGATTTTATAATTAATAGGATGGATGTGTACCACCCACACTCCAACACACATATGTTTCAAACAACTTGTTGAAAGTGACTTTTGCATCCGATGACCCCTTAATGCATCCTGCTATATTAAAAGTAGGAATAAAAATGCTGAGTCTAATTCCCAATTAATCCTACATCTTTTTGTCCAAAATTGCAGTACTCAGTATTTCAATAGACATTGTTTTTTGTTTTTTAACACACGTTGACCTGGAAAAATGCCACATTAGTGGCCAGGACAGTAACTGAAAAAAATCTCTTAACCGTGACTTCCCTTAGGTGTTTTATGTCCCCTGGCTTTGACTGCTTTGTCTGTTCATTTTCACTAATAGCATGCATGCATGCACACAGACCTGTGCACACACTCACAAATGCAGCTGGACAGACAGTTCACTCTAATTACACGCAGTCCCTTGGACTTGCATCTGAATTTCTGGTGCCATTGTGGAGGTGTCAGTCACCTAGGGAATAGACACAGCACTTGTCTGTAGATCAAACACATTCAAATGCATCCTATATTTATATATAGCTCAACCAGGGCATGTAGAGTGCTGTTTTCCTCTGACTGAGTCCCAAATGAATCAAGTCAATTTGAATTTTATGAATGTAGCTAGTTGGAAGAATGAAACTCGTTCTCATATTAAACACAAAAAATGCAGATCTTTTAATATGTAACTGCAGGTTCAAACAAGACCTGTTTTTCTTGCTGCACAATTCACTTATGATACAAAGTCAAAGTAAATTTCTATCTGCTGTACATTTAATTAAAATCTAAGACATTTATTAACATTTTTTGCAGGCCCTTTGTTTTCCAGCCTGATTGTTTTCACAATCTGCTAATGACAGAAACGGGATGCACACAGTAAGTTTGTTTCACTTTTAAATCCTTTTTTAAATCCTTTTAAAATCTTACACTATAATGGTTGTCATAATCCCTCTTACTTTTAGGTGCATTTAATAGTTACTGCATACTTCCTTAAGGTATTTAAACATCTTCAGGAGTTCGAGCCAGCATCCCTTAAATGTCCTGGGAACAGGACGAGCAATCTGATAGAGGAACCAAAGCACCATTTAAGGACTTTCATAGTCTGATATATCGTGAGCGATTGAGAGGCGGTATTCTTGTTCATTTGGAAAGTTTTCAAAAGACCAGAAGATAGAAATAGCACAAATCCAATATATCTCCAGGCTGTGGATTTAGCATTCAGCTTGGATTCAGTGGATTTATTTGGATAGCAAGCCTAGTGGTGTCTTTTTCACAGACACAGAGGCTTTACGTTGATTGATTATTTTCAACCTAGAATTTTACATATTTTTCTTGCATGCAAAAATCGGCTACATGATACTAAAATGTGGGTAGTTGCTAGGATGTTGCTATGGGTGCTAGATTATGTCTCAGTTCCCGCTTATGAAATCCTATGCGATTGTTTCGTGGTTTAAGGTTAAAAAAAACATTATTTTCCACATTATTGTACATTATTGTTTCTCCTCTAGGCCCCGCCTTTCTGAAAGTGTCGATTTTTACAAAGCTCATCAGTTCTAAAAAAAGCGAGGGTGCTTGTTGGGCCGCTCATTCAGGCGTTTGAGTGTCCGAAAGCCTCAAGCATGCTGAGGAAATGTTAGGCCCCTTCTTAACATACTGTGATGCGTCTCGGGCCAGAGCAGAGACGAGACAAAACCAATAAAACCGTTACAATGAGGCATGTGTGCTCCAGTGGGGACAAATACTTTATTATAATGACTTACTGTGATTTTACGGCGTTGCGTTGGTAGCGCGCTGCGTAAACATAAAAACCATTGTCTGCCTTTGTGGAATTTTCGGAGAAAAAGAAGAAACAAACAACAAGCCTACTCTACACTGCTCAAAACTCGTGTTTGAATCATCAGTGGCAAACCCTTTAAATATGTAAACGTACTTACAGGCTGTGAGTCAGAAGAGCCAGATTGTCCTTGCACAGTTGAAATTGCCCCACTTTATAGAAAACAGCCTTTGTGCCACAGACGACGCACTGTAGGGGCTACTGGTCAGGCAAACAGTCATCACTCCATGAAATGCCTGCACACATATAAATATTTCGGGTTTGAAAGTTCTGCGAACCAGTGTTGTAAATACAACCTTTAACCATGTGTTCACGTTGTGTCCTCTTTCGGTAAGACAAAACAAAGAGGCGCTTTGCAACAACAAAACATACAGCGTCTTCACAACATGGCAGCGGCGGCAACAGCAAGAATTAAAGTTACGCCTTCTTTTTTTGCGTGAACATTTGGGCGGTGTTATGCATATCTTCCCACATTGTGATGTAGACATGTTGGGGCGTGTTTAAACGAGGCGTTTTTAGGTAGGAGTGGTTGACTCTTAACTTTAATAAAGAATATATCTTTGGATTTGAAACTTTAGTCTATGCAACTTTACAGATCTTCTTATGCACCAAGAGCTTGTAACACTCCAAAGAGAAAGGAAAATTTTTAATTTGCATCATATGACCCCTTTAAAAAGAATTTCACTGAAATAGATTAAAGGCTTTAAAGGCTTGTTATCCATTTACATGTCATATCTGGTCATATAATAACATGTTCCTGCAGTGCAAATCATTGTTACTGTCTAGCCGTGGCCAGTCTCTCTAAGATTTTAAGATCTGAATGTCTAGCTGCAACTGTTTCAGAGCAATGTGCCAAATAAGCCTTGCATCTTTGAGCAGACCTGTTGGTCTTACAAGGTCATCGTAATCTTCAGGCCATTTGTGGTATTTTAAAAGGATCAACAAGTTGCAGGGAATATGCACAGGAAAAAGTGTTGCTCTGATGTAAATGCAGCCCTTAAAAACATAACCTAAACGGGAAAATTCAGACATAGATTTTATTACGTCTTTAAATGGAACAGTAAAAACTACTTTTATTACAAACAATCAGTGAGTTGCACAAAGATGAACAGAACAGGCATGTAGCAATTTTGAAAAATAATTTTGATGATTGTAATTTCACGTTAAAATACTTCTCCCAGCTTAATAAGCAGAGACAATTTGAAGTCATTCGTAAGTTGATTCAGTCAAAATGTGAATTGCTCTGGTTCTTTTAAGCAGCATGAAAACACTGATTCAACCAATGGTGCGAGTCTGGGGCCGGGTTAACTGTTGTCCAGCCAATGGCAGTGTTTGGGAAACCTGTTTGAATAAAGTCTTTATTTTTGCAATTCTGTTTTGTGCCACTAGTTGTGAAGAAACCACACACTTCACCTTAAAAGGAGTCGTAATATACTTTTGTCTTTAACATTATTTTTTCCCTGAGGTTCAATGTCAAGTTTTAAAAAAAAAATTACAATAACAATTTAGATTTTTTTAATATAATTTATAATAACAGTTGTAGTACTTTTTAAGACCATTTTCCACTCTGTTAAATGGTTTGTTTTTGCTGCTGCTGTCTTTTAAAGTTGGTATGAAATGGAAAATCAAGCTATCTATTTTCTAAATGCATGTTATTGATTTTATTGTGAATAATTCATCCATGTATATGTTTCATTTTTAAACCTTTTTTGACCTCGTAATCTTTAATCAAAATGTCATATCATGACTCACCCTCATGTTGTTTAGAAGATATTTTTAAGACTGCTGGCAACCACAGTTTTGGTTCCCATTGACTTCAACTGTATTTTTTCCCATATAATGAAAATCGATGGGAACCAAGACGGTTTGGCCACCACATTCTTCTAAAAATATTATCCATGTTCCATAGAAGAGAAAGGAAAAATCATATGCATGTGGGAAACACTAAGAGTGAGTAAATGATGACAGAATTGCCATTTTTGGGTGAACTATACCTTTAAACCATGCCTCTTTCTTACAGTTGACTGCAAGTTTGCATATACAACTGTCTCTATCCAACCAACAACTGAACCAAGTCCCCAATGGATGTACATCACAGTATGGAAGAAAAGATCTGTTGCTATTTCCATTATATCGCAACATTAAGAAATGCCCCATTTGCATGTGAAACGAGCAGCAGCACTTTATCTGCAAGTTGCAGGTTTGCACTCATTTCTAACACAGTTTTACCACTTTAGCCACTTTGCAAAGCTGCATTAGATTGTTACAGGATTGCAAAGTTAGGTTTGTGACATCAGAAACATGAGAACGTCCAGTTATTTTTGCAGTATGATTTAAATAAATTATTTTGAGGCAAGTTACAGTATGTTTTCCTAATGCAATAATCTCTATAAAGATAAAGCAAAGTTTGATTCCTCATGATATGAGGCCTTTAAAGGATTTGTGGTCCCTAAAAGACCTCTCTCGCTCACTTGTTCTTTATCTGTCTCTCTCTCTCCGGTAGCTTGCAGGCCTACTGTTACCACCAGAGATCTCCTGCACTGCTGCGTGTGCTGGCTCGCTCTCGCCCCTGCAACCGCAGCATCTCCAGCACGCTTCTGGCGTAGGCGTCCCGCAGGTTCACCCCTATCATCGATATATCCGAGGCCGAGCTGCGCGTCAGTCGCTTCAGTGCCTCCCCGTGCCGCAGTGCCGCTTCCTTCATTTTAAGCGTGAAGTAGCAGGCAGAGAACCGATCGTTGATGATGGCGATAGGCAGTGCGAGAATAAGAATGCCGGATAGGATGCAGATGAAGGCCATCACCTTTCCTAGCGCCGTGTCCGGACGGATGTCTCCGTACCCTACCGTGGTCATGGACGTGGTGGCCCACCACCAGGCGCTGGGCACGTTTGTGAAGGTGGTCTCTGGCATGTCGTGTTCAATGGCATATTCCACTGTGGCGAAGATGGAGATGCCCACAGAAAGGAACAGCATCAGGAGGCCAACTTCCTCGTAGCATTGGGCGATCGTCATTCCCAAAGACTTGAGACCTGGAACACACAATGAGAGATAAAGTTCCTTCAATCAAAGGCCTATCTCCGTTTGTTTAAACTCGGCAGTGCGAAGAAATGAAGCAAACAGTATTTAAACATGTTCTTCAAATAGTGGTAAGAACAAAACAGTGCATTGGTGGCATGTGACTAATTTGTTTCATTTTGAAAAGAGCATGGGATAGTTCACCCAAAAGTGAAAATTCTGTCATCATTTACTCACTCTCATGTTGTTCCAAACCTGTATGACTGACTTGCTTCTGATGAACACAAAAGAAGATATTTTGAAGAATGTTAGTAACCAAACAATTGACGGTAGCCATTGACTTCCATATTATTTTTGTCCAAGCTCAAGGGAAACAAGTTTTAGCAAACAAACATTCTATAAAATATCTTCTTTTGTGTTCCACGGTAATGTCAATCAAGTACAGAATATTCAGAGTCAATTAATACAAATGAACCTGCAAATAATTGCTAAATTAAGTAAATAAATAATTTAATAGACATTGTAAAAGTAAGACTCAATAAACTGGTTGTTTTGTTTGCATGTCAGGTGTGTGATTTTGTTTTAATACTCTTTCATTTAAAAAAAATAATAATTCTCATTAAATAAATGTGTTAAATTAACAGTACTAATTTTAACATTATTACTGCATGCCAAGAGACTAATACAAGTAACTAACCTAATTACGTAATTACTTTTAACCTTTAAACAATAGTATAAAAAAGGAGAGGCCTCTCAAATAATTAGGGAAGGAAAAACATTATGGCACTTTCAGCTAATTTATGCCAGTGTTCCCCAATGCACTGAACTCTGTGTAACAAAGAATCAAGCTACAAGTGTTATGTGATAATCTTTTTTTTTCTTTCTTTTTTTTTACATGACGCTCAAACTATTTAATATTTGACCTCTTTTGCCACTGACCAATTGAAGTGTAGCCAATGATTACTGGACAATTTGCATGCCAAATCATTACTTCTCTACCTACTAACATATAAGATGCTGTTAACAGAATCACTGACCGCATGATTTTATTTTGGGTGTAACATGTTCTACAGAGAGCATGAGCTTCTCTTAGTGATGGATGAAATTGTGTTGGAACAGATTTCCGTATGCAAACAAGTTCAAACTTTAAAGGATGGCTATAGATATCTTCTCTGGAAATACTACTTAATGTAGACTCAACAGTCAATAGTGGCATTTTATGAAGTAACATTGCTCAAGTATTGTTCTAGCTTTCAGATGCATGCTTTACGTTGTGTCAGCTTATATAGGTTAGATCCCATAGCACCTAAATGTCTTTTTTAGTATATATAGAAAAACCTCTAAATTTGCATCTGCCAGTGTTTGAATCTTACTGCAAAAGATAAGTCAAGACGTAATATAGCAGTAATCAAATCATCCAAGAGATTCTAGCCTTTAAATATAGACACCTGAGAACAGCTGCTACACTTTCACACTCCAAAATGGCACGGCTTCCTGAGAAATGCTTTATTTATTCTTTTTTTAGCGGCCTCTTCTGAATACATTTACAGAAAGAACATAAAGTATCTAAAGTCGACACCTAGCCTACTTATTGTGCATATTAAAGCATGACCTTTTATTTTTAAACCGTATTTTGTCATTATTACGCTGACTTTTAAGACCACTTGACCCACGTCTGAGGTGCTGGAGTCAACATGAGTGGCTGTGAAGAACTAGGCTTCTATTTTGAGAAAATGAAAATGCACTAGGGAACACTCAAAACATTGATATTGAATTTGTTTTTTCATTTATTTCCTTTCTCATCTTGACTAACGTGTCATATTTGTCTGAAGACAGCTCATATTTGATGTTTACGACTATGGGGACTGTCTGCCTGTCTCTGATTTTCATTTGGTTTGTGTCTTCTGATCAGATTAGCTTCGACCGAGAATAAACACCTTCAGATGGGCAGAGAGAACGCTGTAGACGAGAGGGACCCCATTATTAAAATGTGACGGATATGAAAATTCCCTTGTGGATTATCTGTCAGTGTTTACTTCAGATATTTATCCTGAGAACAGAACCTTGTCTGCTTAGAAATGTGTTAAATCTAAATTGAATGATAGTGAGACCCTGTGAAAATTCAGTCTGTTATTTAGCCACAAAATAAAATAAAATATGGCTTTCTCTCCTTTAAAAATAACTTTTGGAATGAATTCCCATCCAAAGGATTCATTCTCAAACTCAGTTTTTCCTTATTTTACATTTTCACATTGAGGTTGGCATGATAAGCCCCAATCCCACCAAATTCCCCAACCGTACCCTCCTCTTTTAGCTCTCGCATATAATGTTGTTTAATTATTCATGACTTCATGGCAGCATCTTAGAAAGAGATTTTTTCCTTCCACAAAAATGGAAGATCAAAGCCACAAGTCTGTGCTCAGTGACTGTTTGTGTGTCTAAGAATCTTCCTCTAAGTCTCTCTGGGATACTGTCAAAATATGAATGGATGAATACATTTACTCACTCTCCCAAAAATAGAGTTACGTCTTCATGAATTATTTCATTCCCCAGGTTGAGAGTCCATCAGGACAGAGTGTTAAAATGTCCAAATGTTCTGGTGGACTGCTGAACAGTGTGCTGTGTATTCCACTTGATTTTATGTTTTAGCCTACAGTGCCATGAAAAGGTTTTTGCCTACTTCATGGGTTTTTTTTGTTTGGTTTTTTTGCACATTTGTCACACTTAAAAGATTCAGATCTTCAAACTAATTTTTATATCACACAAAGATAATGCAAGTAAATACAAAATGTTGTTTTTAAATGATGATTTCATTTATTAAGGGAAAAAAGCTGTCCAAACCTACCTGGCCCTATGTGAAAAATGAATTGCCCCCTCCTGTTAAATCATGAAAGAACTGTGATTAACCACATTATTTTAGAAAGCTGAGTTAAATTTCATTAACCACACCCAGGCCTGATTACTGCCAGACCTGTTGAATCAAGAAATCACTTAAATAGAATCTGTCTGACAAAGTGAAGCATTCTTAAAGAGCAACACATCATGCCGCGATCTAAAGAAATTCAAGAACAGATGAGAAGCAAAATAGTTGACATGTATCAGTCTGGAAAGGGTTATAAAGCCATTTCTAAAGCTTTGGGACTCCAGCAAACCACGGTCAGAGCCATTATCCACAAATTGAGAAAACTTGGAACAGTGGTGAACCTTCCCAGAAGGCCGGCCTACCAAAATTACTCCAAGAACGTAGCGACGACTCATCCAGGAGGTCATAAAAAAAACCAGAACAACATCTAAAGAACTGCAGCCTCATTGCCTCAATTAAGGTCAGTGTTCATGATTCAACAGTAAGAAAGAGACTGGGCAAAAACGGCATCCATGGGAGAGTTCCAAGGCAAAAGCCCCTGCTGACCAAAAAGAACACAAAGGCACAACTCACAGTTGCCAAAAAATATCTTGATTATCCCAAAGAATTTTGGGCAAATATTCTGTGGACCGACGAGACAAAAGTTGAACTTTTTGGAAAGTATGTGTCCCGTTACATCTGGCGTAAAACCAACAAAGCATTTCATAAAAAGACCGCATACCAACGTGCCGTAATTGATGGAACCATGAATTCTGCACTATATCATAAAATCCTGAAGGAGAATGTCCGGCCGTCAGTTTGTGACCTCAAGCTCAAGCGCACTTGGGTTATGCAGCAGGACAATGATCCCAAACACACCAGCAAGTCCACCTCTGAATGGCTCAAGAAAAACAAAATTAAGGTTTTGGAGTGGCCAAATCAAAGTCAGGACTTAAATCGCTGAGCTGCTGTGGCATGACCTTAAACAGTCCATTCATGCTCTAAAACCCTCCAATGTGGTTGAATTAAAACAATTCTGCAAAGAAAAGTGGGCCAGAATTCCTCCACAGTGATGTGAAAGACTCCTTGCCAGTTATTGCAAACACTTGATTGCAGTTGTTGCTGCCAAAGGTGGCACAACCAGTTATTAGATTTAGGGGGCAATTACTTTTTCACGTAGGGCCAGGCAGGTTTGGACAGCTTTTTTCCCTTAATAAATGAAATCATTATTTCAAAACTGCATTTTGTATTTACTCGTGTTATCTTTGTGTAATATTAAAATTGGTTTGATCTGAATCGTTCAAGTGTGACAAATATGCAAAAAAAAAAAACAGGAAGGGGGCACCCACCTTTTCACGGAACTGTATATGATTTTATATGCATTGCAGAGCTTCAATGCATTTTCTTCATTAATAAATAAATACGCATAAATAAATTCATAATGTTTATTACAGGTTTCAACTTTGATTTTACTGCATTTTGATTAAAATGTACTGGGTGGAATTTCTTATTTTTCCATTTTGCTTTTTTTAGTGGAGTATAGAGGAATCCTTGCTTGAATTTGCTAAAATTCTAGTTTAAGTCATGTCTAGTTTATAATGCTTCACGTGAGAAACAGACTAAGATGTAAGCATTTGTTGGATGAAAATCTTGCCTTGTACCATAAATGTCAATCTATGTATTCAGGCTTACGTGTGTTTTGTGAGTACCAATGGCAAACACTTGATACACTGTTTAAATATGTGCAACTTGCAACAGTGCATGTGTGAATGAAAGCTAGACTTTCAGTAAATTACTTCATTTTCAGTTTGTTCCTTATGCAACATTTGTGTTTGTATATTTTCTGCCTGAATTAATTTCAAAAAGGTCCACTACCATTCAAAAGTTTAGGGTCAGTAAGATTTTTTTTTTTAAATGATTGCTTGTTTCAGCAAGGGTGCATTAAATTGATCAGTCAATATTTATAATGTTCCAAAAGATTTCTATTTGAAATAAATGCTGTTTTTTTAACTTTCTATTCATCAATGAATCATGAAATTTAAAAAAAATTATCATGCTATCCACAAAAATATTATTTATTCATTTTCAAACAAATATTGCACATGGATAATAATTTTTTTTTTCCTGAGCACCAAATGAGTATATTACATGTGACACTGAAGACTGGAGTAATGGCTGATGAAAATTTAGCTTTGCCATCAAAGGAATAAATTACATTTTAAAATATATATCAAAAGAAAACAGTTATTTTAAATTGTCATATTTTGCAATATTACTGTTTTTATAGTATGTCTGATCAAATAAATGCAGCCTTGGTGAACGTAATAGACTTCTTTCAAAAACATAAAAAATCTCCCCAAACTTTTCAATCAGTAATGTATGATTACATGCTAAGATTATATGATAGGTTTCAATAGGTATGTCACCTGTGGAGTGTCGGCCAAGTTTAAGCATCCTGAGAAACCTCAATAGCCGCAGCACCTGAACTACCCGTCCAACGTTCTCCAGCTCCGTAGATCCTCCATGCAGGCTCTCCACAGCCAGAGTCACATAGAAGGGCAGAATAGCCAGCAGGTCAATGATATTCACCACACTCCTGCTGAATCTACACTTATCTCTAACACACATGAACCTGAGCACCAGCTCACCGGTGAACCAAATGATACAAATGTACTCAAGAACGTCCAAGATGATGGGTGCACCAAGTATAGTGAAGTCCAGAGAAATCAGAGCCATGTTCATGATGGACACCATCACAAAGAACATGGATAGCGTCCCAAACGTCTTGGCCGCCTTAGAGGAGTCCGGCTTCTCCATAAGGTCCCATAGACGTTGCCGTAAGTCCTGGCACAAAACACCAGTGAAGTCCTCCTCCTCGTTGTCCATTATATCAGCATCCTTACGAATATCCAATGACTCCTTCATCTCTTTCCTACGGTAGTACTTGTCCCTGCAACAGCTGTCTATGCGGAGCTCATCGATGCCCCAGTACTCGATCTCCTGAAGGAACGAGATCACACAAAGCTCCTCTCGCACATGTAAGTGACCGGTCTTGTAGAAGTTCATGATGTACTGAAAGGTCTGCGAGTTGCGGTCAAAGAAGAACTCGTTCTCCAAGAAATCGGCATCATCGCACAGATCTAAAGCAGAGTCTCGATTGGAGAGTGCCAGCTTTCCCAGGCGAGTCTCTGGGTGAGAGGCCAGCAGTTCCTGAGAGAGGATGTAGCGGCTGCCTCCGACATTTATAATGAAGAAGTCCAGTGGATCGTTTCTTTTTCGTCGGTAGAGCGTTGCTCGCTTGTTTTTAGACCACTGTGATGGTGTCCAAGGACAGCAGCGAAGTGTTGTCCTCGTAGAACTCTGCCGGACTTGATGAATCCATGATCATGGTGTTCTGGGTAACGGTGAGCCCTGAGAGACTCAGTGAAGGAAAGTGCATTAGTATGACAGACTGGAAAGAGCAGTATCAATAATAATGAGGATTTGGCTGCTGAAACTGACAGATATTTGAGCTTTTCATACTTTGAATCGTCTTTCTTGACCATGGGCGAACAAAACGGAGTTATCATGTTTTACACTGTTCTTACTTTATCATGGTTTGGTAAATATTCTTTAGTCAGGTTTTGAGATTTCACACTGTACATTTGTGAACCATTGGTTAATGGTGATAACAATAATGCACAAAATATATCTGGTTATATTAAAGGGTTAGTAATTCTGTCATCATTCACCCTCGTCCGTTTCCAAATCTGTATGACTTGCTTTTTCAGATATTCTGAAATATTCAAGTACAGGTACATCCCTTTGAAGGTCAGTGGGGTTCGATTTTTGTTTTTGACTTTCATTGTACAAAAATGGTTGAAAATTCTTCAAAATATATTTTTTTGTGTTCCACAGAAGAAAGAAAGCCATACAGGTTTGGAAAGACATGGTGAGTAAACGATGACAGAATTTTCATTTTTGGGTGAACTATATCTTCAAGTCTTCAGAAAACATGCAGCAAAAAATTATAGTGTCTCTGCATCAATCCAGTTAATGCTTTTGCTTTTTTTTTCAGATCCTGGAACTTTCAGCGTTGCAAGTTTCTGCAATTGTACAAAGCACATGAATATTTAATGATGTAAGCACTGAGATAGTTTATGGTGTTTGTCTGCTTCTAAAAAAACTCGCTATAACATGCAAGCAACATATTGTTTCACTTTGACACCTTGAAAGTTTCATAACCCAGGGTTAAAACTGACCTTTAGTCTGGCTTTAAAACAGGTTTAAGTGTAGTATGAAGCCCTATAGTGTGTGTTTTATCTAGCATCATATCACACTACTTCATCTGCCTTACTATTCTCACATATGCATTTCAATAGATATAAAAAGACAGTTTGGATAGTCTGTGTAAACACTTATATGCTAAGTGTAATACCAACTTATTGAAAGCTCTGTATTGAATGAGCAAATTCCCTTAATGAAAATGTTTTTTTCTCTTTTACGCCATCACTGGCAGACATCAGACACGGTGGGAGGGAGAAGAAGCCTTTGGCAGTGTCCTACTTCTTCAAAGCTGCGTTGAGATTTAAATATTTTAGCTGGCCTGTCTAATTAATTGAACTAATGGTACTATTCTTGTAATCATTCATTCTCTTTGGTAAGCTCCTCTATAATATTGTCAAGATGGTCATTTTAAAGCCTGCATTTTTAACAAGATCCCATGGGATGACACTAAAGAGATCTGAACACAATGTGAGAACAATACCTTTCAGAGATTTTATTTTCAAGCAGTTTTATTTTTATTCACTAAAGCAGCCCACTGTCAATGTACACTGTAAAAGTGAACAAAAGCACTGCTGTTTATACCTCATCTGATCCTTAAAAATATTTATAAAAAATTATATTTCTGACTTAAAACAATCATTCTAGATGTTACCATATACGTTTAAGTGTTTGCTTGTTTTGTTTACATGTTGACAACATAAAAACATTAAGATAATTGATTGCAATGGAAAAGAAAGGATTGTCTTCTTTGAGATGGGCAAAAAAGCGTAGTATAAAAGTACAAGCAGACTTCATCTAAGCATTCTGAAAATAAAAACGTCCAAACTACTAAAATTATACTGACAAGCAAAATCTAGTTCAATGTTAAACATATTCAGTGGGGAACAAAAAGAAGAGGTTTGTGTAGATCCAGAGAAGTAACAACATCTAATAATGCCTGTGCAAATTCATGCACTGTTTGTCAGTTATTTTACAAGGTGCACCGTTAAAGTGATGTCTGCAAGATTCTAAATTCATGTTCATATGAAATAAATTATGCATTTAAATAAGTAATAAACTAATGCATAATTTTAAATACCAAACAAATATCTAAAAATACAGAAATAACAGTAACTGTGGACACCCACCTTCAGCCTATAAACCTACACTGAAAGCTTGTGCGCTTGTGTGAGGTGAGCTGGATCCATCTGTCTCTTTACTCTGTTCCCACTTCAAAAGATGTTGCTCCTCTGTCGATAAACTGCAGTACATAATGCAAGCCGAATGTTCCAAAATGTTGACAGTGAAGAACCGATGCAGCTCACGGTTTCAAAGGTTCACCAGAGTTCGGAACAATTCTGAAGCGCAGCTCGTGCACCTTTCACAAGCGTTTTAACGCGCTGGAGAGAGTGCGAGCTATCAACCAATCAGGAGACATTTTCAGGCTGCTAGGCAACAAACTCCAGACACTTAATACAACGCGTTGTAATCGTCTGGAAAAATCAAAGCCTTCGCTGTCACCAGATCTACGCTTGGATGCGCGCGCAGCACACGTAGAAAGCAAACTATGCTTTCTTCCTCGTGGGTGGGTCAACTTTGGCCTTAAACCTACGCTTGATTCAAATAACTTTTCCCACACATTTCAAAACAAAGTCCATGGTAGTTTGGTAGTATGAACAGGGTGGATATGCAGCTGCGAGTTGCTTTACAAACTCAGATTTTAGACCATAAAACCTGACAAACAGGGTTCTGTGAGGTGAATATGTAGAGAAGTGGGTTATAGGCTAAAGGTTTGGCAGTCCCTGCTTTTAAGAAACCTAAAAATGTAGAAGCACATGACAGAACACTTCTTTAACACCTCAGGTGTTCATTTTACTGGTTTTTCATGTTATATGATATAGGCCTACCAGATATATGAATAACAACAGCAACATGGAATTAAATGTACAATCTATTCACTTTGATTAGAGAATTGCTGATCTCACTGCAGGTCTGCATATTGTATAACTACATAATTGTATAACTGATGGTGCGTTAATGAATGAATGAGTAATTACTGAATCAGCAGGTGAGATGGTTCACAAATGTGTGGTAGGAGGACTGGTCAGAATAGCATACTGAACTATAATGTGCACACATTTCCTGTACACATTTAGAATACACATTAGCTGTGATCTTTGACATGTGTTTCTTGATTCATTATTTGGCCTGACTTCCTAAAGTTACAACATTTCTTTTGGATTAATAACTGCTTTTATGACGATAACCACTTGCTGAATGTAGCTTGCAGAGTGATTGTGTGGCAAATATTAAAAGACACATGGTGTGTACCAGATGTAGTGAATGCTTTTGGAAGTGCTATTTCACTATTTCTTAGTATGCATGCTGTATAAAGGAGCATGTTGCCCCCTGCTGTTGGGAAAAGTATTGCTGCTACAACCAACTTAAAGGGGTCATATGATGCGATTAAAATTTTTCCTTTCTCTTTGGAGTGTTACAAGCTCTTGGTGCATAAAGAAGATCTGTAAAGTTGCAAAGACTAAAGTCTCAAATCCAAAGAGAAATTTTTTATAAAAGTTAAGAGTCAGCCACGCCTACCTAAAACGGCTCATTCTAACACGCCCCCACATGTCTACGTCACGATGTGGGAAGATTAGCATAACGTCGCCCAAATGTTCACGCAAAGAAAGAAGGCTAACTTTATTTCTCGCTGTAGTATTGCATCCGTGCGGGTCGCTGAGGAACACTTCACCTCGCCCGGTGGTCGCGGATCAGCTTTCACCGTGGACGAAGCGGAGTTGCCGCAGGCATCACAATATGGTAAGGGACCTAACATTTCCGTCACACGCTTGAGGTATCCGGCCAATCACAACGCACTGGATAGCTGGCCAATCAGAGCACACCTCGCTTTTTCAGACCGATGAGCTTTGTAAAAATTGATGCGTTTCGGAAAGGCGGGGCATAGAGGAGAAACAATAATGTACAGTATGTGGGAAATAATGTGTTTTTTGAACCTTAAACCTTAAACCGCATAAACACATTGCATACACCAAATACACAAAATAATGTTCTTTTTAGCAGCATCATATGACCCCTTTAAGAACTGGAAATATTCAGCTGCCTAATATTAGGCCTATGTATAAGACACAATTCCCTTTGTTTACAATGAGAGAACAAAATTAAACAAATTAAATATATTTTATGATATCAAATTTCGTGGCACTGGGTATGAATCTTGTTGGATGTTCTAAATGAAATATTAATTATGACGTGGCCCCAAAAATATGTGGACATTTAAGTCATTGAATGCCACATCTATTACTGTCATTGCATTAGAATAGACAAATAGAAAAAAAATATCAAATGGCATCTAGATATGGACTAAAATTCGCTAAAGAAAAATCTGGATATAACAAACAAGAAAAGAACAATATTATGAGCACACTTTAAGCAGAATACCACACACACAAACACACACACATACATGTGGACAATGTGAATGAATAAAGGATATTGGCTACATTTATTTACATTAGACCTATCTTTTTAATGCCACACGCCAAAGATGAAAACTCATAATTGACTGACCCACATGGTCCATACTGGAATATTGTTATTCTCTGGACAATGTTATTTACAGGCAACAGTCACCATTTACTTTAACCAGACCTTTTCTCCATACAACGAAAGTGAATGTTGACAATAGTGAGTGAGTTTGTAATTCTGAAATCCTAACATCTTCAAAGTAGAAATAAAGTCTTACTAATTCGACACAACACCGGGGTGAGTAAATAAGAAAACTTAAAATAAAATGTTTTATTACATTGCTAAGAACATACACCATCAACGCCAGGGGTACATACAATTGAGAGTACAAATGCAGGTTACAAAATCAGGAAAATATCGTACAAATGACACAATAAGACAGTTTTAAGGGCTTTGGAGTTGCTGGATGTAAGGAGAGTGTCCAGATAGGATTTAAGTTCCTTATGAAAAATAAAAAAGTAAGGCTCAGCACCCTGAAATTTACATTTATGTAAGAAAAATTTCGCTAGAAAAATAAACTAATTTAGCAAGAAATATTGGTCCTTTGCATCTTTATCAAAATTGTGCAAAATAAGATAACTGTATTTGGGGGTCTATCCTTTTAAATACGTTTTTGTATCCGCGTGGTCACGTGATAGCCCGCCCTCTTTTCAAACGCCATGTTTACTGCGCACCTCCATCGCGACCAGCAGCAACACTAACGTACAGAGAGGATATATGTATTAAAGTACGAGCCCATGAGGTTTATTGAGGCTTTACAATCTGTAATATTTTTTCTAAATTGTATGTTTACGTATACGAAGGCAGGAAATGTAATTGTGTTTTGTGAACAAGTAGGCGGGACGAATATGCTAACGTTAGTCTGCTCACTCTGCTGTGCTATCAGTCCCGCGCCGCCTGAAAGCTTTGAGTCGCCAGTTTATGTTTAAGTAAAAGTTTATATTTCTCTCACGTTTGATTATGTCATTTGCGTTTTCCACCGTTTTCACATAGTTTACCTCTCCTTTATCATACTTTAGTAGCCTGTTAGCATGCGGAAGGTTTGTCTGGGGCTTATACTGCTGGGATACAAACACGCGCCAAATTCGTTCTGCAGCAAGAGCGCACTATTGATAATGTGATTAGAGGCGATGAATAGAGCTGTTGTGTATGTGTATAGAAATGATATAAGTAATACACGTCTACTAATAGTATTCTGTTGAATTCGACGATTATAACACCGCGACGTGTCTTTTTATCCATTTCATTTAGGGTGCAACTGAGAAATTCCAGTCATGAGTGAAGAAATGGAAGCTGTCAAGACAGAGGATCTTCCTTTGGATGGAAATTCAATAAAAAAAGGAGAGGAGGATGACAACAAGAAGAAGAAAAAGAAGAAGAGTCCATCTGGTGATGCAAAGCAGGATGAATCAGAAGAACCTAAACCTAAAATCAGGTCTAAACCCAAATTGTGTAAGTAATAGTTGATGTGAATTAAATGCCAAAGCTTTTATTTCAAGAAATGTTGTTTATGAAAAAAAGTGTTGTTTCTTTGTATAGACTTTTTATATAATTTGAATTAAATTGTGCTTGAATTCTCCAGTAAAAATGTACAATTCTTGTCCTTTTGTAATGTTATTTTAATTGTCTTTGCAGTTGAACCTGAAATTCTTGAAGGAAAACGGGAGAAAAAAATCATCCAGAGACTTGATTTGATGAGCAAACCGAAGGAAAAGCCAAAGATTGAGAGCACAGGAAGAGGTGCCAAACTGGGAGACATTGTACGGATTAATCACTCCATCGGAAAGCTTAAAGCGCCTCTTCTCAAACCTCTGCATAAGATTGTTTATGATCGCCCGGGAACTGTAAGGTTTAGTTTTAGAATAAATTTAACACATACAAATGGCCAAACGCATATGTTAATACAAATTATTTGTTAGATTGCAATTTGTAACTAATGCCGCTTAATGTTCTTACAGGCATCAACACTGCGGAAAAATCTTAGGCTGTTTAATGGATTTCCTTTTGGAGAGGAAAGTGACCTTTACAACAAAAAAATGGAGAAGGTGAAAAAGTAGTTCAATTAACCGTTTTAGAGGAGGGGGGGGGGGGGGGTGATTTTGTAGGTGAGTAAATCAGCATAGAAAATAAACAAATTAATAAGGAAGACGATAAATATAATAGATCAAAGATACAAATGAAATGAACAGTGCTTTACATTTTTCAGGTAAGTCCAACAGTATTCAAGTACAGAAATTGAATAATCAAATGTAAAATAACACTGCAAAGTCTTCACTGTATAAATTAAATCTAATAAATCTGTGTTGAAGCTACAATATTTTCTCACACATCCATTTTCTTTCTCAATTGTTTACCTTCACCTAAGCCATAAGAAACCGTTTACAAGGATACTTGCAGAGACATGCATTTCACATGCATCTGAGTTGCTCTCACTGTGTCTGCACTGGACGATAGTGGCGCGACACGACAAATTGCTATGAACCCATTATAATCAGTGATGCTGTCTACACTGAATGCGGTGCGGCGCGACAAATCCCCGGCAGTAAACTGATGCTGTGTTCTATTTATGACGTACTGACACAAAGTTCAGACAGGTGCCGTGGCCACCACTGACCTAAGCTGGTCACACCTTTGGCCACCCCACCACCACTGAAATATTGCCAAATATTGTCCTATCCTAACAAACCATACATCAATGGAAAGATTATTCATTCAACTTTCAGATGATGTATAAATCTCAATTTCGAGAAATTGACCCTTATGACTGGTTTTGTGGTCCAGGGTCACATATAACGTGCAGCCCTAGTGGAAAGACACGTGTGCTCTGATAGGTTTCATTGACAGACCAATTTTTGTCCTGTGGTTTATTCCATGTCAACTTAACGAGGTCCCCGGATAATTATTTATCAAGTCAAATATTTGGTTTACAGTGGGAGTGATAATGAGGCTTTTCTTTCTGTCAGGCTTCACAAGGAACAACTCAAAACCATTTGTCTGACTCTTGATCTGGAGAGGTCTGGAACGCAAATTGTTCTTTCAGAGAGGATCATGAAATTTCTCGTACAGCCAACCAACTCAGGAAAGGTGAGATTGTCCTGTCTGAACAATAACAATGCACCTATATATCACTGTACAGCCAATGTACTACTGGATATTATGGGCAAAATGTCTCATGAGTTTGTCTTTTGCTGTTTGCCAATGGCTTATTATGTGTTTACCATCTACAGCCTATCCTAAAGAAGAAAAAGAAGTCGACCAAAGATGCCAAAAGAGAAAAGTCTTCATCCAAAAGTAATAAACCACAGAAAAAAGTAGAAAGTGGGAAGTCCAAACCTATTGTCACTGATTCCAGTAGTGTGACGAGACGACAATGATGTGAAGGGTAAAGGAAAAAGTAAGGACACTGAGCCAGTCTGGACAGCAAGTCAAAAAAATAAAGACAGTGGAGATAAATCATCTGACAAAGAGGAAGATGATGAGGAAGATGGTGATGATGATGATGATGCTCCTGAAGAGGACAGCAAGAAGGAAGAAGTGTGTGAAATGTTTTTTTTTTTTTTAGGGCAACAAATATTTTAATATACAGTGGGTACGGAAAGTATTCAGACCCCCTTAAATTTTTCACTCTTTGTGATATTGCAGCCATTTGCTAAAATCATTTCAGTTATTTTTTTTTCCTCATTAATGAACACACAGCACACCATATTGACAGAAAAAAACAGAATTATTGACATTTTTGCAGATTTATTAAAAAAGAAAAACTGAAATATCACATGGACCTAAGTATTCAGACCCCTTGCTCAGTATTTAGAAGAAGCACCCTTTTGATCTAATACAGACACGAGTCTTTTTGGGAAAGATGCAACAAATTTTTCACACCTGGATTTGAGCATCCTCTGCCATTCCTTCTTGCAGATCCTCCAGTTCTGTCAGGTTGGATGGTAAAAGTTGGTGGACAGCCATTTTTAGGTCTCTACAGAGATGCTCAATTGGGTTTAAGCCAGGCCTCTGGCTGGGCCATTCAAGAACAGTAACAGAGTTGTTATGAAGCCACTCCTTCATTATTTTAGCTTTGTGCTTAGGGTCATTGTCTTGTTGGAAGGAAACCTTCGGCCCAGTCTGAGGTCCTAAGCACTCTGGAAAAGGTTTTTGTCCAGGATATCCCTGTACTTGGCCGAATTCATCTTTCCCTCGATTGCAACAGTCGTCCTGTCCCTGCAGCTGAAAAAAAAAAACACAGCATGATGCTGCCACCACCATGATTAACTGTTGGGACTGTATTGGACAGGTGAACAGCAGTGCCTGGTTTTCTCCACACATAACACTTAGAATTAAGGCCAAAAAGTTCCATCTTGGTCTCATCAGACCAGCGAATCTTATTTCTCCACCTCTCACCCCTCCATGCAGGCTTTCATGTGTCGTGCACTGAGGAGAGGCTTCCGTCGGGCACTCTCATAAAGCCGACTGGTGGAGGGCTGCAGTGATGGTTGACTTTTCTACAACTTTCTCCCATCTCCCGAATGCATCTCTGGAGCTCAGCCACAATGACTTTGGGTTCTTCTTTACCTCTCTCAACAAGGCTCTTCTCCCCCGATAGCTCATTTTGGCCGGACGGCCAGCTCTAGGAAGGGTCTGGTCGTCCCAAACATCTTCCATTAAAGGATTATGGAGGCCACTGTGCTCTAAGGAACCTTAAGTGCAGCAGAAATTTTTTTGGAACCTTGGCCAGATCTGTGCCTTGCCACAATTCTTTTTCTGAGCTCTTCAGGCAGTTCCTTTGTCTTCATGATTCTCATTTGCTCTGACATGTGAGCTGTAAGGTCTTATATAGACAGGTGTGTGGCTTTCCCAATCAAGTCCAATCTGTATAATCAAACAAAGCTGGACTCAAATGAAGGTGTAGAACCATCTCAAGGATGATCAGATGAAATGGACAGCACCTGAGTTAAATATAGAGTGTCACAGCAAAGGGTCTGAATATTTAGGACCATGTGATATTTCAGTTTTTCTTTGTTAATAAATCTGCAAAAATGTCAACAATTCTGTGTTTTTCTTTCAATATTGGGTGCTGTGTGTACATTAATGAGGAAAAAAAAAGTAACTTAAATGATTTTAGCAAATGGCTGCCATATAAAAAAGAGTGAAAAATGTAAGGGAGTCTGAATACTTTCCATACCCACTTTATATCTTTAATATTTATGTTTTACGTGCAGGGCAATATATTGCCAATCTTACTATTTTAAATTGTTTGGGTTTTCTGCAACAAAGAAAACTCCTAAAGAAGAATAGAAATCTTAACCCCAAACAAGTCCACAAAGACTATTGAAATGTAGGAAACAGACTGCATCAGATGAAAAGTGACCAAGACGTTCATGAAGACCAAGAATCAAAAAAAAAAGGTTATACACAAAACCGTAGTAGTAACCAGGTCTTGAAACATAAAAAAAAAATCTTCAATCCCACTCATTGAGCAGGAATCGAATTTAAGTTTATGTTCCTCTGTATTATTACCGTTCCGAAACCGATTCGGGTAGAAGAAATACAGGTTAATAACGTTATTTTTAAAAACTATTTTCTTTGCCTATAATAATAATAAAGTACAGCGTTTTCTTTACTCAAAAAGAAATACAAAAAACAAAAAAAAAAAACAAAAACAGGAGAAAGACATCTGGTATCTTAACCCGCTGTGGTTAGTCACAGCCAATACAGCATCATCTTTTCTAGATTTTGGCCAAATGTAGGCTACTAAATAAAAAAAAAATAATTGTTAACACTTTAAAGACATTAAAGTATTTTTTAAGATATTTAAATATGTTTGCTGCATTGTTAAAAAAAATATATAAAAAAGGCTACTTGTAGCCTATAAGATTGCGTTTTGAGAGTGAAAAAAAAAAAAAGTCGAGTAGGCTCACGTCGCATTTTATTATTACATTCAGAAAAAATGTAGGCTAAAATACCGGTAAATAAAGCAAAATGTTTACAAACATTATAAACACAGTTATTAGTTTCTCCCCACAGCAAATCCCTTTAAAGTAGGGCATGCGTTAGGCTTATAACAAACGTCAATCAACAACTAATAATTTAAGGTGAAATGAGAGTCACCTAGGGCTAGGCGATATAGCTAAAAAATGTATCAACGACATAATGTTTCATATCGTTCGGTATCGAAAATTATTGACATTTTTATAACCTTTTTTTTTTTTTAACCACTGTATTTATAATTAACACAATTTTGAGACAAACAACAAATATTTTTTTTTGTTTTAAGAGTCAAAAAAAATAAATCTAATTTTTTATGTTTTATATGCAGATTAAATAGGTCTTTGTGTAGGTCTAATTGTCTCCCGAGGCCACAGGAGGGTGCAATGAGCAAAATAATGCAGTGCATTTAAAAACATGAGACGCAGTGAAAAGGAATAAACCTCCACAAATTCGAAACATGTTTTCTGAAGGTTTAAACTGTTTTAACTTTGCACGGCTACATCTCTTGTACGAGATGCGAGTGCAGCAGTCATATTTGTCCATCTAAAATGCGCTGAATATGCGTTCTGTGTGAATGGCCGTGGTTTCGGTTTAACCCACCAAGATTCTTCGATTGAGCTTCTTGTATTTCTCTAAATTTTGAATGAATAAACAGCAGCGGCGCGTGCGTGGGCTAGACTAACCAAAATAAACAAACAAAACATTAAAATGCAACAACGTCACTTACATCATCACCGCATCTCGCGCGCCTCTGATGATGCTCCCTGATGCACACCTAACATTAAAATGCAAATGTTTATTTTAAATTCGACTAATATTCATTCTTTATTCACAATCTCCTCATCACAGGCAGGCACAGCAATCATGTTCATGTTTGTGTGTGCTGTCTGCGCCACTATACAGAAATGCTTATAGTGCGATATATCGAACATTTTTTTTCTATCGATATTGAAGGTGTACCGTCGATAAATATCTATACCATTTTATCGCCCAGGCCTATGCGTACCTCTCATTCGGCACAAATCCAAATGTTTAAATATTCATGACCTATCTGGATGCTAAAATATTATTAATTATAGGCTAGGCTTTGTACATTCATCGATGTAAAACATCATCCTTCACATCGGCTATATCAACACAGTGAGGTGGTGGTCATGCTGAACGCAACAGGTTGTACAACGGAGCAGTGTAACTTTTTATTTGTTTCTTTAACTGTGTTTTATTTTGATAATGAACAGGCTGTAATGTCTCAAATATGTTGTGTCCGTGTGCGCGTGAGGTGCCGGCGTGATATGGTCATACCAACGCTGGTTGGTTATACAGATAGAAGCAAGACATCATTCAAAACTGTAAAGCTTTTGCAAAATAAAGCAAACTACTGCCGTCTCGTTTTCCTTTCCAAGAAATTTGGAACGCATCACAATGAACCGTAGCTCACACATTTTTTTTTCTTTCGTTTTGTTTATCTGTCAATGATTAAAGTGAAATATATTTTGTGTATATGCCTGTATATTCCTTCTTTGTAAGCCTATAGTTTATTCTGTTTTCTCTTCGTTCACAGAAGTGCTGCAGGTGCATGTGATCTGTTGAATCCATCTTACAATATCCTCGTGTAAACTATCCACTCGCTGGATGCGTCAGCTCACGTTTGCCTAGGCCGTACTACTGGAATTCGTGATTGGTTGACAGCAAATTTCAAATATTAAATGGAACTGATAAAATAATGTTATTAGCCAGTTAATGGCCATTTCAAATTTTCGGTTCTGTTCGGAACTATAAAAATTGATTTTGTTTCTGGTTCTGGTTCTGTTCCTGTCAAAATTTTGTTCGTTTCCGACTTCATTTTCGTTCGGTTCAGAGCCCTGGTAGTAATATTTTTTAATTCTGAAAATTCTAATAAATTCAAGCTTATTTGAGCTTGTCGTTTTGGTCTGCTGATGAACAATTAGTTCATTTACAGCTTAATTAGACAATGAAAACTGTTTTATCTGTGCAAAGAGTTGAACTGCCTCTGAATGAAACTGCAAAATTAAATTTATGACATAGTGATTATAGCACTTTAGATTGACAGATCTGCAGATGCTCCAGAAATGTGTTCAGTTTTTATGTCTGATTTTCTTTAATGCCGTTGTGACCATGCACTTCTATGGAACTACATTTAAACTGACCATTTATTTCACAACTTTTCTAGACAAAAAAGCCTGCCGCAAAGAGGAAAGCTCCAGCAAAACCTGTCCCTAAAACCAAGAAAGCTGACAGCAGCAGCAACCGAGGGGGGAAAAAAGCAAGCAAGAGCAAGGGTAATAATGCAGCAAATGCTTCGAGATGCAAGACCAAAAGTTAAAATCAGAAAATTGTCTTTTTTTGTCGGGAGTAACATGACATAAAATCATTTGGCATCATCTCAAAACTGAAACCGTACACTTTTTTTTGCACGTTTGACATCCTGTAATTTTTCTTCCAGATGAAAGTGAAAGCTCTGATGATGATCAGCCGTTGATCAAGATGATTAAAAAACCACCAACTGAAGAACAGTTGGAGGCGGCAATCAAGGATCTGTTGAAAGATGCCAACTTGGAGGAAGTTACAATGAAGCAGATTACCCGACAAGTATGTTATTTCAAAGCATTTTGAACAGTGGCTTACAGTGGCTCTTTCAACACTGTAGATGTGTGGATGTCATTGCGTTAACAAAATATCAAACCAAATTGTGTCTTCAAACAAGTGAGACATTTAACTTGAGATGCATATTACTTTTCTGATCCATTTGAACCAACTGAAGTCCAGTGATTTTTATTACATGCAGTCAGTTCCTCTTAAGTTCCTGCAGGTGTCCTAGATATACTGTAGATATGTTCCCCTAATGTTTGACATCCTGAAAAGTTTCCAAGTACTTATTTATGTACTTCATTGTAGGTTTATGACAAGTATCCTGACTTTGATCTGACCAGCAGAAAGGAATTCATCAAGGAAACAGTTAAAGGTGTAAGTACCTCCGAAATACTAAACCAATATTTTATAATCGATTTGTCAGTTGTCACTTTTATAATGGGTAAATTTCTTGTTTTTCAGTTGGTATCCTGAAGTGAAGAAGATGCCTTATTTAAAAGGACAGCGAGGGTGAAGATCGTGTAGAAAACTCGATTTTCACTACACTGTTCACTGTTATTTTATATAAGGTTCTCAACTTTCCAGCAAATTCTGCTTTTTTGTATTTTAAAAAGTATTTTCTAACATTTTAAATTTTCATGTTTGACAGTAAATGATCTGGATGGTTTTAGTTTTTGAAATATGCCACATTTCTAAAGTGACCCTTTTCCCCTCTTATTTTACATAGTATCTATATTGCATTTTGACAGTCCCATTTGAATGCCTTGGCTGTGTCAGTAAGCCCACAAGTTACCATGTCATGCAGCTGCATTACTGTTGTCATGACGATGCCAAGATATTGTATGCAATGTTTAGGAAGATTCGATTGGTTTCACCTGTTATTAGGGCTGCGTTTCATTTCTGAGGTCCTAAATGCTGGATGGAAAAAAGAAACTCATTTAGAAATGAATGTTTTGGGCTGTTATTGTATTTCAACATAAAACATTTGGCAGTGTCAGCTTCCATTTCAGTGTTGCGCTTAACAGAGGAATTTGGGATTTTAATACTAATGTGTAAAGAGCAAAAAGCATTGAATTTTTTTGTAATCTTTGTTTTACTCTCGTTTCCATACAAATTTTTGTAAATATGCTTTACATGTGCATTTTTTTCATATATTTTTAATATGAGTCATAAGGAACAAACATATCTTAAATTTGAGATGTTACTTGTACCTGCAGGTCAGTGTTGTAGATTAGGTTCTCTGATAAGGCATGAGTTAAGGTTGATCTGTTGTATACACTGACCTCAGTAACCAGTTTATCAGTTATCATCAGTTGCTCAAGTCATATAATGTGTCACAAAAATGAAGATGTGTGTTTATTTTGTAATAAATAGATTTTTCATAGAAATGTCCTGTCTGTTTGGTGTAGTGCTTCAAAGTTTTTGTAACAGTTTTAATATGTTAATCTGGGGAAGTGTTCTAAACCTTTTGGACAAGGCCACAATTTATCAAACAGATGCAACGCCTATTTTCCAAATATCCTCCAATATTTTGGCTATAATTACATCAAAGTTGCTTGTTTTTTAATTTTTTTTTTCTTTTGAAAACAAACGGAACAAAAAATATTGACAGGGGGGTGTTCTTGATTATCTGTGTTTTAACCATTTGAAGTTTTTCTTGTGTTGTTTTTATTTATAATAATATTAATTTTGAATACAAACCCAATTCCAAAAAAGTTGGGACACTACAAATTGTGAGTAAAAAAGGAATGGAATAATTTACAAATCTCATAAACTTATAATTTTATTCACAATAGAATATAGATAACATATTAAATGTTGAAAGTGAGACATTTTGAACTGTCATGCCAAATATTGGCTCATTTTGGATTTCATGAGAGCTACACATTCCAAAAAAGTTGGGACAGGTAGCAATAAGAGGCTGGAAAAGTTAAATGTACATATAAGGAACAGCTGGAGGACCAATTTGCAACTTATTAGGTCAAATGGCAACATGATTGGGTATAAAAAGAGCCTCTCAGAGTGGCAGTGTCTCTCAGAAGTCAAGATGGGCAGAGGATCACCAATTCCCCCAATGCTGCGGCGAAAAATAGTGGAGCAATATCAGAAAGGAGTTTCTCAGAGAAAAATTGCAAAAAGTTTGACGTTATCATCATCTACAGTGCATAATAGCATCCAAAGATTCAGAGAATCTGGAACAAGCTCTGTGCGTAAGGGTCAAGGCCGGAAACCATACTGGATGCCCGTGATCTTCGGGCCCTTAGACGGCACTGCCTCACATACAGGAATGCTACTGTAATGGAAAATCACAACATGGGCTCAGGAATACTTCCAGAAAACATTGTCGGTGAACACAATCCACCGTGCCATTCGCCGTTGCCGGCTAAAACTCTATAGGTCAAAAAAGAAGCCATATCTAAACATGATCCAGAAGCGCAGGCGTTTTCTCTGGGCCAAGGCTCATTTAAAATGGACTGTGGCAAAGTGGAAAACTGTTCTGTGGTCAGACGAATCAAAATTTGAAGTTCTTTTTGGAAAACTGGGACGCCATGTCATCCGGACTAAAGAGGACAAGGACAACCCAAGTTGTTATCAGCGCTCAGTTCAGAAGCCTGCATCTCTGATGGTATGGGGTTGCGTGTGGCATGGGCAGCTTACACATCTGGAAAGGCACCATCAATGCTGAAAGGTATATCCAAGTTCTAGAACAACATATGCTCCCATCCAGACGTCGTCTCTTTCAGGGAAGATCTTGCATTTTTCCAACATGACAATGCCAGAACACATACTGCGTCAATTACAACATCATGGCTGTGTAGAAGGATCCGGGTACTGAAATGGCCAGCCTGCAGTCCAGATCTTTCACCCATAGAAAGCATTTGGCACATCATAAAGAGGAAGATGCGACAAAGAAGACCTATGACAGTTGAATAAAATATTGAAATTTGAAACTTCCACATCATTGCATTCTGTTTTTATTCACAATTTGTACAGTGTCCCAACTTTTTTGGAATCGGGTTTGTAATTACAAGTCACCCTTTGCCCCATTAGATGTTTTCTGAGGCCCCCTAGTGGATCCTGGGCTCCTAGTTGAGCACCACTGCTTGTCACTAGGGACTCCTAGCTTTAAAAATGTTTTCCAAACAGATTTCCATAGGTAACAGGTAGAGTTGAAACCAGATTTACAATTTATTACATTTTTGCATAAAAAAAATCTAATTCCCTGACCGGGAATCGAACCCGGGCCGCGGCGGTGAGAGCGCCGAATCCTAACCACTAGACCACCAGGGAGTGATAGGCGATAAAATGAAAAACGTGACTGTAGAAGATATTTAAACAATATGTTTACATATATTCAAAGAATTTAATATGCAAATAGTAAAAACGTACTACCATGTCTTTAAAATACATCGAACTACAGCAATCAACCAATGTCCGACGCCTCAGTGCTTCTAAGGGACTTCTCTGTTGAAATGCACCTGCCAGCAAATAATGACAATTGAGAATAAATCCTTACATTATAGTACATTGGGTTCATATAATGCAAACAAATCATTATCCTTTTACTAACTAGATAATTCCATTAAGGGGAAAAAAATATGATCTTCACTCCACTCTAACGTTACTTCGTCCTCTTTGTGGCCAGTAGAGTTCGCAGTTTTATTCTAGTACGGAGAGCTTTAACGTTTCCTGTTATGGCCAGTAGAGGTCGTAGTTTGACGCGTTTTAGCTTTGTTCTGGAGGTTGAAGTTGAGGGGTCACGTTGGCTTACAGTAGCTGACATGATGCAGGCAGAGCAGTAACGTTAGAGACTTGCAGGCACCTGTCTGTGGAACTCAACAGGAGCCGAATCAGCGTTAAAACAAGCCCTCAGAGAGGAAGGGTAGAACCTGTCATTAGGGTAAGCGATGATTTGAGCGCTATTGTTTTGGTTTGAGTGTTTATATTGCTAAATTAGAGCATTTTAGAAGCATGGCAGGCCCTTAGTGCTCACTTTATCTGTTAGCTGGTCTAGTAACATGCTGTCAAAGCGCTTCCTAGATAGATGTGCATAGCTTGCCGCCACGTTGAGGCAATGAAATGCGTATTTTTAGGGTGATGCGTTCTATTTATTGTCTATATACGTCAAGCTAATCTAAATAAAACTGGCAGGTGCTTTATACATCAACTATTGCTAATGCTAAAGCCTTAGCAGCTCGGCTAAAGATAATGCTATGGAGACGTGTAACGTTATTGGTTTCATCTCCTTGCACAACAAAAAGATAATAAATAGTATCTCAGGGATTTTGAAAGGCATGAAATGCAGGACATCGCAGACAACCGAGTTAATGCAAAACTGTGTTCATATGTAGTTCAGTGACTGTTAGCTTTAGCTTTGTTATTTCAGCTCAGATAATTTACAGTTTAATTGACTGACAATAACTGCAGAAGAAACGTGGGAATTGCATCAGCCCGAACACCGCACGTTACAAATATAGTACGTATTCTGTGCAATACCGTGAAAGTACCACGGTATGCTATGACATTTAGGAAATAAAAGTAATATAATATTTAAAAAAATAACATGGTGTTACTGTCTCATACCTCACAAAACCAGTGTGCTACCACAGCATTGCTTTGTAATTAACTTATATTAGTCTATTAAATAACCTGCAAAACCGTCTGGCATGTATGCGTTTTTGTCGTATTAGTGCAAATGGATTTGATTCAGATTAAATGTGATACTTTTCGTGTTTCTGTGGTTGTGTTGGAGTTTGACAGTTTATTTATTATGTTGGCTTTAAGTACCTTAGATGTTTTGGCAATTGTTTCCCTATATTAATATAATGTTTTAGTTATACATAATAAACATTTTATATATTTCCAGTTTGTGGTTTGAACAACAATTTCGCAAAAATAGGTGTTTGACAGGAATTGCTTGTTAAGTTAGTTTTTTAAGTTTCTTTAGCTTATTTTTGTTGCTTTGGATATAGTAAGTGAAAATTAAATTTGAGTGATTGATCATTAAAATCAGATACATAAACATAATAATAATTCTGTAGATCTTTTTGGAAGAAATTAAATAAAAATGGAAATGCAAGAATATTTTCAAAATGTGATACAATTAGTTAGAAACGCAAGAATATTTTTTCTCTGGTGTTTATGAAGAAGGATATTTTTTTGAGAAGTGAGTGTGAGCAGGCAGATATCCCTGGCAGCTGTTTTGCAGTAGATTTACAATCAGATGATTTACAGTGGAACATACTGATGCAAGCGTAAATCCTGTAGAAGTTGTCAGATCTCTAGTTTTTAAATTCCTTCATTTTGGAAACCAATATTAACTGGTGTATTTTAAGTGCCCTGTGATTGAAAGCATTGCTGTAGTTGGTGCTGTTACTATTGAACTGTTTGTCTTTTTTTGATGGTTCTGTCCAAAGCAGCAACTTTGCGTTGCACTCTAAAGTTTGATCCCAGCACGCATGATAGTTACCAGGTTCTTGTGTCACCAAATTGACAAACGGGGTTGCTTTGCACAAACCGGTCCGTCTGTCAGCTGCACGTGTTTATCAGCCTGTGCCTGCACATTCCCTTAAGATTTTAAGTCATTGCCTGTTTCCATGCTGTAGCATTTGGGTTTGCCAAGATTTGCAGACTTTGAATGGTGTCTCTGGACTCTGTTCTCTTGAAAATCTCCCAGATTCGGCAATAGAGGGAGAGAAGGAAGTGTGTGAATGCAGTAAAAAAAGAGACAGTTAAGACTCAGATGGTCTCTCTCTAAGCTGGAATGGGAAAATGACTGTTGGATAAATGGAAATAATTGACCCCAAGTTGCAAATTCTGTCCTCATTAATTTGTTCGCTCTCATGTCTTTCAAATGTGTATGACTCTCTTTCTAATGGTGAACAAATAGGTTGATATTTTCCATACAATTAAATGTCTTAAATTGAGTTTTCAAGCTTCAGGAAGGATGCAAATAAATAATACAACTATCATAAAAGTGTTACTGTTCTGTAAGTCTTAAATGTTTGTGAGCAAAAAAAAGTTTATTTTGTTATTTACTTGTTCACCACAAATGACTTATGATCTGTGTTAGCATTCTTATTTGATTACAAATTATTATTTTTATTACCATTACTGACAAATCTCATTTTATTTTTAATTCTGTTGTTTTTATCACTGCTTTTATTGGTGTAGTGATGCTTTGGCAATATTGTACATATAAAAATTTTAAGGTTCTATAAAATTGATCATAAAAATGTATTTATGCGCTTGGATCATCTAAAAAGAGAAAATTACATTGATATCATTATGTAAAAGTTGTTGACCTGCTTTGATTAAAATCAGTTAATTCTGCTTTCAGTGAAGTGTTTAGCCCATCATAGTTCTCTCTCCGTGTCTGTTTTTATGAAATCTCTTGCATCGTGTGTTATGAAATTTTCCCACAAACTTGAGTAGTACATGTGTAGCATCTTTGTGAGACTGTATGTGTCATCTTGTTTATGTAGTATTTATAGAAAAGCATGAACGGTAGCACTCAGGAGTGGAAATCCTGGGGGGGGGGGGATTTGTGCCCTGTGGTATAGTCACAGGGGCACCTGATGACAAAAAAGAGCTCTTTGTAAACCATAGACCGCCAGTATAACCCTTGAACCCTCTGGTTTCAGAGTTTGAAAGTCCAGAAACTACCTCTAGGCAAAGGGTTAATTCTAACAGATAGGTTTTCTAAAGAATTATCTGCTAGCTAGCCAGCTGTTGGCAGTGTTTAAGTTTGATTGGTTGGTAACGGATTACAGTAAGGTTAAATTATTTAATGCATTGGGTATCATAACTAACCAGGAACAGGACTCTTTTTAGCATTTTTTAATCTAGGTTTTGTTTTAATGTCTACACTACCAATAAAATGTTTTGGGGTTGGTAAGATTTTTAAACGGCGCATGTATTGACCAACAATACAGGATGCATGATATGAAAATTCCGATACCGATAACCGATTATTCTTTATTTTTGAAAGCCGATAACGATATGTTGGCCGATAAATCTATATCCAAATTGTTATATACTTTTTGAGAGCCTGATTACAAAAAAGGTCTCATCATTAAAAGCCACATCCCAAACACTTCAACATAAGCAGCCTAGTTTGAACGGTGTACGTTTTAAAAATATTTTTACTCTCCCATTACCAAATTTAGTCATAAAAAGTCTTACAAATAAATTAAATAATGCAAACAAGTCACTGGACATCATTACACGTGTAAAGAATCAAAATAAATGCGACATAGATCAATAAAACGTATTAGCCTCTGCTCGGACAATAATTAAATGATTTTAATTAATAAACCATATTGTTGATGAAAATAATAAAAGAAAAATAAAAGTGGTTGTTATTATTAATAATGTAAAAAAGTAACAAATTAATACCACTGTTTTAAATAGCAGCCGTGGAGCTGCGCGTGCTGAAGCTGAAGAGCTGAATGAACATGGTAAACTGAAGCGTTTTGCTGGCAGCTTATTTAACTCAAGGAAATGCATCCTGAGATTAATATTAATACAACATAAACATAATATTACAACTTATATATGTACAAAATGATGCAGTTATTGCGAATGTGTGATCCTGTTGTGGATGCGCTCTTCCCATATCAACGCGCTGAAACACAGCAACTAAACCCAAAGAATTCACAACGATTTATTAGAATAATTTTCTCATTAGAATGTTATATAAACAACATTCCCAATCATAGTTATTAATGATGTGCACTGCTGTTTGAGCTGCGTGCACTGAGCTAAAGACGATCACCGGTAAACTGAAGCGCTCTTTTAACTTAACAAAACGCATTCTATATGAGATAAATCACATATACATCAAGTAAACACAATATTACAACCTACAATTGCACAAAAGTCTGCAAATGAACAGCGCGCATCTGAAGTGTCTCTGAAGGAAATAATGCATTATTTATCGGCTTTAAGATATCGGCCAAATTTTCTTATCAGGCCGATACCGATAACAGAAAAAATGAGCATTTATCGGTCGATATCGATATGGTGGCCGATATATCGTGCATCCCTAAAAAATACAATAGAAACAGTAATATTGTGAAATACTATTGCAATGTAAAATAACTCTTTTCTGTTTCAATATATTTTTAAATTAAAAAGTAATAAATTCCTGTCATGCAAAGCTGAATTTCAGCAGCCTTTACTCCATTCTTCAGTGTCATTAATAATATAGTCTATATTATATTTTATAGTATCTTGGTAATATTTTGTGAAACAGTGCGACATATTTTTTTCCAGAATCTCAGATGAATAAAGGTTCAAAGAATAGCACTTGATTAAAATAGAAATCTTTGTAAATAATATATGTCTTACTTCCCGGATAATGAATGCATCCTTGCGAAGAAAATGGTAATTCTCAAAAAAAGTAGTGAATAGCAACTAGAGCCCGACCGATATGGGTTTTTCGGGCCGATACGATACCGATATTTGGGAGTAAAAAAAGGCCGATTTCGATATATCGGCCGATATTCTTTGTGTAGGCTATATTATAGTACAGTACAGTCAAAAGTTTGGACACTCCCATTCGTGTCCAAACTTTTGACTGGTACTATAAATAGAATACAGTATATACATAAACACATTTTTTGCAATGATCACTCAAATGTGGTGATCGAACACTTATAATGATGTGACAAAGATATGTGATGGAGGCAGGGCATTTAACAATTAACAAATCTTTATTAGCCAGAATTAGGGCTGCACGTATTAAAATAAAAAAATTGCATGCGATATTTAATGCGTATCTTGTCAGTAAAGCTGGTTCTGTAATCAGCTGTAAATCTCCATCACCTGCGGGCTTTGGCATTGAGCAGCATTAACTACACAGAGACGTTGTTCACTGACGAGCAGCGCAAAACCACGTCCATATTCGCGTGATTTTTTGCGAGCTCATCAGTGAACAACGGCTCTGTTTAGTTAATGCTGCTCAATGTGAAAGCCGCAGGGGATGGAGATTTACCACTGATTACAGAAACGGTTTTACTAAAAAGATGCACATTAAATATCACATGCGATTTATCGTGCAGCCCTAAAAAAGCGTCTGACATCAGTGCACTGAACAGTAAAGTTGAAGTTTATTCAACTTTAATTCAGTTCAATTCCATTCAACTTTATTCTGTTTAAGTTTATTTCACTTAGGAACATTCATTCATGGATTTGCGCTACTGTCTTCACACACAGACGAAACTTACTAGAGAAGTAAGACATAATATACCTCTGTAATTAAATACAATTTAAATTCACGTCTCGGACATTTTAATGCCCTTTGAATGTAATGTGTACGTTCCCTTCGAACTGGAATCATGGCAGAATGTCTTGTGATGTCCACTTCGCAGGGCACTTGCGGTCGAATAATACAATGCTTGAATGCTGCTGCCTGAACAAGAGACCCCCTTACTGAAGTGAAAGTGTTGACTGGGGGTTCATTCAAAAGCGGGCCGCTAGACGTACACCCGATTCGCGTTCGAGAGGGTTCCTCGAGTTGAAGGGATCCCCCGAATTTGGTGCGGATCTGCCGCGCCGTTACGTAGATATGGCTGTTCAAAGTTTCAATGGTTTTTCCATAGACTTAAGCTTTAAAGAGTTTAATTCAGGTAGCCAGTAGCAAACAATGGAGCACGCTCAGCTGAACAAACTAAGTAATTACACCATTCAAGCATGATCCAAGTTATATGGCTCTGTAAAAAGAAATGTGCATACGGAGGCTATTAGCCTATACGATATACGGCGAAAGGATCATAGCGGCGATAATCGCGGCAAAAAAAAAAACGATTATATATCGAGTCGGTCTCTAATGCTAAACACATTATGTTGTATACTTTCAAATAGTTTTCCATTCAAAGCATCACTATCTATGATGTATTTATCATTAACAGACCTTTAAAATGCATAAAATTAATAAATTAATGCACTAATGATAATGCATGAAATTAATCTTCTTGTTAAAAGGGCTATGGCTTGGTTTTATGTACGTTTGCTGACTCGTGTATGTCAGAATCATAATACACAAGTTATTTTTTGTTTGGCCATACATGTGATGTTTGTGTACTGTGGGAGGAATAGCAAAAAGTGCCATAAGGATACTACTCAGGTAGCGGTTTTATGAAGCAAAAATTATGATAATGATTAATATGTGCGTAAATTGAATTTGGCTTTTAGCTAGTAACAATAATAAAATAATAATAAGTATTATATAGTTGAACATCAGAAATGTGAGGATAACATCAAACAAACAATCACACAATAATACAGAAGGTAAAGTAAAGAGAACATCAGACATCCAGGGAGTAATATATGGATAAGACAACATAAAACAGAATAAACAGAAGTCAACTTTAGAAAGGTAACATTGTGAAAACAAATGAGTTTTGAGCAGTAATAGGAAAAACACGTTCTTCACATCACAACGACAGAGAGCCAGTTATTGTTATGTACATGCTTGTTCGCACAGATCCCTGGATGCCCGCCGGTGCCCTCGCCCTGGCCGCACACGCAGACTCAATGGCCATCAGCTGACCCCTCCCCCCAGGATGACGGTGAGAGAGCGGCTTCGGCAGAACATCTCGGCTGCCTTCTACCGGCACGGCCTTCTATGTGCCTCCTACCCGGTTCCCATTATTCTCTTCACCTCTGCCAGCATCCTGACCTGCTGGTGAGTCTGCAGTCGTGATATTTGATTCAAACAGGAAGTAATGGGATTGGAGCGAGATTTAAACTAATCAGGGACACAATGGCTGCTAGGCCACGACTCTGATGGCCTTTGTCAATGTTGAAGTACTTTATGTACTTCTGTGGGTTAGGAAAAGCAGCTTATCTGTACAAATCTGGGGGTGGGATGTTTTCGGGTGTGAAAGGGTGAGAGAGGGCAACAAAGGAATGAAGTTGGCTTGTGGTCTGTTGTTCTGCACAGTTTGATTCAACAGCAAGATCGTGCCAGGAGGACTGTGTGTAGCACAAACACAAAGTGGAGCACTGAGCTGGAGAAAACGGTTTTCTCATGCCTTTTCTTTTAGCCTCAGTCAGCAAAATGCGAATTAAATCTCTGACGCTTCAGATAAAGGGCAAAATCCATGCGGAAAAGAGTGAGTGTGTGAACATTTCTCCCAGAGAACAACAGCCCAGTGTCTTCAGCTGCCTGGAGGAACAGAAGTAGGCTTTGTGAAGTGGCAGCTACTTGTCACTGCGGACGTCTGAGTTCTTTCTCAGCTAGAGAAGAGAATGGACTGGGCAGAATAGCTTGACTGCCTCAAGACGGATAATAAAGGAATATACTGAATTAAACATAAATTAAAGGATTAGTTCACTTCCAGAATGGAAATTTCCTGATAATTTACTCACCTCCATGTCATCAAAGATGTTCATGTCTTTCTTTCTTCAGTCAAAAAGAAATTACGGTTTTTGAGGAAAACATTCCAGGATTTTTCTCCATAAAGAGGACTTCAATGGGGATCAACGGTTTGAAGGTCCAAATTGCAGTTTCAGTGCAGCTTCAAAGCTCTCTACACGATCCCAGTCAAGGAATAAGGGTCTTATCTAACGAAATAATGGGTCATTTTCTAAAACAAAATACAAATTTATATACTTTTTAACCACAAATGCTCATCTTGCACTAGCTCTGCAAAGTTCTTTGCATGGTTAGTTCTTCGTCTGTGTACTTTGGTTCAAAAAGGTAGTGTAGGGCGAAAAACTCCATCTCATTTTCTCCTCCAACTTCAAAATCATCCAACATCATTGTTTTACCTTTTTTTTGTAAAGGGCATTTGACTTTGCACCTTCGCTTTGTAAACACTGGGTCAGTACTTCCACCTACGTCATGCGTGACCTTTCCAACGTGACTACGTAATGCGTGACCTTTCCAACGTGACCACGTAATGCGTGAGGTCGAGCTAGTGCAAGACAAACATTTGTGGTTAAAAAGTAAATAAATTAGTACATATACTAGATAAGACCCTCATTCCTCGGTTGGGATCGTGTAGAGCCCTTTGAAGCTGTACTGAAACTGCAATTTAGACCTTCAACCTGTTGGGTCCCATTGAAGTCCAATATGTGGAGAAAAATCCTGGAATGTTTTCCTCAAAAACCTTAATTTCCTTTCGACTGAGAAAGAAAGACAGGAACATCTTGGATGAGATGGGGGTGATCCATTAAGCACACAAAACCACACACAATTACATTGGTTTGTCCCTCAGTTTGTATGTACCGTGTTAAGGAAAGCACACTCCGAGGTTCCAGGTATAATGTATTTTACACAATAGCCTTTTGTTTCCCTGATGTTAACAGTGTCATTTGTTTTAAACCTATCAGCTTGTGCTCCTCTCTTTAACACACTGCTGTTGTTGGTGGGGGATATTCGTGGCTTTTGAAGCACTTTAAAGGAGTGCGACAGATGTTCCTTTTGTGAGAAGTAGGGGTTGGTCAGATCATCCATCTGGAGAGTATCCCAGTCCTTTGTGTTTGTACTGCAGGCAGTATTGTGGGTCTTGTGCAATCATTTTTCCTAGAAAGTGTAAAATTCTTGTTTTTACTATCCTTAGTTTTCTTAAAGCTTGCTAGCCTGAGGATATCACAGATGACAAGTTAATCATACTGGTCTGTGCTCCCTCCTGGTGCAGTTTTACATTTTAAGTTCACTCTTGCTGCACCTGTGATTGACTTATTGAGACTATAAAAATGTCAGTAAAAAAATGCAAAAATGACCCACTGCAGCTTAGCGCACCTTTTTATCAATATGATTTGTTATGGAATTGTATGGGCTTGGGTCATGAGAAGGCCATTCCTCTATTTGGAGGTACCGTGTCCATGAAGAATGCAGCTTGACGTTGGTAATAAAGATTGATTTGTTGTTCTGTAACCATGCTTTCTTTCCAGTACCCTATGCTAAGTGCCTAGCCAGGCACAGGCTGTCGAGTCACCAGCGGGAGTGACGAGCTTACTCTGTCCATCTCCTGAGTCTCAGGGCGACCTGTCGGAGCGCCCTGATTGGGTAAAATGAAAGCTGTGTATACATTACCGTACATCCGTTGAAGATTTTATTACTATTTTAAAAGAAAGTACTATTTTTATCCGTAGAATATGGATGAGAATATGGAAAAGAATTCAGAAAAAATTTATTATGATTTTCACAAAAATATTAAGCAGCACATTTGTTTTCGGCATTAATAGTTATAAATGTTACTTGAGCACCAAATCAGCATATCAGATGATTCCTTAATGATCATGTGACACTGCAGTTTATTTATAATTTTTTTTTAAATACAAATCGCGCCTGGTGACCATAAGAGACTTCTTTCAACAACATTACAAAACTTCCACCCCCAAAAGTTTGAATGATAGTTATAACAGTTGTGAAGTATGCAGCTTTTCTGTGGAATTATTAACATGATTGCTAAGGCCGGCACTGGATAGGGATTTTAGAACTTGCGAACGTTGGGTGTGCATGCAATGTGTCGTACACTGTTACAGACATGAATAAACATCAAATCATGTTGAAAAAAAGGTGTATTATTACTTGTCTAATCCCTCAGACAATTTCACCTGGTGGACAAAAATAATTCGGAAAAATTCCAGTTGACTTGCTATGAAAGTTACCTCTAGACTTGGGGCCAGCAAACAACCACCTGCAACACTTTAGCATCAGGAAATTAGCTTGGTCAAGCTCCACAGAAAATGTAAAAGTCAAGTTTCTTTTGAAGACCTGTTACTGTTAATCTAAATATGCTGCTTTTCTTGCAGTATCGGGGTCCTCCGGTGGCCTACATCCAGCAGGTCCTGGTCAAGGCAGCAGTTTCACCATGGGACAACAGTCTGGTTCCTGTGGATGTGTTCCGCTCTCCCCTTGGGCGCGTTTTCAGTCTCCTGGAGGAGATCAGAAACCATATTTACACAGACAGGTCTAAGATTCCCCCCCTGGCTTATTAGCTCATGTTGATTGATTTCAAACCATTTCTGTTCGGCCTTGTTACCACACATTTCTCAACCTCATTCTTTCCTGTTTTTCTCACTTCCCTCTTCTCAGAAGTTTGGAGGCACTGTGCTTGCAGGTAACGGACCTGTTGCCAGGGTTGCGGCGCATGCAGGCAGTCCTTCCAGAGCACGGCTGCCTGCTGGTTTCCCCTGGCAACTATTGGCAGAACCGGCGTGACCTGTTTGATGCAGATCCAGACCTCCTGAAGACAGTCCACCAACATGAACCCAAAGGCCTTCATACTTCAGCCACTCTGAAAGGCAGGACGCTGCTTAAATACAATTTAATCTCTGCTCAAATTAAAAGTTGCCCCGTTCGTTTAGAAAACCTATTTTTACTGTTTGTGCTTTTTAGATTTACTCTTTGGTGTCCCGGGGAAGCAGACAGGTGTAAGCCTGTACAGCAAGAAGAGAGTGGTGACATACACCATCACAATTGCACTAAGCTCCTATGATGCAAGGTCAGCCTTTGTATTTATATATTTCAAATTAATTGTGGTCTATAAGGCAGGCGTCACATTTTCTAGATTTTGTAAAAATATAGTTTTTGTAGCGAACCAAATATGGTTTCCAAAAATGTTTAGCATCTCCTGTGTGTGTGTGTGTCTTTTTGGACAGGTTTGTAGCCAGTCTCCGAGCCCGTCTGAAACTGCTTCATCCTTCAGCGAACTGCACTCTGCGTGAAGACCACATGGTACATGTCCATTTCAAAGAGGAGATTGGCATCGCTGAGCTCATCCCTCTGGTCACCACCTACATTATCCTCTTTGCTTATATCTACTTCTCCACCCGTAAGTGTCATCTCTACCTATATTTTTTTTTTTTAAGAATTAAGCATTTTATTTAGTAAGAATGCATTAAATTGACCAAAAGTAAATACTGTAAATGTTACAAAAGCATTCTTTCAAAAAGCTGTTCTTTTGAGCTTTCTATTCATAAACATATCCTGAAAAAATGTACCAAAAATATTAAGCAGCACAACTGTTTTCAACATTGAAAATAGTAAGAAATGTTTCTTGAGCACCATATCAGAATTTCTGAATGATTTCTCAAGAAACATGTGACACTGAAGACTGGAGTAATGGCTGTTGAAAATTAAGAATTGCATCACAGGAACTATATTTAAAACATTTTTAAAAGTTTTCTAGGTTTCTCAACTATACTACTACTATACCACTATGTATATTCAAATAGAAAACCATTTTAAATGTAAAATTACACAATACTTACTGTATTTTTATTAAACAAATGGTATAACATACACATCTTCAAAAAAAAAGACAAATTTGGAACCGGGAGTGCACATGCATTTTTTTTGCTGGTTCCGTGTGTTATGATAAATACTGGGGTGTAAGTAAAGTGTTTCAAATTGTACATCTGACCTTGGAGTTAGAACAGGGTGCATGCTGCGTCTCAGGTTGGGTTGTAAAACAATAGGTGTATTGTGTTAAGATATTTGTAGAAGTATATATCTATTATATACGATATTATATATATATATATATATAATATATATATATATTATATATATAATATATATATATATAAATATATAAATATAGGATAATCAAGATTAAGAAAGTATTTATTTAATGGGCCATCTGATGTGCATTAGATTCTATAACTTTCATGATGAAGATATTTGCAGATAAACAATCCAGCGTAAGAGAGTTTCAGACCACTTTGTCAGAAATATCACCAGTGCTTACATTTTTATTTTGGATGATTATATGCGCACACACAGTCTGTTTATGCTTCGAAAAAATTTTTTTGTGATGCACTGTATTGAACATTATTGTTGTAAATTCTGCAGTGACTTGTACTACTATTGCAAACAGACAAGCAGCCAGAAATCTTTATCGTTGAGCCTTGATTTGTGTCCACTACTGTTATTGTTCGTCATGGAAGTACCACAGTTGACAGAAGTATTGCAGACTTGCCAGAAATGGGAGTATTCGTAGTGTTTTCTGCTGTTCTCTATTATTCTTTCTCTAATAATCATTCCATATATCTCTAAAATTATTAGGAAGTAATACAACCGTGTTGAAATTGGACGTTTTTCCAGTTGCCTCGGGGGGGGGGGAAGCAGTAAATTGGCAGCAGAAAGCTTTCAGATTAGCAGAGCTGTTTGGTTTCTGACTGAGCTTTCGCCAGCTTTCGTGTTTCAGTCTGGCCTGGTGATTATCCTCAGAACAGCACGTTCAGCATCAAGAATTCACATACTCTCTTTCCAGCAGCATTTTATATGCTTAATGACGTTTTTGTAAATTGCTCTTGACAAAAATAATTCTGATAATCTCTCCCTCTCACTTCACAGGAAAGATTGACATGGTGAAATCCAAATGGGGCTTGGCGCTAGCTGCTGTGGTGACGGTTCTCAGCTCTCTGCTCATGTCTGTGGGACTCTGCACCTTGTTTGGCTTGACACCCACGCTGAATGGAGGGTAGGAGCTCAGCCAAAACACATCTTCATTCATATCACTAGAATGATTCTGTGCATCACTATCACAGGGCTGCTATAGACTTAATCCCTCAGGAATTAAAATGTCACTGTTTGGTCTTTGAGCTGGTTGATGTATAACCAATCGTCAATAATAATGATAGCAGTTTAGGGGAATTTCATTGCCAGGAAGTGTTTGAGTGGGCAGGGATAGTCCTCCGCCAGCCTATAAGGTTACATGTATGGACTTATAGTCACAGTGGTGTGAGCTCAAGCTGTCCAAACAAATTTGACTTGGTTCACCGGAACAGGCTGCAGTCAATACATACACACTATTTAGGCCACGTGTGTACTCCATATTGATCCAAGATACAATAGGGCTGCATAAAGTCAACTCTTCAGCTAATGACAGAACGCTACAGTGGATTTTTCTGTTAGGCTTTTATCATTAATAAGCTAGCTCCTCACGTTCCTCACATTTTTTTTTTATGTTATTTTTTTCACATCAAACATTAGTTTTGATTGATTTTCAAAGGTTTAGTTGTTTTCTCTGCTTCTGTTTTGCAGGGAAATCTTCCCTTACCTTGTGGTGGTAATTGGTTTGGAGAATGTCCTTGTCCTCACTAAGTCTGTTGTGTCAACGCCTGTTGACCTTGAAGTCAAGCTGCGTATTGCTCAAGGTCAGAGATGATGCAATCATCTGCACTGTTAAAATATGTGCACTCAGTTTTTCTTTCCTAGTGAATACAGCAGCCCATTCAGTACTAAGCACTGTCTTACTGTTGTGTAGTGACATTTATAAAATGAAAATATAAGACTTAAGACTTGGTTCTGTCTTAAGGTCTAAGCAATGAGAGCTGGTCCATAATGAAGAATATGGCAACTGAACTGTGCATCATCCTCATTGGATACTTCACATTTGTACCAGCAATTCAGGTGAAGCTCTAGTAAATAACTTAGATAAATTATCTGTTTTTGGTGGTTAGTTATACAGTACCCAATCACAAACGCTTTACACTTCCCCCGTTTTCTTTTGTGTGTAGGAGTTCTGTCTGTTTGCTGTGGTCGGTCTGGTGTCCGATTTCTTCCTGCAGATGTTTTTCTTCACCACTGTGCTGTCTATTGACATCCGCCGCATGGAGGTGAGAACCACCCACACAGAGAACATTCTGGAAAATATCTTTTACAATTCCATGAGAAATGCATGAATCATTCATTGCTTCATCTGAGTACCTTGTCTGGAATGTTCAGTTTGATTTTATCGTCTTTACCAACTCTCATGTCTCTATATTAACAGTTGGCTGATCTGAACCGGCGTCTCCCGGCAGAAGCGGGGATGCCTCCGCCTAAACCGGGCCCATTGCGTCCACGAGAAACACCTCCACCACCCCGCCCTTCTCCCCACACCATCACCCTGCAGGCTCCTGCTTTCCGGAACCTCCGCTTGCCCAAGAGGCTCAGGGTGGTGTACTTCCTAGCCCGCACTCGCCTGGCACAGAGAATCATCATGGTAAAAATTACACCCTTTAAAGGAATCGTTCACCCAAAAATGTTGTGATCATTTACTCACCCCTATCTTGTTCCAAACCTGTATGAGTTTCTCTCTTAAGTTGAACAGAAAAGAAGATATTTTGAAGAACCACCAGTGTTTTTCCCCCATGACTTCATCACTAGGGAAAAGAAAGACTATGGCTATATAACATGGAACCATCAACTGTTTGATTACCAGCATTCTTCAAAATATCTTCTTTTATGTTCAACATAAGAATTGAAACTCATACAGGTTTGGAACAACATGAGGGTGAGTAAATGCAATTCTTATCCCGCCCCCTCTCTCTCTCCTACGTCACTCTCTGTCATGTCTGATCTGTCCTATCACAAAAAAAGGCCAAATGCAAAGAAATAAAGAAAAAGAATAAATGACATTTTAAAAACATTAAAATATCTTACCGAACCCACACTTTTGAAGAGTAAAATATGCTTTATTTTATCTAAATTTGTTGTCTCTTTATTTAATAGGTTGGCACTGTGATCTGGATTGGGATCCTGGTCTACACGGACCCTGCTGGTCTGAGGACTTTCCTTGCTGCCCAGGTGTCAGAGCAGAGTCCTCTTGGAGAGGCGGGGCTTCCGCCTCACTTGGGCGTTGCTCCAGTATTTCCTGGTGGAGACCCAACCAGCACACTGAGCGTGCTTCCTGCTCCTGAACCCACTCCTCTACCTGAAAACCAATCCCAGGGTCACCGAGCAGCCCGCCCAGGAGTTGCCCCTGTGTCCAGCCCCCAGATCACTTGGGGCCCTGAGGATGAGGAGCTGTGGAGGCGGCTTTCTTTCCGACACTGGCCCTCACTCTTTAGCTATTACAATATCACTCTTGCAAAGAGGTGCGCTACTCTCTCATCTCTTAATAGATGATATGGATCAGGCCCTCTCGTAGTTCTGCCTAACATGCCCCTGTCTGATACCCTCAGGTACATCAGCATTCTTCCAGTCATCCCCGTCACGCTCCATCTCAGCCCGCAAGAGGCCATAGACACACGCCATCCCCAGGATACACACCACGCTCCTCCTCCCAGCATCAAGACCTCCGATCTGCAGACAGATCTCACACTCTACAAGTCAGTGTTGCACTTCATCTATTTGGGCATTCTACCTGGTTTTCTAAATGTTACTTATTCAGTTACCAATTCAGTTTGAATTATTATTAGAAATTAAACATAGCTTAGGCAACTATGCACCAGATATTTAACAAATGAAGCCAAAAAAATGTATTCCTGCTATTGTTTTTGTTTATTTAATTTTATTTATGTTTGATACACCGAGTTTGGAGTCGGTAGGATTTTTTTTGTTTATGAGAAGTGTCTTATGCTCACCAAAGCTGCATTCGTTTCATCAAAAATACAGTAAAAAAACAGTAATTTTAAGAAATGTAGTATTAAAATACAAAACAATTGTTTTAAATTGTAATAAGATTTTAAAAAAAAAGAAAAAAAAAAAAAAGTAATTCTATGGTTGTGATGGTAAGCGGTTTTAGCATCATTACTCCAGTCTTCAGTGCCCCTTGATCTTCATAATCATAGTCGACGATTGGTGGTCAAGTGCAGTCCATTAGTAGCTCATGTGGAAAAGTTGGCATCTTAATATTTTGGTATTTTCAACCAATGCCTAGGATGACTAGAAATACTGAAAAAAACAGCATTTCTTATTTAAATTATTGTAATTATTAGTATTATTGATGATTATTAGAATTGTAATAATTTTTATGAATACAATCTGAATAAATATAAAAATATCTAAAATAACAATACTTTTATATAAATAGTGACCTCAGCTAAAAAAAAAAAAAAAAACTCTTACTTTCAGTTAGCAAATATATTGTCCCTTATGAAAATATAAAAGGTCTGGTTTAGCAGTGTCACAAATTCCCTTTTTTATTGAGTAATCTAATGTGGTGCATTTTGTGGCGACACCACAGAAACAAATTCCACCAGCTCTGTCACGTTACAATAAATAAAGACTTCATTCTCTTTCGTATTTGAGTCTTCACCAGAGGGTTGTAAGGATAAGAAAGGAATTTTTTTTGTTCTTTTCCCACCTTCTTGTATTTATAGATCAGACAGCAGTCATTCATTGGTAAGCTGTAAGTTGCTCAATGACTTTTCTCTGAAAACATGCATTACCACTTTCCTTTGTGGTCTTTCTGTGAACAAATATCAAGTGGTTTTAAACCTCATGACCAAAACATTATTTTTGCAAACAAACACTTACATTCTTCATTTATACATGGAAAAACTGTCACTGATTAACCACGAGCGCTCATTCATATCTCATACTAGTACACACAGGAGATCCAAATATGTGACTGCAGAGACAAACAATAGTCTCTCTCATTCACAAACAAACACACTGAGATTGTGGTGTTCAAGGTCATTGTTCCAAGGCCCCGTTCTTATCTATGAGGCCGTTATGGTTGTTAGATACACATCAGATGGATGTAGTTCAGTTTGCTCTAAAACTTGGCCCCTCCTTCTATTTCTTCCTTTGGCCCCCTGCCTGTGTTTCCTGTTTTCTGTGATATATTTACCCTGTGAGAACAGATCAAGAGTATGTGCACGTGCTCAGATGTTGTCCAACTTTCTGCATGTAATGCTTACCTTTGCCTTCCCATCCCTGGAGGTGGGTGGACTGGAATTTCAAGAGAGACTTGTTTTGCAGGGGCTCATGCTCACATGCCAGCTTTAAATTGATTGATTGACCCATTCATTACAGGAGAAGTATTTAGTGTATGTGTCAGTAGGGCACCACACAGATTAGGAAAAAATAAGGAGAGTTTAATGTCAGGTTTCTCAAACACTCCCCTATCTGGCATTGTTTGGACTAATTGATTTTAATTGATTTTATTTTACTTTACTTTACTTCATTGTAATATGTGTGTTTGTGCAGGGTGGCAGCTCTTGGACTTTTCGCTGGCGTGGTGTTAGTTCTCTTACTCTTCTGTCTGTATCGTGTGCTCTGCCCTCGGAACTATGGGCAGAACGGGGTTCCCCATGGTCGCCGTCGCCGTGGAGACCTGCCCTGCGACGAATATGGCTACTCGCCGCCAATCAGTGAAATTTCCCCTCTGCTGCTGAGAGGCCACAGCATGGTGAGAATCAAATTGACTTGCACTGACGCGTTTCCATAAATGCACTCTGAGATATATAGAATTACATTTGGCATCTCTTCCCAGGACATTGAGTGTCTGGCCAGTGATGGCATGCTGCTGGCCAGCTGTTGTCTGGCGGGACAGATCCGTGTGTGGGACGCACAGACAGGGGACTGTCTTACTGTTATGCCCAACAATGGGTAAGGAAGTGTATAAACTCAGTTAAACAAACCTGCACCCACTGCATGACCCACTAATAAAAGTAATATATAAGATATATATATATAATAAAGTTTATCATTAATATCATATATGTACAGTGTGTGTGGGGTGTAGTATGTTGAGTGTATATGATGTTGTTGTGTTTGGAATGGTACATTATGTATTTTATGATGGTTATCGTCTACGCAGGAGCAGCAGCAGTGGTTGTTGGGAGCACCGTGATGGCTGGGATCACATAAGGGCTTGTGAGGTCGAGAGCCTTTTGGGGGCAGACTTTCGGGAACCAGGAGGAGTAGCGATGGGAGGACCAGATGTTGAATTTTCCAATAGGGGAGGACACCATGCACGCCCTGCCCTGTTTGGGGACCAGCCAGACCTCACCCCTCTCATCGACACCAACTTTGGGTCATTGCCCCCATCTCAGACTTTAAGCAGCTCTGGGTTTGATTTCGGGGAATTGGTGGAGAAAGCATACCAGGAGCATGAGCCCTCGCCAACACTGGCCTTCCCACCTTCTCCTCCGGCTTCACAGCAAAGGCGACGTAGCCTCGGGGACCAGCCTGTCTTACCACCAGAGCTCCCCCCGCAGAGCAATGGCGACTGGGACAGCTCGGTGTGGGCCATGGAGCTGAGGGGTAACCTCATTGCCACGGGCCGCAGCAGCGGAAAACTGGAGGTGAGAGAAAGAGAGGGCTTTTATAAGGAGAACATATAGATCTATCAATGTGATTTAATATGCTTTTCTTATTTTCTTGTATCTATCAGCTGTGGGATGCAGTAGAGGGATCGTTACGGTGCAGTAATGAAGATGGAGTATCTGGAATCACTGCCTTGGCTTTTCTTAATAACAGGTGCATTTCACAACAACCTGACTTTCACACCCAACCACCCGACTTATGTTTTCTTGCTAATGGAGGTATTTTCAATTGCAGAATTGTGGCAGCTCGCTTAAATGGCTCACTGGATTTCTTCACAGTGGAGATCAACAAGCCTCTGGGGTTGCTGCAATATCGCGGTGAGTCATGTCAAAATAATTGAAAAAAGGATACTCAAATACAACATTCTCACGGCCTTGAAAAACCTTTAAAAAATGCCAAAACCAGGCCTGGAAATGTCATGTAAAATAATGAAATGGAATGTCATAAAGAAAAAAAATAATTATCGTGAATATAAATTTTTCTGTTTGTCCTTTTTTCAGCTAGACTTTTTGGTGTAATTTCTATAAAATTATTGTTAAAAGTACAGATCTAAACCAACTGGAAAAGTTATGGAAATTCATTAGATCAGAAAGCATGAAAACACAAAAGACCCTCATGTCATTCCAAACCCATAAGACCTTTGTTCATCTTTGGAACACAAATTAAGATATTTTTGATGAAATCCGAGAGCTTTCTGACCTTGCAGAGACAGCAACGCAACTACCACGTTCAAGGCCCTTTAAGCGTTTTTCCTGGGTTTTTTTGTGTTAGGACCCCCAGGCCGAGGCAGTCTGCCCCCCTCCCCCTGTTACAGCAGTGAGGATGTGTATCAGCGGTTCAGCTGACGTCAGTGCAGTGTGCCCACCAGAACGCCCCTCACTGTGCTCAAAGCGCGTGGCAGAGTGTCACTGGCAGACAGGACCATACAGCAGGGTAGGAACATAGAGTATATGAAAAATATAAATAAATATTGCAAACAGGAGTGGCACACAAGACCTAAAACAGTAGAGAAAAATATTTATGTTCACCCAGGGATGTTCGAGCCAACAAAAGGATCTTATCAGACATGAACAACATAATAGCTCAGCCTTATATACAGCCACAAACCGTTTGCCGTCATTGTGTTTTCACTTTTAATTCATATATTATATATATATTAATACTATATATGTTAATATATATATATATAATATATATAATGGTTAAAAATGTTAAAGATGGAAGACGTTGCTAACACTTGGTTATTAAAGCTTAGAATACAAAAATTAATTAAAATATAAGGGTTATTTGTGGAACTTTACATTTAGTCATCAGACTGTAAATGATTTGTTCAGATGCTGGAAATCTGTAGAGCTTCCTGTGAGCACAGATTCTGTTCAAGCCTACAGTTAACTCATGCTTTAGTTTGTTTATTTATTTGACATTTTTCTTTTATAGGTGTATCGTTTGGAGGATTCTTGTTGTCTCTTCACCCTGCAGGGCCACTCAGGTGGTATAACTGCTATATACATAGACCAGGTCAGAATCACATCACTATCTCACACATATATTATTGGTGCTCATATTTCTAATTTACAATACTGTAAATTAACTGAAAACATGGTGGGTGGGTGGATGGATGGATGGATGGACCAATGGATGGATAGTTGGATAGACTTGTAGATGGAGAGATGGATGGATGGATGGATGGATGGATAGAGAAGAGGGATAGAATAGATAGGAATAGATGGGAGATGAGCAGATAGATAGATGGTTAGTTGGATAGATAGGCAGACTCAACTCAATTTTTTTCTGTGCTGTGTTGTAGACCATGGTTCTAGCCAGCGGGGGCCAAGATGGCGCCATCTGCGTGTGGGACGTCCTAACAGGCAGCCGGGTGAGCCACGTTTACGGTCACCGTGGTGATGTCACCTCATTGGTTTGCACAACTTCCTGTATCATTAGCAGTGGGTTGGATGACCTCATTTGCATTTGGGACCGTAGCACAGGCATAAAGCTGTACTCCATACAACAGGTGTGTGATTATGAGAATTAGGACTGCAGGATTTCATCAACAAATCAGCATATTGTGATTTGTTATGAATAACATAACAAAATCTCTTATGTCTTTCTCTGTGTTTCAGGAGGTGGGCTGTGGGGCCAGTTTAGGGGTGATCTCTGAAAGCCTGCTGGTGACGGGAGGACAAGGTTGCGTGTCGTTTTGGGACCTGAACTACGGGGACCTGCTGCAGACGGTGTACCTGGGCCAGAGCAGCGAAGGTCAGAGCGTCAGGCAGCTCCTGGTTCTGGACAATGCTGCCATAGTCTGTGACTTTGGTAGTGAGCTCAGCCTAGTCTACGTGCCCTCTGTTCTGGAGAAGCTGGACTGATCACACACACAAACACCAGCCCACAGATTTAGCAAATTTTCAGAGTGGCCGGCACAAAAGCACTCACCCTTTAACCTGAATCACCACAGGTTCATTGCAGACATGAATGATGTTTCTCGTGTCCTCTCATGTACCACCCTACACTTAGTAGGGAGGGAGTGGCCACTTTATACCACATCTGAACAGGATGTAAATGCAAAACCTGATTGTTTGGTGTTCAATAGGCCTCTTATGCGCCATCAGAGCATTTTGTACTTTTGGTAGAACATCATACAGATTATTCTGTGTATGAATCCAGACAGAATTGCATAGCTGCTGACAGTGAGAGGTGGCTCACTTGGCCTGCCTTAAGATGTGTGGATGTTAACAAGCTCACGGTAAGAATGCCAGGCCGCCCAGCCCAGAAACTCTCAACTGTGTGACAGCTAGAGGTGAGAGAGTTCACAATAATATGCAGAGGGAGAGGAGGAACGAAAGGTGGTCGTTGGGACAGAAAAAGGCATAGATATTTCCTGCTGAAAGGAGTGTGTTCTTTGCGTGCAACAGTGTTTGAGTGTTTGAATCTTCAGAAGTGTTCAGGTCACGTTGAACCCCATAATCAAAAGAATTCTTTGAGGTTTGAAAGACCCAAAGCTTGAAATCTAGCAACCGCATCGGAATTACTGTGCAAACCTTGCATAAAGGCAGTAAACCTATTGTAGGACAACCTTTATAATTTTTTGTATTTTAATGACAATTAAAACAGCCTTTACATATAGTTTATATAAAGTTTATATTAAAGATATACATATATAAATAATTGGTATCATTAGGATACTAAGTCTGTATGTGTGTATCTAATATCATATACCCATATATATATACTATATATATACATCTAAAATTTCACTGATGTATTGTTAACTGAATTTTCATTTAAAAACAAGAATAATAAATGATGAATTTATTGTTTGACTTTATATATATTCATTCCCGTATAGCCTTTGGCGGGGGTGCTTAATGTCCCAAAAAAAAAAACCCAATGCAAATAATGTATTAGATCCTTAAAGTAGGCCTCCGTTTCTTTTGCAACACTTATTTTCTTTTGATTTTGGGGTGAAATTTGAACTGGATGCTGTTTCTGTGAGTGGTTGTGTTTGTAAGAGCATACTGTATACGTCTGACTCGGGTGAGGGGGGGGATCTGTTTTTAATATTGAAATCAATTATTTATTAGTGAAATTTCTAACAATTTGTATGAAACTTTGCTTATAGATAAGTTGAAGTGGAGATGTGGTCATACATTTTAATATACAAGAAAAGCTTTGACTAACTTGCACCGAAATAATATGATTATATTGATCAAGTCAGTTACTGACAGATGTCAGGCAGCAAGAAGGGTGGCTAGAGAAAAGAGAAGGGGAGATGTTCTCATTCCAGTCCTGCCTTAAACACGTGAAAAATGTTCCTTGGGACATGCTGTGATGTCATATCTGTTTCCTGAAATCCTGAATGAACATTTAGTAGGGTTCATTTCTACAGCACCTGTATGCCAGGTACATTTTTAGCTAAGCCGTCAGTACGAATCACCCAATGTCATTTTAAATGCAGCAGATGATGAACACCTCTGGAGGAGTTCGATGCCTCTCTGTGCTGAAAAGTGATGGACAGGGCTGTTTTTTATTACTAGATGTGTATATTTTCTTATTTTGCTGTATAAAAATTATTAATATTTTTTTTATTTTATTTTTTTTGTAGCGCCATGACCATTAGTTGTTACTGTGTATTTGGGCCCGGTTTGTAAGTGTGTGTATGATAAAACCTTAGTATATCCAATCCAGCTCTGCAGAAACCACACTAATGTGTGCATTGGTTTGGCCTATTTTTCATATAGCCATAGCAGTCAACCAATTTTGTGGTTATCTTTCAGGGCAAACGCACACATTCGTGAAAACTGAAATTGAAATATTAAAATGCACTGAGAGACTTCTTTAGTTTCATTAGACAGCAGCAGAGATTTTTCTACATTTAATTTAAGTTTGTCTGGATGTGCAGTCCACTGGCAATTTTTTTAAATTTTATTTATGGTTTGGCAAGTCTACCAAACGTGTACCCATTTTCAATGCAAGTGAGTCATAGGTGGTTTTTGTTGCACTTTAAAACTTATCAATTTGAAACATGATGCTTTAAACTTTAAAGATTAAGGAGTTTGATACCATTGCATATTGTCGTTTTTATAAATTCCCCCTATTGTTTTGATTTTTGCAAAAGCATAACTATAGTCCCCAAAACAATTGAAACCAGGAAAATTATTTTCCATCTGATCAAGTCAATAGAAATGCACATGACTCCGTTATTAGCCATGTTTTACGAATGTAAATATTAGTTAATGTTGATAAGAGAACTGGTGTTTAATTAGTTAATTTTATGAACTACACGCTTGAAACCATGTAGTAGCATTGGTCAAAACAATTGTACTACTTTTTTTTTTTTTTTTTTTTTTAAGTATACGTATATGTGGATTTTTCAGTGGGTTTGTGATTGTGGCATTGATACGGCTGAAGTTTCATAAGACCACCTGTGCAGCTGTTGTAAGGATGCTCAAATCTTGTTTAAACATGAGAAATAGCAAAAAGCAATCATTTTCACCATGACGTGATGATGTATGGCCAGTTATCGCTCAAGAACAAATGTATGGCTAGCAGCTGGGAATTGTTCAGAATTATTTATGAGTCGTTAACTTGTCACATGATTAGATTAAGCATTAACCACATGAGAACAGAGTGCTGAGAGAAGACAGTGATTTATAATCATTTCCGTGGCCATACTGAAAAGCATCATTTACTTGATGGCAGGGTTGCTGCCACATACAATGGCAGCCGTTTTATTGCGAGAAGTGAAATAGCACCAAGCTCCATTGTGTTGATTTTACTGCTCGCTCTGCCTTCCCAGAGGAGCACATTCCTAGACATGATAGATGCATGCAGTATTGAAGTGAAATACTGCTGTCAACTTGCTGTATCTTACTGCTGCTGAAGTAGAGGTGGAGGATGTTTAAAGTGATGTGAAATGCCTGAATGTTGCACTGTTTCTTAAGATGGGGAGGGGGCAGAGAGAGACTGGGTGTAAATATTGTCTTTTTTTGGGGGGGGGGCTGCTCTGCCCTCTTCTCAGTCTTTCCCAAATACACTACACCGTGTAACCAGACAGTAGAGGATGTAACTAATGCGCTGTTCTATTTTTAACACCGGAGAAAAAAAACTTTGTACTAATTCGCAAATAAAAAGGCTTTCATACAAAGTGTTTTCTCTGTCCTCATTTGTTAAACTTATGGTATTAAAGTAATATTCTGGGTTAAATATAACAACCTATCAACAGTATTTGTAGCTTGCTGTAAAATAAGTTACAATGCATTGACGGTAATGCACTTGGTCTACACTTTAAACATTAGCTTAGTGGTACAGGTTTTAACTATTTTCAACTAAATTGCAAACTGAACCTGACAGTAAACAGAAACACCATGCATTTATTTAAAAGGGCAACTCGATGGAGGGAAAAATTGGTCATGTGAATTGTAACATGAGAATAAGGTGGGTGATGACAAGTTTTCAGAACAAATAACAAATTTGAATGTGTGATGTACAGCAGACTGGGAAAATATGTAAATATTACTCAAATAAATTGTTTAAATTTCAAACATTGCGCATTTTTGAATAGCGGTCAATAGAGGAAGTTGGTGTAGTTACAGCATTTACCACCAGGGGCTAATGAGTCCATGCTAACCCCCCAAAAAACTTTTCCTCTTTTCATATTTTTGCTATACTTTTGAAAAACAAATCAAATGAGACCAACATATTGACATTTGTTAAGATTTATTTACACAGTTCAAAGAAAGACAAGTTAGAATCAACTAATAAAAATGCTATGATTTCTGAAGTGATTCCGAATTTTGAGTGTTTTAAGTATAACGAGTACATTAAGTCGTATTTTCATCACCCGCTTCAATTTGTCCCTACATATACTTTGCAGATCACTGTAGCTCAAAGACAGGTGCGGTGACTAATAATATACAACCCACAGTGTAAGCAGCATGTGTACAAAGGGCAAGCAGATAGTCGCTCAGTCAAACTGTTAATATGTTTTCTGATAATGACAACAGTAGCTTGAATGTCAGTTTCCATTCTCAATGTTTCCATTTTTGGTGTGGAGGCAAATGCCCACTGCAGAGGAACCAACACTCAGGCACCTTACAGGCAATAACAAACACCATGGCATTAGGAGTGCATGCTAGGAGACCGGATTTACGGAATGTAACCAGGATCAGAGCTGGAAAACTGAAAAAAAAAAAAACTTTTCAGGACATAAGTGGACAGACATACATACATAGATGAGGTCCAAGAGGCATGAACACGGACAAGATGTTACACAGGGTCAGAAACCGTTCATAAGAGGACTGCCTGTGGGGGAGAAGATAAAAGAGAGCTTGGTTATGTTGTTTCAGCTTTTGTTGAGTGTCCAGAGAGGATCCAAACTACTGAGTGGATCGTCGCCCTCTGGTGGTCCCTGCAGGCCTTTGCCTTCTTGCGGCTGAAGAAAGCTTTGCTTGTTAATCCGCTGCTTGCCTCGATGGGCACTGTCCAGAGTGAAGGCTTCAGGTGTGAGAGAAGCAAGCAGATCTAAAGATGAGGAGGGGGGCGGAGAAGGAGCATGAGGCGCTGCTTCAGTGGATGGGTGGTGATTTGAGACGGGAGATGCAGGAGTGGACCCGGTGAACCCATTCCCTTCGCCGCTAGGAGGCGAAGGTGACTGTGTCTTGCCTGGAGAAGAGGTGCAAGAGAGGGGGGGACTGAGGGAATCAGGCATAGCTTCATAAAGCAAGTCCTGAGAAGGCTGAAGTGACATATCTGTAGAATCTGGTTCCGCTGTGCTTGCTGCTTCAGAAACAGAGGGCATCTGGTCTTGGCCGGGCTCTTGTTCATGGTCAACACTGGGTGGTCGAATGCTAAGTTTGGCCACGGTGGCCTGTATGGAACTAATAGGCATGTCTCCTCCCAGAACAATGTCCTGAGATTCCTGTCGTGAGTATGACTAGAAAGTCACAAAATATAACAATCACACTGCTGTTTGGTTTATAAAAAGACAAGCGAGTAAGAAATAAGTTGTTACCTTTAATGCAATGTTATTTGGGGTCCTGGTGCAAGGGGATGTAATAATGCCATGACGTTGCAGAACCTGCTCTGTATGTTTAAGGACAGCCTCATAGCAAAATTTGAGATGAAGCTGTGGAGGTTTTTTTGACAAAAGTACCATTAAATTCGATCAACTTAACACTATGCAAAATCTCAAACCTCATTGGGAGAGTACCATTACCTTTTCTTGCAGCATGTTCTTCCTTTGCTGCCTCATCTTCCTCACCAGCTGGATCAGGTCAGGTATACCATTGCCAGCCTCAATTTCTTGCAGCGCTGCATAAAGCAGACAGAAGGCGCCAGTACGGCCAACACCAGAGCTATGAGAAACAGAAACAAAACCGTAAATGTACTTGTTATTTTCTGCTTTTGCTTAGCCTTGTCTATGTGTTCAATATCATTTGTAATGTCCTTTATGTGTTAAAAGTATGGTACCTGCAGTGCACTACGACTGGAGTGTGTAGTGGGCGCTGAAGCAGGTAATGTCCATGGACTTCTTGAATGAAACGGATGAGGTTGCTTTTACTCTCTGGAAGGCCCCTTTTTGTGAGAAAATACAAACAAAAGTTATTAGTGTTTTGATAGGTAGCAATTTGATTTAATAGATTGACTGTTTAAGAATGAGTCCTCACAGTTCAGGCCATGAAGTAAACTGAATGTGTACGACAGTGCGTCTCAAACTTTGGTCTCGATACTGCAGTCCTATCATGCGCTCTATATGGGTAGGAGTACTCTTCTGAGTGGTCAGGGTAAGGGTGATTGGCCCCTGAGCAAGTTGTTGGCCTCTCTCTGATGGAAAGTACCGCAACACCTTTTGCTAAGAATAAATTGAAAATCATTGTAAATCATATAAAATAATTTTAAAAGCCAATGGGATTCTAGAACTTTTCAGAAAAACTCATGCCAAAGGAGATTTACCTTCTCCAGTTCTTGCTCAGACACTAGCATGACGATTACAGAAACTTTCTGCTCATAAACCATGAGCCAGAAGTCAGCTGCAGTGCCAGTGAGGGGAGCCTGTGTTGCAATGAGCCGGGGGCAATATGGAGACAGGTCCTCAATGAAACTGGCATTGATGTAATCATCTTTACCGGAGCACAAGACAACACGATTGCAGTCGTAAGGCATCACATACTGATGGCAGTTCTTCATGGTATAGCAACGAGCAATAGCGATAGAGAGCTGGCGAGTATCCTTCTCCTGCTGCTCTTGCAGTTCTTTCCATTGAGCGTCAAGTTTCGACAGACCTCCTTCCCCTGTCGGGCGCTCTAAGGATTGGACTGTTGATCTAAACCGTTCTAACTGTGCACTGAGTTTTGAGACCCTCTCTGGTGCTTGGTAAGGGTCACCTTGGATAAATCTCACAGCCTCTGCTTTTTTTCTGTGATGTTCCTCCTGAGGGTCAGCTTTTGTGGGTAGTAAGACATTGGCGGTGTCCTTGGTGCTTCCATGCTGGCTCTCTGGGCTTGAGGAAAGCAAGTCATCAGTACTAGAGTTCTGTCGCTGAAACAAAGTGGAGTCAGATGGAGTCACGGGACCAGTGGGTGTTGGAGCCTGAACTGAGGACTGCGGCAATGTTCCTCCTCCAACTGGAGTAAGAGCAGGTGAAGGTCGTTGGGTGACCATACCAAGGGAGGGAGGACCAGGAGAAGGAGAAGGTGATGGGGCAGGAGAAGGTAGCACATGAGGCTGTGGTGCCCCTGGTGCTCCTGAGGATGGAGTTATCATACTTTGAGGCCCTGCGGAAGCAGCAGCTACAGGATGCTGCATTGTTCCAGGAGCAATGTTCCCACCTTGTGGAACAGCATACGATATTGGGCCTCCCGGGGGCAGCTGTTGCGGGGCTAAAGGCTGTGAAGTGGGTGGCTGGGACTGAGGCTGCAGAGGTGCCACAGACTGGTTGGAAACCATAGGAAAACCTCCTGGAAAACTCAAAGGTGCAGAGCTAGGAGGAATGGTTGGCTGAGGTTTGTAGATAATGTGAGGGAGTGCTGGAGGACAGGACTGGGGAAGGATTTGAGGATGAGGGTGGTTTTGATGCTGTGAAGGAGCGCTGGGGTGCATTTGTATCTGTGATGAGAGAGGGCCATGGGGTACCAGAGGTTGAACAGGAACAGTAGCCCTCAGAGGGACTGCTGGGTACGCTGGCTGTTGGTTGAGTTGATGAGTAGGGATTATCTGTGATTGGGGGCAATGAGATAGCGGTTGGGAGACTGAGGGCATTTGTGGATGAGAGGAAGGAGGCATCTGTTTTGAGGCAGGAGGTATCTGCATATGAGGTGCAGGGCCTAAATGATGAGAGGATGGTGGTATCTGGGGGTGAGGAGCATGGGGTAATTGATAGACGGGAGGTGTTTGTGGCTGTGAAGCAGGGGGAATCTGTTGATTAACGTGGGCTAAGTGTGGCAATGACATAGAGGGCACTGGCTGGGTGGATGGAGGCATTTGCTGATTAACATGAGCCAAGTGTGGCATTGACACAGGAGGCACTGGTTGGGAGGATGGTGGCATCTGTGGAGGTATTCCTGGATGGTGCATCTGGCCCGGGGTGACAGTGTTAACTTGTGGAGTTTGGGATTTCGAAACATATGAGACAGGGGGGTAACCCTGATGGGGCTGCACATGGGTAGCTGAAGCTCTAAACTGTCCTTGGATTTGAGGTTGATGAAAGTTTGGTGGTCCTGGTTGTCTTACTTGGGCTATGTACTGTGGGAACTGAGGCTGAGTATGCTGTGGAGGCTGTGGCCCAGGCAAAGGTCTTGGCATTTGCTGTTGAGTTAGTACAGGTGGGTAAAACGGCTGTGGCTGATTTTGACCACCCTGTTGAGCAAACACCTGCTGAGGTTGAGGTTGAGACTGTGGATGAGGGGCTGGCAATGCCTGTGAAGGTTGGCTCATGGGAGCACCAGGTTGTTGCATGTACTGGACATGGGGTGTCATCTGAGGTGGAGCTGCATACACTGATGACACTGGTGGCATCGGCTGGTGTTGGCCAGGACGAGGCATAACTGCCTGGGCAGATGCAGGACTGTAGCTAGGAATAGGTGTCTGTACACTATCCACTGTAGTGGTGGAAGGTCGGACTGGAGTGACTGGTGGGCCGGGTTGGTTCTGTGAAGATGGAGGGCAGTACCCAGGCACAGATGGTGGTGGAAGGACCTGTGGGTTGGGCAGCTGTGGGAACTGTTGCTGTGCCAGAGGAGGCCGGGGAAGACTGTAACTGAAACTCTGAGAAAGGGGAGGTGTTTGAAAATGGGAGATCTGAGCAAGAACTTCAGGAGACGGTAAATTTGGAGAAAATCTGGGTTGTATGTAGAGTAAACCCGAGTTAGCTCCAGGCCAGCGCAGAATAGAGCTAGCAGCGGCTCTGGAAAGCACAGAAGGATGACCAGATGGTGGAATGGTAAGTTCAGGAGGCAGGCTGCGTAGCTCTTCTGGAAGATCTCCACCAAGAGCTAGGATAGCAGCACTCAGCTCTGCCAGTTCAGGGTCATCTAAGTTGGCAGGATCCACACTTTGGCCTTTCTTCGGGGGTGGCTTTGGGGCAGTGGGTCTTTGGGGCACCTTTTTTTTTAGTTCTCTGTGAAACATTAAGCAGTCAAATTAGAAGAAATAAAAGTAATTGGATGCAACACATTATACTTTCTATTATATACAAGAAAGAAAGACACTATGTCTGACCAAGAGGTTTGAGTTTCTGTGCAAAGAATTAAACAACAGTGTAAAAAGATTGGTGATTAAACTTGTAGTTACTTTTCCATTATGGCTTGTCTCTCTTCCTTTCGAGCCTTGCAGACAGTCTTGGCTTTCTCCAACAGGCGAGAGGCCTTTGTTTCCAGATCGTCATAAAATTCTTTGCCCTCCTGAGATTTCTTCATTAGATCTTCATAGGCCTCATAGGAGGCCACAAGCATCTGTACAGTGCTGTTCCATCTAAAAAGTAAGTATACTGATGATGCTACGCTTGCTAAAGTTTATGCATATTTGTCACGTAAATGTTATTCCTTTGAGTCATACTTATGTTCAGTTTCTGCCAGGCCCTTGCGCACAGTGGCATACTGCACATTAGCTTCTGTCAGTGCCTTCAGGATATTCTCTTGAGCTGTCAGGTTCTGATCAAGGTATAATTTCACCTGCTCATACTTCTTAAGCTGTTCCTTAAACAGTTTCTATGGGTGAAAAGTAAGCAAAGATAAAACTATAATGCAGTGACAGATTTCTAATACAATCCCTTTAAAAAAAATTGTGGCACAATCATGTAAAGCCCATACCTTCATTTCAGCACGCTCAGTTGTAACCAGAGAAGTAGTGATGTCATCCTGCTGAATGAGGTCTCTAAGTTGCTTTTCCAGGGAGCTTCGTTGGTCCCGCATTTCTTGCACTTTACCCAAAATTCTTTTCATAGTCTGGAGACCTGCCATCTCATCTGAAAATGTCAAAATTTTTAATTCACATTAACATACATAAGCTCTTTTATGTGAATTATGTCATAAAACACCCACCCTCGCTAAGTTGAGGTCTTGGCAATGCCTCTCTAAGGGTGTCTAGTGGTCCACCAAGGAGTCTCAGATTGCTGATGTGCAGATTCATGGCCCGATGAAGTTCTGTGTTGGTGAAGCTAGCTTTCTCGTGTGCTTCCAAATACTTTTCCAGGTCTCTCCGCAGCTCAGCCAGAGCTGAGGGCCGTTCTGGTACAGCCTGCTTCCCAGCAGCCTCTTCTAAACGTCTCTCCTCTGCCTCATCCTCATCCAATACATCTCGAATCTCCCGCAGAGAGGCTTCTACATCGGTGAACACACCTGAGAGGACTGGGGAGGGAGGAAGAGGAGGAAGATAAATTGGATACAAAAATTTTAACTTTTTTAATGTTTAACTGTACGTTTTTAAAGAGCAATTAAATAGATTGAATTGAGAAGCACAACTCGATTTAAAAAGTACACCTGAAGTATTTAGCTTTATAACTGGTAACATGAAAATACCATGAAAAAGGACTTTGAAGTGATGCCACTAACCCTGCATTGACTGAATTAGGTTTTTTACAGTATCAGGTCTCACACTCAACGCAGCACATTTTTCCATCAGCACAGAAGGAAGGGTATTATACATCTCCATATTGTCTACTGACTCTGGGTCCAGACCGAGAGAGTCCATGAACTGTCTGTGGGAATATGACAACTGAGACATTTAGATGCATACTATGTGTTTGTATGAAATTTCTTTAAGCTGTTCATACTCACTCTAATGTCTCATTCCTGCTATCTATTTTTGCCATGACAATCCTTAGCAGCTTGGCCTTCTCTTCACTGTAAATTTGACAGAAAAAAAGAAGAGTTTTTAGTAGTAAAACACTTGACACTTTGTCCCATTTTGGATTGCCCTTCCAAGTATAACACATGGGGAACTGACAATTATCAGAATGAGGAAGTGTTGAATGGTGTGTGTGTATATATAGATATATATGTATATATAGATAAAGATACTAATGAGTCAAACCTGTAAAGAGAGGAGGCCTCGTGGGCAGACATGGGCACTAGCTTTGCAAAAATGTCTGGGCCAGTGACACTGGGGTCTGTTGGGTTTACAGGCAAGGCTTTCACCAGTGGGGCTCCTGTGATGGAGGCAGGAAAGCATTAACTTTTTTTTTTTTTAAGCTAATAGAAACATGCACTTATTCTAGTCATGCCATATAATGAATGAATGTCATCCCCATGCAGTTACACAGCACTACAACATAATGTTGGCCAAAATACCTTTCACTGAGGTCAGTGTCTCCAGAGTTGGCACAGATTCATGGTAAATGAAGTCATTGTCTTTTTTGGCAGAGTTAAATCTAAAATGAGAAGTGACAAATGAGTTTCCTGAAACTTTTTATAAATTATGCCTTTTTGGTAAGTTATGTATAACCATCATATCTGCTCACTTTCCCCCAATGATATCCATGGTAAATCTAAGGGCTTCCTGTACACTGTCTGGCTGACCCTTAGCCATCTTAATTGCCTCACTGAGTTTGTCTAGAGAGCTCTGAATGTAAGCAACCTGTTGAAAAATAAAGTATTAGATTAGATTAAAAAGGTTTACAAAACAGCTGGTTCCTTTCTGGGTCCATTTCAAACTTATTTTAAAATCATCCTCTTCCTCTCAATAATAAAATACAAGAAACGTTAGCCACACTGTTCTTCTTAAAAAAAATAATAATAATTTAAAAAAAAACCTTGATCTTTTTAAAGGACAAGAGGCTAAGATGAGGTTGAAACTAGTTTTCCATGCCAAAGAGCACAGATGGCCACTAGCTGAAATTGAAGACAGAAAAACAGGCATGTTGTACCCTCTCTCCATACTTCTGCTGCTCTTCTGCCTGTTTTCCCATGTGCAACTGTTGAGAGAACAAGGATTTGTATGACTTGCTTAGAAACATAAAAAAAAAAATCACATTTGACCAGCCTGCTCTGTAGTTAATCCAACCTCAGTTTGAATAGAAGACTCACATGAGCAATTGCAGCAAAGTAATAAATCTTCATTTGCACTAATTTCTTCCAGTCTTTCTGTATCTTTCCTAACATTGAAGCGGTTTCTGAGTTCTCCAGAGCTCTGCATGCCTCTTTATAATAGTCCACGACCTGCAGACAAAAAGATTTCATATCCAAACTTATCTTACAGTCATACTGCCAGCAAATGGGATATATATAGCCATGAGCATGCTCAAATTTAGCAACGAATCATAATCTTAAGATGAAATGTACTTGTAAATGGTAGAAAAATAAGCAAGTACCTGGGCACTTATCCGAGCGACAAGAAAGCTCTTCCTGTTGTCCAACATAGATTTTTCCAACAGGCACTCTTGGGCCTGACCCTGAAAACAGGAATTGGTACTTTAGCCTTAATCTTCAGCATGGCAAAAAAAGAAGAAGATGTAAACAAGCACCCTTATGACAGCAGATGAGTTAAACTAAGACCAAGAGATCATACCAGCATGAGGTTGATGTTGAGATTAAGTATCTGGTGACTCATGTCCACACTGAAGTTGTGGCTGAAGTGATCTCTCAGGTAGGTGAATGCTCCAGCCGAGCACTGGAAGTGTGTGCAAGATACTTTCATTCCCTAATAGTGATGTGAAACGTGAGAGTTAGGATGTAAGAAAAAAATTAAAAGGTAAAAATAACATTTACATATTGCTTAAACTCCGATATTTAGAATTTTATGAAATCTCACTTTTCCCTCTTAGTCACTGCGTCACGTGGCACACCCACAGACTTCTCACAGTCTGTTCGCTGACTGACCAATCCATATTGCTCACAGAACTCACAAAGCATTTTCTCAATCTGGTGTCATGTAAAACGGTGGCGAAATAGCACTGTACCACTACAAAATTCTGTTGTTAAATTTGTTATAATTTTACTATTGATAATGTCTTTAAGCGTCTTGGCATGACATGGAAATTCACACTTTTTTTCTATTGCTTCGCTTCGATCTTATTGTGAATGATTCATCCATGCATATGCTTCATCTGTTATTTGTGAAGAAGTGCTAAAATGGAAAGAATTATTTCTCAGTCTGATGATACGAGTAGCTGAATCAGCAATTTCCGACATGATGTGCACACTAAATTAGATCACATTATATTTAAATTGGTGTATGTATGCTGTATCTTCTCTAATTCAGCTCACCTCTTCGGACACCCTGTTGTCCATGGCTCCCAACATTGAATGGAGCGCTCCTACAACATGGCAAACATGACTTGAATCAGGAAACAAGCCAGGTTTTGAACAATACCCTCCTCTGAACAACACAGTAGTTATTTTAATCACAGACAATGCAGGCATTGACTAGAGGAATAATACATATCAGTCTAGTACTAACTCACCCAAATTATAAAGGATGCATGCCTGCTCATAGCAGATGTCCTCATGGGTCACTGTCTTCCCAGAAAATATCTCTGTCCTATATATATTAAACAAGTAAAGTGTAAGAGGAAGACTAAAAGTCAACAACAGGTACTATACGAGAGGGAAATATGACGGCTGGGTTGGTGCCCTCACCAGGAGATCGGGACAGCAGCTTCCTGCCCCAATCCCAAAGGCACACGACTCTGAAGATAGTGCAGTTGCCCAAAGTACTTCCTTAAGGTACTGCAGCCCTCAAAGTCTCGTGTAACGTTAACAGCACTCTAGAAAGGCAAGACAATGCAGAGAATGTACAAAATGAATAACCATAGACTTCCTGTCCACCGCTTGCATGTTGATAGAAATGTTAAGTGTGATTTTCAGGGAAGACACATATAATGAATAAAAGTATACCCTGAACGTGCTGTAAGACTTACCTGTCTCAATTGCTCCAGTTTCTTCAACTGCTCATTATAATTGTCAGGATCTTCACCGTAGTTCTTCAGTATGAACTGAGAAAAGGGAAAAAGCGAATAAGGATTTATACACAAAAGAAACAAAGCAGGGGAGTGTTCTGAGCTTTTTGGCCACTAACAGGACAATACAAATTTTCAATAGAATACAAATATTAATAATGAAAAACAAATTATTAAAGAAAGATGAATTATTTTGCATTCTTCAAATTCCCGAAATAAAAGTTCAAAATTTCTTAATATCTGGTATATTTGGTGTATTTATTTTATTTTTATATGTTATGTTATTTATTTTCCACTAACAAGACCATTCAACACAAACAAAACAAAATTAATTAAAGACATTAAAAAGTAAGATTTATGGTGGAACCTACAACAAAATCTGAGAAAAAAGCAGTTCCTCTTGAACTCCTGATTCACTAAATTATAATAGTTCTGTCAATTTGTTTGCATGCAACACTGTTAAAAATTACCATGTATAAACATAAACAACAACATTTAACAATCTGAACCTAGATTGCTATTCTCCCTTTGGCCTAGTTTAATAGGAATGGATCCGATAACTACTATGACGAAAGCTAATTTAAAAAAATTCCTGAGGAAGTGAAGGATGAGGAAGCATGATTTTAAGTTTACCACATTACTATAAACATTTAATTCACTACCACACAGTATGTATCCTCAGGAAGGGACACTGCAGTAAATTGCAGTTGAAACAATAATCATTCCATTTTCTCACGCCTTTCAAAACCCATATGACTTCGTCAGTGTAACTTAAAATGAGTCATTTGTAACGGAATGTCTGTTCTTTTCGATGCATCTGAGTGAATGGTGACCACAATTGTCACGTGGTAGTAAGATCTATACTGAGGAATTGTTTTGATGTCTCTATACGGTTCTCACACAACGCTATAATATGGCCAAAGGGGATTTGGAATATAGCACAAAAGTAAATCATTCCTTATTATGCTTTTTTTTTTGTTGTCATTTTAGAGTTTGACATCACCAGTCCCCATCCCCATCTTCATTACATGTATAAAAAAATAAATAAAATAAAATCCGCAAAAGAAATCAAGACAAATGGATTTTAAACGACACCTTGGTAGGTAAATATTGACAGACATTTTTGTTTAATGACAGATATATATTTTTGGTTGAACTGTTCCTTTAAGAAAACACAGAATAGCTCACACAATAGCTGAAAAACAAGGCCCTGGGTTAAAACTTGAGTTTTGGGGTAGATCACCTATAAAATCACGCTGTTTTGTTTATTTTCCGTGTGTATAGGAGCAGTGACAGTAGTGTGTGGCTCGATCAGGCCTGTCTGGTTCCTCACCTGTTTGACAGTCGGGCTGAACTGAAACTCCCCTGCCTCCTTCAGATCCAGCCAGATCATCGGCATTCGCGGCACGGCTTCCATCGCAGCCGCCGATGTCGCTCAGCCGCCTAAAGCAGAATAGTATTATAGCGATCACGCAGGTGGAAAGATACCTGCGGAATTATTATTTTCAATTTTACAGCTCTGAACGACTGTGTCATGTCCCCATTTAGACCCATAAAGGAAGCGATTGCAGCTTCCGGAAGTGACGTCATGAGATGTGAACTGATTCTGGGAAATGTAGTTTAATAAACATTTTTGATGCTTTATGAAGAATGTATTCATGTAATCATATATTTAAATATATGATTTAACCTTAATATTGTGCTTTTTCTTTGTCTGTGTATGTAAATACACAAGTTTAGCCTATGGTTTTTTAATTGTTTATTTTTTTAACTGTAAATGTCTTATCTCTTATTAGAGATACGACCATGTTTTTTTCTCTTATCATATATGTATTATAAAAAAAGTAAGTACTGTGCAATGCTGCATATTGATGTCTGTTATTCCATCAAAAGATTTACTGGTATACCTGTTACATGTGTAAAAAATGTATTAAAGATGAATTACAAAATATCTAGCCAACAAATAGCCTCATTTACTTGAAGAAAAATTAATAAAAAGGTATAATGTGTTTCTGATAGCGTTGGAACATGTTTTACATCTGTGAAACTTCCCCTTTTTTTGGTCCTTATGTGAGACTGTCAGTACTAAAGGTAATATGAAGGAAATGGAAATCAGCATTCATTTGAGCAACCTATTTTATTCATTTTCTCTCCTTATATTTTGTCTGACACTCTAAAGTGATAAAATCATAACTGCAAGCTAAATAACTGAAACAGTGAACTGAAATGCTGCAAATTATTCTGCTTCACCTGCCTGGTAAGATATTTTTCAATCAGAGCTCTCTAATTGAATTGTTACTAGTAAAAATTAAATTATGACAAATAACGCTGGGAATATTCTAAGCTAAAACGGCTTGCCATAGATAATATTACTCATTATTAAGTGTCTTATTACTCATTATTAAGCAATGTTGGTGAGGGTCAGTGGTTAAGACTTACAACACAAAGTTGCCAAACTGTATGTAGCCAGAATAAATTGCTATCTAAACTGCTTCAGATCAGTTCATACACCTGTTTGTTTATTTGATAAGACATAATGAAATCATATTTTTTTAAATATTTGCTCAGAATCAAACCCCTTTCATGACATCATTAAAGATGTTTGATGTACCAGCTTATGTGCTATAAAGTATTTCTGCCACATTTACTCTTAAAAGGAAAGCAAGGAAAAATCTAAGAAAACCAACGGAGAAGAGAAAAGAAGCAGAGGGTTCTCTTTACTGCACTATTCAAACAACGGTAAATATATTTGTAAAACCTTAACATGTAAAAAAACTAAAATGATTTATTATTGTTATTAGGAAGAAAATATGAGATGTATAACAGTAAGAATCGCAACAAGTGTTTTCATGTTTAGCACTGTTCTAAGTTAGAATTGTATAAGGATATACATAGATACCCTGTTGTAAGCACCAGCACTGCTGTTTTGGATGCTGGTGTGTTGGTGTTTCCACCAGGTTTCTTAACCAACAAGTTCTGCTTGGTTGAACCGGCAAACTCAGAAAAAACACACTGTTATTCGGAGCTGAACGGTACAAAAGATACAGTTCCACATAAAGTCATGTTCCTTGCCATCTGTTTGCTGTTAGGCCCGACGCAGTCTACTCAACCATCAAAAACCCTCAAGAAGCCAAGGATGAACTGCAGCAAGTGTAATATGCTTCAAGTGTAAGCCTTCAAGACACACGACACTGGTCGCATTTTCTTCATACTTTATTTCAGGGGTGCCCAATCCTGTTCCTGGGATATAACTTCCTGCAGGATTCAGGGCAAACCTGCTCCAAAACCTGTCTGAAATCAATCAAGTGTTCTTGAGATCTTACTAGCCATGTGTTTTGATAGGGTTGGAGCTTGCAACTTTGCCGAAAGGTAGATCTCCGACGGATTGGGCACCCATGTTTATTGAACCTGACCCAGTAGGTATGGAGAGATGCCACAGGGATTCATTATATTTGTTATGTCAGTCTTGGCATCATATTAATAGCAGGATATGAGGTTGTACGTATTTTTACTGTATGTCTTCTTTATTGTCTACTGCAACACAAAAGACAGCAGAATGATTAAACCATACAGTGCAGTGCATGTAACAGTTAAATCTCATACTTTAGGCAGCTGATGATAAAAAGTGTGTGTGTGTGGGTGTGTGTACGTTGGTTGGCTACATGTTTTGATAACATGTCCATAAAAAATAGTAAAACTTAAATTTAGATTGTGAAATATTAGGTTGAAGGTGAGGTTGGGGAAAAAAATACTAGCTTTAGCTTAATACAATAAACATATAAACAACAGAAGTTATTGAAAATTATAGAAAGCAAACATGTCTGTGTGTTTTTAGATCTAAAATGGTCAAATGTGGAACTGTCACTGGCTAGTTCTCAAATACAACAAATATAAATGTGCTTTTACCTTTTTAGATAGAGCTGTTAAGGTTAGTGTTAAGAGTTGGGAGTAGACGGTTAAGCTAAAAAAAATGCTTCTCAGATAAGTATTGCTTGATAAAAAGAAATGTAAAAACATAAGAATTGTAAATAATAAGAAAAGTACTGAAAAAACTTTAAAATTACATTAATAAATTAATTAAATTAAGAAACATTCTAGGAAAAAATGTAAGCTACAATATAAATATGAAGGCTACTCAATATAAGTAATAAGGCTTCTCTAGTTATGAATCTGTTTTGTATGGATTTTAACATTTATGTACATGGCATTTGACACTGTAGCACATGCAGTTGTGTGGTGTTCTTTTATGCTTTGCTTTCAATACCTTTTTAATTGTTTTAAAGGACTTTAATGAATCTGCAACTTTGCATTGTTATAAACCAAATATGCATAAGAAATGTATTTGTGATTATTATTATCTTTATAAACCTACATAATCCTATAATTTGATCTCACCAACTGATTGATCCGACTGATATCCAAAAAGACTAGAAAATAAACTTGATTTAGTTGACAGTCCATATTGCACACTAGCACCATTTAAAAGAGAAAAAAACCTTATATCTTTCTTATTTATTTTATGCCATCATTTTTCTCTCTTTTTTTTAATCCTCACACTTTCTTTTTATTTCCAGTTTGATGCACTGGCAACCAAAAGAAACAAAGGAAGGAAGTGTTCTCTTTGGCTAATAACAAGATCATTCAATGCAATATAAATAAAATAAAATAATTCATAAAAAGCTCAACTCATTTGACAGTGAAGAAACGCTGGAAAAAAATTAATCAGGCTTTATGACGGAGCTACAAGAAAATCTGCAGAAGCAGTTCCTCTAGGTGACCAAATAAACAAATAGGTTAGGATATTTCATATGTGTCTAGTTAAATTAATTCACATTATCACAGGAATCTAAAAGGTAAATGTTAATCATGTTCACCTTTTCAAAAAGCTATTCTGCACTCTTTTGCTCAAATAAAGTATAGTCTAATTGCTCATTTACTCAGCATATAGTGTCTTCCAAAACCCATATGACTTTCTTCAGTGGAACATATAAAAATAAGTAACTTGTAGTAGTATATGTCTGTACAGTATATATCTGTTCATTAATACAATTGAGTGAATGGTGACCAAAGTTGTCAAGTAAGATTTTTAATGAATTAAAGGTCTCTGTATATTTCTCACATAAAGCTATAATATGGCGTATTCCATAGCAAGATGCACTGAAGCTGTATTGCATTGTATCTAGAGGTGTAAAAATAGTACAAAGAAACTATACCTGATTGAAAGGATACTTTGTCAAAAATGTAAATTGTTATAGCTTTGGAATATATATACATCTGTAAATGTGAAGATACTGTTAAAAAACTTTGTAGACTTATAGTTTTCATTCTTACTTGCTCTTTTAGTCCTTATGCGAGTCCATCAGTGCTAATGGGTATTAACCCTTGTGCGCTCCTCATTTGGGAGTCACACTCATGGTCTTCGCGGTCAAAAGTGACCGGACACCTGAAATGTAACTTTTTTTTCTTCAGTAAAATCAATCTAATATATTTTTGTTCAATAATATTTTTTATTTTGTATTTTGAGATAATTTTATGGTAATAATATTTATGCAATAATTATTATAAATTTTTCCCATTGAAAATAGTACAAAAAAAATCTCTAAAATTAAAAAAAATATATTTTTCAATCAATGCAGTATCTCTGATTCAAATAGCACTCGGCCTTAACATCTTTTTAAAGGCAAGATTAGCAACTCTGGTGATTAGAATACATTCCTGGGTACCACTAGATGCCGGTAAGCCCACTGTGCAGAATACAACATCACTTGTAAAACCATTTTTTTAAAAAGCCTGCAAAATGTTTTTTTTCTATCTAAGACCACATGACATAGTTTAATGGGTGTCATTTGTTGGTCCTCACAATGCATTGGATAGAAGAAGTGTCCTATAGGTCACGGTGTATCTGGCCATGAACTCATCTACCTGCAAATTGCGTTGAGCTCATCTCCGTTTTGCATGCTGGATTTGTCAAGATCCTTACATATTTTTTGTGTGTTTGTCAGTCTATGTTTTTTTTTTTATTTTGTCTCTCACAGTTGAGGTGTACCTACGAGGAATATTACAGATCTCTCCATTCTTTGTAAGTGGGAAAACTTGAAAAATCGGCAGTGTATCAAATACTTATTTGCCCCACTGTACATATTTAGTTATTTTGGAAAACTTTAATCAAATTTGATTTGGAGCTTGTTAAGTCTACGTTGTAATTCTACAACGTTGGGCCAGAGTGGTAGTCAAAATAGCCTGTGCTCCTTACACATTACATATGGACACTGCACTTCTCACATGATCACAAATTGAAATTTAAACTGTTAGATAGATGATTCATTGTAACAAATTTCTAAATGTGCTTTTCTGTTAAATTTGTACTTAGTTTAGCTTAGACCATAATTAAACACAGGAATAAATTGTATGTTGTATTTGAAACTCCATCATCTAGAGCAGTATCTGAAACTCCCTGTATCTTTGTAGTTTTTTTTTTTTTTTTTAAACTTCTAAATTTTTTATGAGTGTTGCCCAAGTAGTGGTTTATAGCATTAGGAGATAGAAAAACAGGCTCTGAATGTTCTGGATTTTTTGGGGGGATGTCTGTTGCATTGTTCAGGGACAGGTGTGAATGGTTTTGAATATGAACCTGTAAGTGCTCTGGGAGGATGCATGTGTTCCTTTTAGTATGATAAGTAGAGAGCATAATAGGCCAGCCAGACAGTATTGTTTGAATGTGGTAGTGGAATTTTGATTAGCATTTGCATTGAAATGATAATACTTTGATGGATAATACTTAGATCTCTACCCTCGACACATGGTCTACCCCCCTGTCTATTCTTTCAGTTTATCTACTACAATATAAGACCCATATGTATTATTCACTTATTTCTTTTTTGTACTTTTTCCATTTCAGAATGCCACCAGCGCAGAAAGGTAATCTATTCAGTGTGCAGGATGTGATTGCTGCAGTCCAAAATTGAGAGAGCGATTTTGGAAATGGACTCAGATGACACTGATGCAAGTGACTCAGAGAATGAAGATGCAGGTGAAATGGACAAAGAAAACCACCAACCCATTGACTGCCCAGCCAATGATGATGTGGACATCAAGCCCCAACCAAAAAAACACACCGTGCCCTGTGACAGGTTTCGCTGGCTGAAAAGGGAGTTTATCAGTCCCAATACTGATATTTCTGGTTCAGAAATCACCAATGATGCCACCTCCCTCCTCACCCACTGGAGTACTTCCAAAAGTTTGTGACAGAAGGCATGATTGAGGCTCTGACAAGAAACACAAATGAGTACAGCTTGCAAAAAATGGAACCTCTGTAAACACCAATAATAAGGAAATTGAGAAGATGCTCGGCATGTACCTGAAGATGGGCCTAATGCAAATGTCTGGAGTCCGTATGTATTGGGAGACAGACACACGGTACACCCCTGTTTCTGATGTGATGTCCCGCAACAGATTCCAATCTCTGTTGACTTCATTACACTTTACAAACAACTTAACTGTGTCAGAGATGGAAAAGAAGGACAAACTCTGGAAACTCAGACCATGGCTGAATTCATTCAGGGAGCGATGCCTGCAGGTGGTACCTGAAGAACACAACTCTGTGGATGAAATGATGATTCCTTTCAAGGAGAGATTCGGTTAACATCAAGCAGTATATGCGTGGCAAGCCACACCCATGGGGGTTCAAACTGTGGGTGAGAACTGGAATCTCTGGCATGCTGTGTGACTTTGATGTGTACCAAGGGAGTGTAGATGGAATACGACAAGCCAAATCTGAATTGTTGGACTCATTTGCTGCCAAGTACAAGTTCCACATGAAATCCCACCGCTGGTACATTTACATCTTCTGGCACACCATCATCCTTGCTGTGATTAACGCCTGGCTCCTCTACAAGTGGGACTGTAAAGCTCTGAAGATGACCAAGAAAGAGATACTGAACAGGAGACCGTTTCAGGCACAACTTGCAACCTCTCCCATCCTGGTGAACACGCACAACACCCAAGAGTGGGTGACCATCTTCAGGGAAGACGAACACATTCACACAGAAGGACCACCTTTGGATCCTCAGTAGAGACCATCCTCAACAGATGTGAGTCCCCCAACCAAGAGGTCATCGGACCACCCCCCACTGGATGTATGCAAAGACATGATTGCACATTTCCCAGTAAAGACAAAGAGAGGACGCTGCAAACACTGCAATAATGGATACACAAACACACTGTGTAGCAAGTGCAATGTTCGCCTATGCTTCTCAGATGAAAAGAACTGTTTTGGGGACCATCACTGCAAGTAAACACAGACTTCATTCAAACCACATTGAAAGTGATAGAAAAAAAGTTTTATACATTTTTTTTTTCAATATTTTTATTAATAAATGCTTATTCATAATAAAATGTGATTATTACTCATGATATATATACTGTTATGGGGATAAGTAAGCAATCAACCCTGCAAATGAATGCTTAAATGCTCTGTATATCTGTTCAGACAAAGTGAGTACAAATACAGAAATTCTGCTCCTAACTAGGGCCAATGTTGCAATATTACAACATTTCCCTAAAAACTTACTAAAATGTAAAAAAAATGGAAAAATCTTTAATTTCTACATCAGAGGCCTCCTAAAACAATATCTGAGAGGTAAAAAAAAATGTAGCCCTTTTTATTTTTTTTATTTTTTCTTCTTCCTATGTTTGGGTATTACAAGGATAGGAATCTATAGAGAGGCTTTTGAATTCCCTAGTTGTTTTTATACATAATTGTTTACTTTTATTAGGTTGTGGATTTAAATGTATATTAAGGCATTCTCAAAGACTACTTTTTGTCAAGGTTTATATTTTTTTAATGTTGATTGGAAGCGGTCAGTTTTTTGAATTTATAGTCTACAGTCAAACGAATACCGAAGCATTTTGTTTATACAAACCATTCAAATTCTATAATAAATGTACAAAAACGAACACGGAAATGCTTATCAGAGCTTCATCCTTCTGGGCCGATGTGATTTACCTCTTATTTCAGTTTTCTGACTCATTTTGGCTATATGGTTATAGCCATACTAATTAATTTGAGTGTGTATAATTGTGTGTGTGCAAGCGTGAGGTGTCGGTGAGTGGAAGTGTCTGTTTTGCACTCTTGATGTTTAGAGTTAACCCCTTCCTTGACTGTCCATGTTTTTTTCCAAAATTTTGTAGCTAATATTGATTTATTTTTACATAGTTGCTGGTTAAAGGCACACACAGTCATAGGGGTGTGTGGTTGTGTGTGGTGTTGGTGGGAGTGTGTTGAGGGGGTGTGTTGGTTTTGCACTCTAGATGTTTTAGAGTTGCACCCCTTCATTGCTGTGCAATTCTTTTCATGGGGGATTTGTAGATTGTACACACAAACATTTCTGTAGTTTCATTCATTTTCCTCATGGTCGGTCATTTTTGACTGAAGCCCTGAGTGGCTATTTTTTTTACGAGCACTAGCTTTTTTGAATCATGGCACCTCAGGTTTTTTGTGGTTTCACATCCAAGTGCCTAAAGTCACCAGTTTCGTCCATTTGATGAAGTAAGATTTTGACCATATCAAAATGTAATCTTCGGTCCACCCCCCCCCACGTGGAACCCCGAGGATTTTTTTTTTCGTCCGCACAAGTATTTTAAGAAGGAAATGGAAATCAGCATTTGTCTGAGCAATTCCTTCATTTTCTCTTCTTGTGTTTTGTCTCACGCTCCACACAAACCATCTTCTTTAAGCGAAATAACTGAAACAGTGAATTGAAATGCTGCAAATTATTCTGCTTCTCCTGCCTGGTAAGAAAATATTTTCTTATGTATTTTGTGCATTTTGTTTGTTGTCCAGTTTCCCTCTAATTCATGTCTAGCTAATTTTAATCAACTGAAAATATACAATGGAGACCAAATTCTGAGGCCACTAAACTGTTGCTATTTTGTGTTCTTTTTGTTTTCTAATGAAAAGTTGAAAAGAAAAGATTGAAAAGATTTTATAAATACCTGGTGTATATGGAGTATGCATCTGCTTATTTTATTAGTGACATAAATATGACAGAATCTTGAATATCATACCTCATCAATTTATGCCATAACTTTTCTTTATTGTACTTTTTTTTTAAATAATGCATTTAATGCTTTTTTATGTGAGCTCAGACTTTTGGATCCCATTGTATAATGTAAATAAGTTCTTAAAAACTGTCACAATAGATGTTCTAGATAATATCTAAAACGGATATTGCGTCAAAAGATATTTTAATTATCCATTTCAACTATCTACAGTAACAAATATTATAATTAAAGCATTCTGTGCTCCTCAGCTGTTGTCAGTGATCAGTGGAGTGTGCGTTATCCTCCTTCGATCTGTGCTGCGAGGGGATCCAATGTCACTATTAAGTGCACATTTACGTATCCACCTGAAAATAACAAAGCAAGTGCTATGGTGTTCAATGAGATCAAACTATGGCAAATGTCATTATCAGCCATATGTTTATGATAGTGAAGCAAACTATCATTTCAATACATTGGAGACAAAACACTTTTGATCAGTAATATTAATCAAGCACATTCTAGAGTATAGATTCAGATTTATAACCAATAAGAAAGATGGGCGTTGGACAGGTTATCCTGGAGTGAATATTTCAGTACACGGTAAATATAATTGTTTACTCTGAAAACTTACTCCTTGATACTTTTGTTGTTGTTGTTTATTTGTTTGTTTTTACTAAAAGGAATCTCTCAGTTTTATTATGGATTTTTTTTGATAGATTTAAGAGTGTCCATGTGCAGGTCAAGAGAAAATGGAAGCACAATACCTGGAGACTTGTTGATTTTGACATGCACACTCAACTGTTCTGGTAATTTAGCTGAGGTTCAGTGGTTTAAGAATGGTGATCCAATTCAACAGTAAGAGCCCGTCCTCACTTTCAGCAGAATAACTGCTAAAGACTCTGGGAATTACTCCTGTTCTTTGAGAAACTTTAAAACAACTGTGTCTGAAGAATTTACCATTTACATTGAAGGTTGGTTGAACCGATAAATATTTGAATATTTTTATAGCTAAACAATCATATTCATATTTGGAAAATGCCATATTTATTTCGCATACTTATGTAAAAAAAAAAATGTTTGTCCTCAATAGGTGTCGCCGGGTCCCCAACAGTTCTAATTATTGTGGTGTCTTTATTCTCACTTGTTTTCATCTCTGCAGCTGTGATGCTTATAAGAAGGTAGGATATTTTGATTAGTTTGTACTTGCACACACCAATATATTATAAATCTCTCAGCTACTCTATACAGTCAGTCTAAATGAAAGAAAAAAAAAAGAAAAATAAACATTTAGAAAGTAAAAAAAATAAATAAATAGTACATTTTGTGTAGCTACCAGGGGAGTTTGGTCAAAGTGTGTGAGGGGGGGGGGGGGTGGGGGGGGGGTGGGGGGGGGTGGGGGGGGGGGGGGGGGGGGTGGCCATGGTTTACAGGCTTACAACACAAAGTTGCCACACTGTATGTAGCCAAATAAATTGATGTTATCTTTCGAGTGACATTTTGTATCAAATATGTTTAGGATTGAAGGAAATGTAAACTTAGTGAATAATGTACTGGTAATCTGCCAGGACATGCATTGTTCTACCATTTTTTCCCAACAGTATTTCTTTATTTCTTTATTCATTTAATAATGAATAATAAAATAATAATTGTAAATATTTTCTCAGAATCAAACCCCTTTCCTGAAATCATCAAATTTAAAATTATGCTATTTATAATGCATTTCTGTCACATTTATTCTTAGAAGGAAAGCAAAAACTCAAAGAAAACCAATGGAAGAAAGAGAAGAAGCCCAGGATTCTCTTTACAACACCCCTCAAAAAACTGAAAATATATTTGTAAAACCTAAACATATAAAAACAAACAAAACATACTGTAAATAAGCTGTACATGACTACCCGTTTGAAAGGACCACAAGGCTTCTTAACCAGCAAGTCTTGTTTGGTCAACCAGGCTTACACAAACCTACCGGAAGCCAAGGATGTACAGCAGGAAGATGAAGTAGAATATTCATCGGTCAACATTAAACCCAAAGAAATGCTTCAAATGTGAGATTTCAATACACATATAACTGTGGTCAAAATTTCTACATACATACTGTAATTGCTTTATTTAATCTGACCAGTAGTTATGGAGATGATGCAGCACAATTCATGATATTCGAAATCATATTTGTCTATCTTGACATAATATGAGTTTGTGAGTATTTCACTGTTATGATCATCTTTATTTCTATAGGTCTGCAAACACAGAGCAGCAGGATGATTCAACCATCTACAGCACAGTGATGAACGGGTAATCTTATACATTCAGCAGTGAAGATACAGATTTGTACTGTAACATGTTTGTGTGTGTGTATTTTGGTGTGTGTGTGTTGTGTGGTGTGTGTGGGTGGTTTTTTTAAACAATGTCAAGAATCTGAACTGTCCTTTGGCTGTCTCTTTCTTATGAGCTTCATTTGAACAGTCTTAAAACGTTTAATGGCAGCTGCGTTGGGAGTAGATAGAAAACTTCTCAGATAAGCATTGCTTGATAGCTACAAAAAACAGTAAAAGACAGTAGTGAGTAAAGAAAAACTTTAAAACGTTAAAATGATGTTAATAAATTCATTAAATTAAGAAACATTGTTTCTGCTTTCTGTTGTTTTGCTTTTTAAAACATTTTAATTTGTAGATAATGTTTTGAATGTGCAACTTATAGAACAAATAAGCATAATAAAGTTTTGGTGACATTTTTATTTGTTTCATTATTATTTTATCTTTTTAAGCCTACGCGATCCCATAATTTGATTTCATAACCGATCAAGTTTCAACCAAAATTTTCAAATAAACTGGCTAAAAATATTTTTGAAGGAGAATTCAGTTTGGTTCTGGATTCCTAATATGATTTTCAAGAGATGTGGACATTTACAGTTTTTGCTTTCTTCCATAAGCAAGCTTTAGACTCATGGAAGCTCTTCTTTAAACATAATTTCCCCCCTCATATTATTTGGAATAATCCATATGTTTTATCAGCTCATAAATCAGTTTTCTTCCCTGATTGGTTCTCCAAGGGCATTGTGTTTATCTCAGATTTAATAAGCAATAGTGGAGATTTTTATGCTTATGTTGATTTTATTAATAAATATGGGATAAATGCTTCAAAACGGGACTATACTATTCTTACAAATCCCATTCCTCCTAAGTTGTTATTTTTAATGAAGTCTCTTAAAATATATTGTAATTTTAATTTAATTATCCCTCGATTATTTATTCAAGGGGTTAATATCAAGGATAATAAGTGTACAAACACATTTTTTAGAAACTTTGTTACTGTTAATAATGCTTCATCTTTTAAAGCTTAAGTGGTTGGCACTTTATCTAAAAGTTAATTTTCAGAAAGCATGGACAGTCCCAAACAAATTTTTATTTAATAATAAAATAAAAGAAGTTCATTTTAAAATGATTCATCATTATTACCCCTGCAACAAATATTTAAGTAAATGTATACAAAATTTTTCTCCACTCAGTTCTTTTTGCCAAGAAGAGGAAGAATCTCTCTCACATTTATTCTATTTCTGTCCGTATACTAAACAATTCTGCCTTCAAATTTCGGCATCTTTACTTCTCGTAATCTTTCGTCTATGTAACATTTCTGCAGTTAAGGTTCTCTTTCATTCTGTTGTTTCTGACAACAGGGAGCTAGAGGATGCCCTGGACTTTATTTGTATGATGGGAAAATTCCACATTCACAAAGCAAGATGCCTTAATTTAAACCTAATTGTAAAATATTCACTTCTGATTTACTTTTGTTTTACTCATCACTTCAAAAATTCTCCTCTAATAAAAAAGCCTTAAAAACATCCAATCTTATTAAAAAAATCATAAGTTATACATTTTATGATTGTAAAATAACTGTATATTTATTTACCTTTTAATTGTTATTGTATCCCCCATATGATTATGTTCTTGTTCTAATGTTTATGTTTCTTTCTGATATTGTTAATAATAAAAAAACTGATCAAGTTTCACTAATATTCTAAAAGCTGACTCGCGCGTTAGTTGACGCCGCACATTAGGCATCAAGGGAGAATGTAAAGGAGAAGAATTCCACTGCACTGCTCCCATGACAACAACTTAACAAACGGAAGTTGAGCGCATGTGTCCGAACGAACTTCCGACGCACATGTGAGGTTAAAAACATCTATCATCAACTTTAATAATTCTATATAAAACAAAGTGAGCACGTGTGGCGAATTTGGTTAAGTAATCTCATTTTTATTCATCGCAATCTGAACTGTTGTTCTGTATTTTTGTTTTGATATTTCGTTCCTGACAATAAATATGATAAATTATTCTTGTAAGTCATTCTCAAAATAATTATTTATGTTGCATATACTTAGTTTTCAAAACAGGACCTTAAAATATCAAAAACACAAAATAAATAACCAAAAGAAAATGAAATAACGTCACAAGAGAGGGCATTTGTTGACATTTTCTTGACCTTTATGTCTTTGTAGTTGAATGGCCAGATTTCGTGAGCGTCCAGGCCAAACTCACTGCCATCCTGCCACACAAACACCTCCTGTCCAGAGCAGTCTGATAGCTAACAGATACATCATCCAGCAGAGACTCGGGAAGGGAAGCTTCGGCACTGTTTACCTTGTTAAAGACACAAAGGCATGAGCAGCAGAGAGACTGTAAGTCCTTTAATATTTCTCACCACCAATGTTCTTTACAGCAGTGATTCCCATACAGTCGGCTTCCAGAGGTCCCACTTTGACAATACAATTTAATCCTCTAATACTTGGGTTTTTGTGGAGAGCGTTCCACTCTACGTATTGGTCACCATGCATTTAGGCTTATTATAGTAGTCAAGGCAGGGTAATTTATGGATAAGCATTAAGCAACGAATATGCTATAACATACTGTCATAAATTAGAATCTCTCATAATTGAAGTGGAAAATATCACAGATTGTATCAGTTTCCGAGGTGTTTGAAGAACTGAGGAAAAACGGCATGTATTTAGGCAACCTTCCAATAACCACTTACACAACCCCCACCATAAGCACACACACCCACACGTGCGCATGGCATAATTATGTGTCTATACTGTATGTGTCTGTTGCTCTAATTTTTAGAAGTAAGCTTATAGGAAGTCTTACGATTATGCGTAAAATGTCTAATTAAAAAGTCATTGTGAAATGTTTTTTTTTTTGCATCATTAGTTATTTTAAAAGTCTTGGATTTACGGACATATTATTACCGGTTTTATTTTATAGGGCTTTGTCATTTTTCTATGTAGGAATTTAAGGAGGTCTGTAATGATGAAGTCCAGATGCACCTTGGCCGGAGAGAAAATATCGTCTCTTGCACCCTTTGGTTTTTTTGAATGTATGAATGATGTCTATTTATAAGCGCTTTATTGTAGTAGTGTTGTCACACAAAGGCCTTGACACATCATGGGTGGGGGGGCTCTCCCTCAACCGCCACCAGTGTGCAGCCTCCACCTTGGACAGCAGCGCCAAGTGCGCTCACACCACCAGCTAAGCGTACAGGTGGACGAGGAGAGCAGTCATCGAGCCAATCAAGTGGTTTGTTTGGCCATCTTAAGAATTTATTTTCTTTTGGTCGCACTTCACTTTCCTGCTAGCCACTGGGAGCAGCCCTTGGTCTTGTAACTAACCGCGTATTATTTCCTTAGAGATAGTCGAGGAGGAACCCTCATGTTCATATCACCCGTATCTGTTATTCCTATGATACAAATGGTGTAGATCAAATCTTCTATTTTCTGTCCTTAGAGAGCAACATTCCAATCATCTCTTTAATCTTTTCATGGTCTTCATTGTGTGCTAAAGTAACATATGTAAAGCCATCTTATTTTTATTATAGGCCTGAACCACCCCATGTATACATTTTCTCAGATAACAATCACAATTGCTGTCCGGAATATTCAGCTAAAATTGCATACAAGTGTCTGCGATTTAAGGATGCTTAAGCTTTTTTTTTTTTTGTACCTTTGCAAGTCTCAGGAGGGGAGTTTCATGGAGTCCCTTGGATGGTTGGGACATATGTCTGATTCGGCTCGTGGATGCGAGGACTGACAGCTCATAACCGGCAGGTGCTGTCCAAAAAGAGACTAGGAAAGGGCCAACGGAATATTGTGCAGTATTTTGTTTCCCGGAGGCATTAGGACTTTGTGTGATCATTGGCAGATTACATCATACCCCGATCAGGATACACCAGCGAAGTCCCATCCCACCATTAACCCACACACCCCGCCAGCTTCTATGAGGATCATGCTCTCAGAACAGAACAACTATATTGGGAGTCAATTAATGGTTATTACGTGCCTCGTGATTTGCAACAGGTGAGCATACCGCATAAACTATTGATCACTTTTCATAGGCAACCGTTGTCTACATAGTTTCATGCTCACGTCTTATAACCCTAAGACTAGCACCGAAAACCATTACATACCATTCAACAAGTTGGGGTTGGTAAGATTTTTGAAATGTTTTTGAAAGCCGCGTCTTATGCTTACAAAGGTTGCATTTATTTGACAAAAATACAGTAGTTAAAAGCAGTGGATATTGTGAAATAGATTATTAACTTTTTTTTAAAGATATTTTAATATTCATTGATTGATGTGAGGCCAAACGCTGTATATTTTCCAGCAATCATAACCTGTTAAAATAAATTTTATGAATCAATTTCAAATTATATCGAGTCATACTGCTTAATATTTTTGTACGAGACTGTCAAATACATTTTTTTGCAGGAATCTTTATGAATAGCCTAGTTCAAAACAGCAGAGTTAGTGAAATAGAAATCTTTGTATAAATAAAATATTAGAATGTATGGATCATTTTATGCAATAGTTTTATGAACTTAACCATGACATGTAAAAAATTAAATAAAATAGCGTTTCAGCTAAATAAACCAATTTAACAAACTAGTTCCTACTAATATACTTCTGTAGATATCAAAAATGAGCAAATTTTAGATTTGACAGTACCGCGCTATGTTTTGATCACCGTCTTTGATGTTTAGACCAATGCCAGCCATTATCCTTCACTATTGAGGGTCTTGGTTTCTGGGGGTTTCGATATGGGGGGGGATCATATTACACAATGCAAACAACTGCTGGAGAATGAGCCAGTTACAAAAGTTGTCGTTCAGTTGCTGCCTTTTAACACTCTCTCCAGTCTATTCCACATTGCTGGACAAATACTGGAAGCCCATATCAGATGAGGCAGCGGGAACTGAAAGCTGGAAGACGATGCTGGTGGAAAATAGAGGGCCAATTAGGAAGAGGCTCCACGCGTCTGTTAGTGCAACAGGCGCGTGGCGTCATGCTAAGGGTTTACCTGTCTTTGGCAGTGAGCGTTCTGCTTGTTAGCCATCATCGCAGCTGTTTGCCGCACTCTTACCGGTCACACGCAGAGTGCCTGGCACACAAACATAGAAGACCCCACCTTTCAGGATACCACCGCAATCCTGTCCTTTCTCTCCAGCACACACACACCAGTTCTTCTTAGTTTCTTCAGGCTTAATACATCCGCTGGGTGTGTGTTTTGTTGCTACTGCCTCAGTGGCTCTTACAGTACTATGGACTGCTTTGTTTCTTTGTGAGAGCCAAATGTCAGTGTTGGGCGCTGTGAGCTGAGACTGCCGTACCCCTTTCCTCCAGCTGGCTTCTCACTAGGCTTTATTAGTCCAGATAAATGACTTCCTATTCCGGATTCGCCCCAAAAGTAGGGCTTACATCCTGTGGGTCCCATAGCAGGTCTTTCCAAGAAGCCACTGCTTCAGCGTTTATGAATGCTTGATTATACAGGGTAATATAGACTATATATCTTATCTAAGTGGGTACGGAACGTATCATACCCCATTAAATTTTTCATCTTGTGATATTGCAGCCCATTTGCTAAAATCATTAGTATTTTTTTTTCTCATTATTGTACCACAGCACCCCCCAATTGACCAGAAAAACACAGAATTGTTGAATCGTTTGCGATTTATTAAAAAAGCCCCAGAAAAACTGAAAGATCCTGGGTTCCTACGATTAGACCCTTGTCCAGTAGGTAGTAGAAGCCCCTTTTGATCAATACAGACATGAGTCCTTTTTGGGAAAAGAGTGATGCAACAAGTTTTTCACACCTGGAGTTGGGGATCCTCTGCCATTCCTCCTTGCAGATCCTCTCCAGTCTGTCAGGTTGGATGGTAAACGTTGGTGGACAGCCATTTTTTAGGTCTCTCCAGAGATGCTCAATTGGGTGTAAGTCAGGGCTCTGGCTGGGCCATTAAAGAACAGTCACAGAGTTGTTGTGAAAACACTCCTTCGTTATTTTAGCTGTGTGCTTAGGGTAATTGTCTGGTTGGAAGGTAAAACCTTCTGGCCCAGTTGAGGTCTCCTAGCACTCTCTGGAGAAGGTTTTCGTCCAGGATATTTCCCTGTACTTGGCCGCATTCATCTTCCCTCGATTGCAACCAGTCGTCCTATCCCTGCAGCTGAAAAACACCCCCACACAGCATGATGCTGCCACCACCATGCTTCATTTTTGGGACTGTATTGGACAGGTGATAAGCAGTGCCTAGTTTTCTCCACACATACCACTTAGAACTAAGGCCAAAAAGTTCTATCTTGGCCTCATCAGACCAGAGAATCTTATTTCTCACAATCTCACAACTCCATGCGGGCTTTCATGTGTCTTGCACTGAGAGAGGCTTCCGTCGGGCCACTCTGCCAAAAAGCCCCGACTGGTGGAGGGCTGCAGGGATGGTTGACTTTCTACAACTTTCTCACATCTCCCGACTGCATCTCTGGAGCTCAGCCACAGTGATCTTTGGGTTCTTATTTACCTCTCTCACCAAGGCTCTTCCCCCCCTGATAGCTCAGTTTGGCCGGACAGCCAGCTCTAGAAAGGGTTCTGGTCGTCCCAAAAGTCTTCCATTTAAGGATCATGGAGGCCACTGTGCTCTTAGGAATTTTAAGTGCAGCAGAATTTTTTTTGTAACATTGGCCAGATCTGTGCTTTGCCACAATTCTGTCTCTGAGCTCTACAGGCAGTTCCTTTGACCTCATGATTACATTTCTATGACATGCACTGTGCGCTTGTAAGGTTATATAGACAGTGTGTGTGCCTTCCTAATCAAGTCCAAGACAGTACAAATCAAATACCAGCTGGACTCAAATGAAGTTGTCGAACATCTCAAGGATGATCAGACGAAAGGACAGCACCTGAGTTCAATATATTGAGTGTCACGCAAAGGGTCGAATCCTTAGGACCATGTGAGATTTCAGTTTTTCTTTTTTAATAAATATGCAAAAATGACAACAATTCTGTGTGTTTTTGTCAATATGGGGTGCTGTGTGTACTTAATGAGGAAAAAAAATTACCTAAATGATTTTAGCAAATGGTTGCAAAATAACAAAGAGTGAAAAATTTAATGGGGTCAGAATACTTTCCGTACAACACTGTGAGATAGGCTTCGATGATGAAGTAAAGCGGTAGATGATTGTATGGTTTTAGGGCATGCTTAGTGCTTGTTGTGATGTAAATAAGGTGGTCTCTTTACCTGCTTTGATGTACGCGGCACCGTATACTACATTATGGCAGACTGTTGTAACATATTGCTTACTCTGTTGTTGGTTTTGTACATCCGCATCTTCTCACTTAAAGGCATGTCGGGCAAACTAACTTACTAGGGACGTTTTATGATGCTATTTTGTCTTGTGGGAAGTTGAAATACAAATCACCATTACTTTTATTGCTATATATATATATATAATATAGTATATGAGAATATATATTATATATATTTATATTATATATAATACAGGTGCCTCCATAAACATTAATATGTAAAAAGTAATTGTTTTTTGTAACTTATTTTAAAAGGAACATTCAATATTTATGTTTGCATTGAATATTAGATTTTGTGTTATATAGTTGAAAATATTTTCAAAATTTTTTTTATTTAAATTTTGAGATTAGAGCTTACAGCTCTGAAAGGCAAAGAAAGCCAGTATCTCAAAATATTAGAAAGATTCCAAGATCATCATCAAAAAAAAAAAAAAAAAAAAGGATTTGCAAAACAAAAAAGTTCTTTAAAGTATGTTCATTTATGCACTCAATACTTGGTCGGGGGCTCCCATCCTTTAGCACATAACTCCTAGCTTATCACGTGAGGTGGGGGGGGGGCATGGAAGCGATCAGCCTGTGGCTCTGCTGAGGCACTATTGAGTCTTCAGCTTGTCTGGATTGTTGGATCGACTGTTTCTCATCTTTTTCTTGAAAATATCCTATAGATTCTGTATGGGGTCAGGCATGTTGGCTGGCCAATCAAGCACAGTAATATCATGGTCAGCAAACCACTTGGAAGTGGTTTTGGCACTGTGGGCAGGTGACAAGTCCTGCTGGAAAATGAAATCAGAATCTCCATAAAGCTTGTCAGCAGAAGGAAGAATGAAGTGCTCCAAAATCTCCTGGTAGACGGCTGCATTGACTTGATAAAACACAATGGACCAACACTAGCAGACGTCACGGCACCCCAAATCATTACTGACTTCAGAAACTTCACACTGGACTTCAAGCAGCTTGAATTCTGTGCATCTCCAGTCTTCCTCCAGACTCCAGACCTTGCTTTCCAAATGAAATGCAAAATTTACTAGGACTTTGGACCACTGAGCAACAGTACAGTTATTTTCTAGCCCAGGTAAGATGCTTCTGACGTCTTTTCTGTTTCAGAAGTGGCTTGGTAGCACTTTTCCTGAAGACATCTGAGCGTGGCGACTCTTGATGCACTGACTCCAGCTTCAGTCCACTCCTTGTGAAGCTCTCCCAAGTGTTTGAATCGACTTTGCTTGACAGTATTCTCAAGCATGTGGTCATCCCTGTTGCTTGTGCACCTTTTCCCAATTTCTTCCTTCCAGTCAACTTTGCATATAATATGCTTTGATACAGCACTCTGTGAACAGCCACCACTTTCAGTAATGACCTTCTGTTACTTACCCTCTTTGTGGAGGGTGTCAATAATTGTCTTCTGGACCAAGTTAGCAGTCTTCCCCATTATTGTGGTTTCAAAGAACAAGAGTTACCCGGAATTTATGTATTTATTTAGTGATCTGTATTAGTAAGTATTTATGTTTTTATATTTTATTTTATTTCAGTTACCGAAAATTATTTTAATAGTTTCAGATTTAGTTTTAGTTTCACAATAAATAAACCCCCCCCCCCCAACCACCCACCCCCCCACCCCCCCCCCCCCCCCCCCCCCCCCCCCCCCCAAACTGAGGCTGTTGTTGTTCTTATGAATTTGGTGTCTTGCTGCAGCACAAAAGGAAAGGTTTTGGATTGTCACACTTTTTCCATTGCAATAAAGAATGGAGCTTTCAAGCCTATAAAGTACACAAAAGAACTGTAAGTGGTCAAACAATACTTCTGAATGGACATTTGAAGATAGTGAACTAATCTTTCAGACGTTTTTGGGTACTGGATGAATCAGTTCATTAAGATCTGACTAAAACTGATCATTTGGTCTCAAAGCAGACATCTCTCTTGAACAAGGAGTATTAGTAAATGATGACAAAATTTGAATTTTTGGTGCACTATGATTAAATCTGAAATAAGATTTTGAATGGAGTAAACAAATGGTTTATCTTGTTTGTGACTGCAGATTTCATCTCTTGACCTCTTGACCCATCATGTCCTATTGGGTATTTCCATTTTAAATGAGGAACAGTTGTCTCTATAACAATGTGGCAGTCACTTAAAACAAAACGGCAGCCCACTTTCAGCTTGTCCTCTGTGGATTTGCCTGTCAGACAAGATTCCTTGGAGACTCCTGGCAGCAGGGCTTGTTTCTGCTCGCCTCATGATCCAGCTCTCAGTTGTGCAACCTCCCACTTGGGTCCAGGTCCACCAGAAATCTCCCAATTTGTTTGCAGGTGCCCAGACTCTCGTACAGGCTGGTCTCTCTCCACCTCCTGATTTTGCTCTCTCTCTCTTAGGTACTTCCTTGCACACCACTGCATGACAGATTTGGGGCTTTCTTGGTCTATGCTGCTACATCTGTTTGATTCCAGACCTTTAAACTGGTTCATTCACTGAACTGGTTCATGTATCATGGGAATTTTCTCTCCATTTATTTTTTACATTACACATCATAGTAATTGTGACAGTGCCTTTGTAGGGTTATCTGACCTTAACACCTCAAAAAGCACAACATTTTTTCACAATTTTAGAAAGAGTTGCTCAGCTGATGATGAATATAATCCATTCGTATTGTAGCCAGTCTAAATTTTTTAAAATAATTGTCTAATGTGTATGTGATAATCTAGGATGATGTCATTATTTTCTGCAAAACCTCATCACAGATAAGGGGTGACAAAGGATGTAGACTGTGAAAATGAGCAGGAGTTGATCAACAGAGCCCTGTCATTTACTGTATATTCATACCTGTTTCCTCGGATCTCAGGGTTGAAATAGAATATGGTTGAAATAGAATATGGAACCATGCACGTTAAAATTGCAAAGGATTGTGGTTGGTTATTTGCTCAGCTTTCCAATATCCTTAAAATAGATCTTAAATTGCCTCTTCGCCTCCAGAAAAAGACATGAATGGGTGTTTACTAACTAAATTATGGAAGGGGTTCAATACTGTATTACAGTCCTGGTAAAATAGGCATGATCAGCTTTGACATGAGGGGACTATCTATCCTTCATTATCTAACAAACTAGAGAACATTGATTAGCGGATGTTTACATTAACAAGATGAGACTGAATGAATTTTCATGTATTGTACTATTTATTTCATATACAACAGCAGAATAAAGAATGAGAGGTTGTTTTCATGAATATAGTCACATATAATTGCCTCATGTTAAATGTTAATGAAAATGTTTCTTTAAGCAAAGCTATTAAGTGCTAGAAGATAAAATCCCTGACATGTTATCAACATGTAAACTGTAGGTTGGTGATGATCAATTGTAAATAGATTTTAATTTGGCCAGTAATTGACTGGATCCTTTACTTGAAGTGGATAAACATAAACATATTATCTTGGATGATGTAACAGCTTTATGGATGATCATGATATCTTGTTGTTTTGATCACTTATCATTATTCAGGTAGAAGCTTCTAATGTGAATCCATAATACAGAATGTTAACAGCTTTCCACAACATCAGCTCAACTGTTCATTAGATTGGTCTTGTGACATAATGCATTATCAAGGTATGTTAGCTCTAATGAGACATGAGAGGAAGTGGCCAAGGCGAAATTAGATTTTCGAAATTAGACCGACCTGTCATACTTAAATGCAATGATTCTTTGTGTGTCTCGCCATTGAGTCTCACTTACGTGAGCTTCAGAATGGTGCGGCCTAGTGTTTGTGCCATTAAAATCATTGTTTGTTATTTGAGCTGCTACATCCCTTCATGAAGTTGATCATGTTGGACATGTTGTTTGTTAGGGGTGGTTAAATCCGCCTGGTCCCATGCCCCCTCCGTCCTCTTTCCTACCCATGCTCCACCATGTCATTGTTGGTTTGCGCCCATGCGTTCGGCCACACCTTCACCCTAGCCGCCCTGGCGTTTTTCTCCTTCACTTGTGCTTGCATATTCGATTTTAAAGTTGAGCCTGCGTTCTTAGTCTCTCTCGAGCGATCAAAGGCCATCTCTCGCGCTGATACAGAAATCTTGCTTCTTTCCCTGGGGGTGTTGTGCCCTTTCGAGGTAGCATGTGCCCCCACCCCCTTCTGTGTTCATGTTGCCGATTCCATGATGGTTACACCCCCCCCTGCCGGTTTGCCATCATTTCCGTCTTCTCCATCCTGTCCTTTGTTGTGATTTGTTCTGATTTCTCTGTAGGCCAACACACAGTCCCGGAGTGTCCCGTCCTGCCCTCATGCACTGTCCGTGACTCCCTTGCCCCCGTTCTGGCCGTCCCGTCCGGCACCATGCTTGAAAACCTGGATGATGTTCCGCCCTTATTTCCGCCTGCTCCAAAAAGTTAGCATCTGTCTCTTGCCACCAATCTGGTACTGGACTTAATCTGAATGGGAGGAACACCCCCATCCTACCTCCCGCAAATGTACGCCGAGCCCCGACAGTTGCACCTCTAATCAGAGCCTCTGGACTAAACCGCTTGCCCCACCCTGGTGCCTCGTTGTTTTGTGCTCATGGAGGATAAGAGGTTGCACTGCTTTGAGTTCGTTGAACACATTGGCCGATCGTTAGACACCACTCAATGCCTACCCCCAGTTTATGGCCCCCGTGCTGGTTCTGCTTGTTGTGACTCCTCTCTTCTCCCCCAGCCCGTGTAGCCCAATCACAACCTTGTGCCGGTGTCACGCTTCGGAGAAAACAGCAGAACTTGGTGCGCTTGCCGATGAACTCAACAATGACGTGACCGCTTTTATTGTTATACAGGGAGCCTCTGTGCCTTTCTAGAATATAATACCTCCGAATTGCATCCATGTTTTGCATTTGCGCCCGAGGCCTAGCCGAGTCCTGCTGCCCAAAAGTGTTGGGATTATCATCCAGTCGCATAAAACGTGGGCTATCTCTAATTTGGCACACTCGAGGCCAGCGTGTGAGAGTGACTCTAGCACAGCGGCCGGAAAAAATCAAATTCTGCATAAGGGTAGCCCCCCCCTCATATCCAGAGGCATCATTTCAGAGATTTTATCTTCCGGCAACTCCAGCGTTTGGCGCCGCGACACAAAGTGGAGGATGTCAGCAAATATTGTTTCAAGATATTGTTTTGCGCAGCAAATTTGCAAGAGTCTCTAGGAATGCCAATGAATTGCACTTTCATTTGCCTTCCATCTTCCTTGTTTCATCACCCTGTCCTTGCGTGGTCAGACCATACCAAATCAGAACTCAGCTATGGTTGTCTGAAATCCAGATCAGAATCCACTGTGCTCAGGAGTTGCGGAACCAATCGCACCATACACAATTCGATACATGTTGCCTAGTTACACAAAGATGTTGTCACTTGTGGGTGCGCTTAATACCTGCTCTATATGGCCAGTAGACCTTTTTTGCAGATATGGCTCCCCCATCATACAGTGCTGATTTTATAATATTTTGAGATACTTTTTGCTCTAGTACTTTTTGCCTTCCGATGCCACCATTCCCCATATTTCAAGTCATATGGGTTTGGAATGACCTGAGCTGCCAAACTGTTTAGTTCTGAATGAACTGCTCCATTAAGGAGTTGTTTTCTGCATCTTTAAAAACACATTACCTATTACACCCGTGTCTCAGCTTCCAGGAAAACCTGACGAATGAGAGCTATCCAAGGCCAGCATTGAGCTATTGAAGTGCACTTTACCTGTTTCCTTTGCTGTAATGATTTTCAAGTAGGAAGAGGAAAGAACAGAATGTAGGAGTAGAGAGAGGAGAGGTAAATGAGAGTCCTCCTTCAACAACCTGAGAACCAATTTACAACAAAACCAGGAGGCAGATGCAGTGCGTTCCTCTCTGTTGGTGGTATTTGATTAACTCCCTTAAGGTCTGGAAATAAGGTCACTAAAATATGATTTAAAATCCCTGCTTTGTGTTAAATGCTCATTTGCATTTTTCTTCTCGCTAAAAGCCGATGGGATTAAATTAGCCGCTCTGAGCATTCCTTATTTGTCGCTTTAACTTGAATTATGACGTGCATAAAGTTTGATCAGCAGACGTGGCAGTCATATTCACTGCCGACTAGAGGAAAAATATCCTCAACAGAGTTTCTCTCCAATTGTCATTCATTCCAAGATCATTCTTCATTTTTTTAAAAATGGCTAATGATCACAAGTTCTGCATTATTCAAGACCATTGGTTTTTAATAACACCATGATAATTTATGCTTATTGTTTTTATTCAGATGGATTTTCTCTGATTTTAAATCAGTGTCATCGTGAGTGACTTTCATCTGAAATGCACCAGAAGGTGGCTGATTCTTTTTTTCCTTGTCATTGCAAAAGGTCAAATAGGTCGAGGCAACTTTCTCTCCCTCCCCATTTTAACACACTAAAGCAAAAAAACTAATTACCCCAGGACCCTTCATAATTTGTGAGCTAAGGCCCAGATGATTTACAGGCGTGGTCCTGGCTCCGATCCCTCCAGGCGGAAAAGGCAGGGGAAAACCATTATTCTTCACAATGCTTTCCTAAATGACATTTTGGGAAGGTTATCAGCTGGTAATTGAGGACGTTGACGTTCTATAAAGCATAATTTTCCAGCAAGCATGGCACCTGCCCCCACTGCAAACCGCACCAGAAGTTGTTCAATGAATGGGTTACTGTGCTTGTATTGGCCTGCAAACACTCGCCGGACCTGAACCCCAAGAGAATCCTATGGTGGGTATGTCACGAGGAAGATGAGCGACACCAGACCATACAATTGCAGATGACCGGCAGGCCGCTCTATCAACGCAAACTGGGCTTCCCTCCCACCCAGCCAGTGCACAGGTGATGCTCTCCATGCCACGCCGCACTGCTGCCGTACTTCCTGCACCACGGCCGGCCAACCAAGTCTTGCGCCATGTCCAGTCAATTAAATGCCTCCAGAGGCCCACAAGTCACTCCCAAAATTTTTTTATGAGATATGAAGTCTTCAATTTGTGAATTGGTGGGTTTTGTGACCTTGTGAGCCTCAAACTCCTTACCCATTAAAGACACCAAAGACTTACCCTCATCAGTCTGGTGCATTGACTTATTTATACACGAGTTTCACACTTTGAGTGAAACTGAAAAATAGAACTTTTCCACGACATTCAATTTATTGAGCTGCACCTGTATTGTGTTTGAGACTTTAGTCTTGCAACCTCCGGATTTCTTAGCACCAATCGCTTGTACACTCAAAGCCGAGAAAGAACACTTTGAAATCGCTAATCATATGACTACTTGTGTGAAGCCACTCGAACCAAGAAAAAGCAGTGAGGCGTCTCCCTGGGCTAAGGAGACGAAGACACTGGATGTTCCCCATTGGTCCCCCTTCTCTTTTCAATCGGAAAGTTTTGTATTTCCTTGGCCAACCCAGGTCTAGATTTTCGGTAGGAAGGGTGGAGAATTCCTAGCCAAGTTGCTTGAAGTACCAGTGTAAGTTTCCCCAGTCTGTGAGAGGTGGGGTGCACTGTCATCTGCTGTGTTGCATTGTGTTTTTGCCCCCCCCCGTCCCTGCCCCCGTTTTCCCCGCCCTTTTGGGCCTTCCTGCTTCCTTTGCCTGCCCCGCCCCTTTTTGCCGCTGCTGCTTTCCTTGGCCCCCCCAGCGGTTGGCCCCCTGCCCCCCCCCCCCCCTGCCCCCCGCCCCCCAAGTTTGTTCCCTGCCCTGGTGTTGGTGTGCCTGCTGGCCGCCTACTCTCCCCGCCCGGCACCCCTAGAGCATCTCTGGGGTCTTGTCCCGCGCCCCCTGAGCCCCCAGCGCCCCCACCCTGCGATGAGTCTGCCGGCCCCGGTCCCCGAACTGGGCTTCCATACCCCTCAGCCCCCCAGTGCCCCTCACCTGATCACCTGTAGCACGCCGCAGTGAGGCCGTCTTCACGCAAGCAGGCGCTCTGACCCGTCTGCGCCTTTCTAGTCCCCTTACCATTACTTGCCAGGCAGGCCCCCCATCACCCTACACCTGTTTTTCTGGGTTCTGCCGTATCTATGTGTTGACTGCTTCGTGACTTGGGGGTTGTTGTCAAGGGACGGACAGCCGCCCACTTCCCGACGTTCAACGATCTTAACACACTTCAGTCTGCGTGCATTGATTTCTGTTCCCCCCGCTGTTTCGCCTGTGGCGTTGCATGCCGGAAATATCTATGACTTTCCCTGCCTCTTTTTCTTTCTCTGCGTGTCAACTGTATTCGCTGCATCCTGTTGCGTCTGAGCCTGTTTGCTTGCGGCCCTCCCTTCTTTTCCCCTTGTCCCTCCCCTTGTCTTCGTTTCCTTTCTACATCCGCCCTACTGGTGCAGGTTTGGACGTTCTTTCCTGTTGTGAAACAGACCGTCCTCGCTCTCCGCATCTCACAGTTGCTTTACTTGATCCCCCCCCTCCCGTACCACCCCTATCACCTTTTACATTTTTTACATTCCCCCGACACACTTTCGTTCAATGTCATTTTTCTGTGTCTGGCAAATCTGCAGTTCAGCAGCAATTGTTTTTCATCTGGTTATCGATCCGTCCGAAGTTATGATCTGCTGTGTCAATGTGTCCAGCAACCTTTATGTATTCTCCATGTTGGCCCCCGTTGTTTTCACATGCTGTACTATTTTCGGCACACCGTTTGATTCTCCCTCAACCTTGGCGGAGTAAGTCATTAAACGAAAATAAATTCCTAATGTCTTCAGCAAGGCACTCCTTGCTCCCACCGGCTCTCAGGCTCTTGTGTGTGTGTTCCCACCCACCAACCTTCTTTCCCCTCCGCGTGTTCCGCCTTTTCAATGCTTCCCACGCCTTCCCCCCCCTGTCTCACGTGGACCACACCCCATATTCCGCCTCCCACCCTTGTAAAATACATGCTCAGTTACTCCTTATTCTCATGGGTGTGTTCCTTGTAGATGGAGTACTCGCAGTGACCCTTCAGCTTGCCCCCCCAGGACGCCAGCCTTTTGCCAATCGTATTTGCCCATCGACACGGAGTCTTTTACGGGGCCTACTATTCACAATATTGTGCTCCTTTGATCAGACTCTCATGCTGCCTTGATGAGCATAAGACACTTTTAAAAATACAACTTTCTTATGTTAATTTTTAAAAAAAACTTTTGACTGGTCGTGTATATTGCATCTAGTACTGAAACCACAAGCCTGGGTTAAATTTTTTTGGGGTAATTTCTAGTCATAATAAGCCTGAAGCAAGTCACATGATCTGGTCCTGTAAACTGTGTTGGCCTGTTGTGGTGACATTTTGAGAAAATGTCTTGTTGTGCCCTTGAAAAACACTCTGGGGAGGGAATGCTATTTGCAGGGACGTTCCAAATGAAAGTGAGTGATAGAATCACCCTCTCCTAGGGCTTTTAAAATTTGCTTTTACAGTCAATATGAAATCACCAAATGTAATCTATGATTTCTTAGTACCACGCTACTGGTATTATGACTGCTTCATCAGCGCCAAAAAGTTTGAAAAATAATAATTGCTCTCTTGGTATAGGGATTGCTATGCATTTTCGTTGATTCTACCCATAATTTGGGGCATTGCTCCTAACCCCCTATGCCGTAACATTCGCCACTTTACCTAAAAGCACTATAATCACATGTCAAGTCCTACTTCCTCCCTGTGGTGGATTAATATGTTACACGGCCTGGCCTTTAAGAAGCTGAGGCACCCCCCTCCACGCATGCCAGAGGTCTACGCTCATCCTCCCCCACCAGCTTCTGTCTCAATCTAACCATCTGATCGTCTCATCTTCCTTGCTTATTAAGACTATTGCCCGGTCAGATGGTCTCGTGTCCATCATGCACTGTGCCTTTAGAAGGCTGGTCTTAGTGCTTTACATTTGCACGTTCCTTTTATCTTGTTCTTGCCCACAGGCTGTTGTCGTTTAGCTGCTGTGCTTCCGAGGTACACTCAGTGATGTAATAGACATTCCTTAGGAAAGAAAATCTCCGGATTGGCAGGGATCTCTGACGTTTCTCATAGACAGCCAGTGAGATAAAGTAGTCAAATCGTTCCCCCTCCACAGACAACTGTGTCAGATGGTTATGCGCCTCCTGTTGTAAAACACCGTAGAATGATGCCCCCTCTTTTGAAGAAGCAGACCCCATATTTTGAAGAGGTTGGGGACCCAAAACAGTGGGGTAGCCTTTGGTCCATTTTTACACTTTGGAAGCACTGTGGCTAGCACTCCTGTGGTTTCGAGCTCTGACAGCTTTCTAACACACTTGTCGGGCGCCGTAAATGACGAACTATCCCTTTAAATGTCCCAAAATCGCTAAGATACCAGCGGCAGAGATTTCAATACAAAAGGGACATTTCCCTCAAAATTTCTTACGGGATGGCAACAATTTGTGCCCTTTGTATTCTTCCCCCTGGGCTTTGGGGACATATGTGCGAAAAAAGGGACCTTACGATGAACACAACTTGAGAACGCTGGTAAATCTCTGGAGTAAGCAATTAAAATCCGGATTTGGGTCTGTTTTCTGCCGTTCTGCTTGTGTCAACGGCCGGGCTTGGTTTGAATTGGAGCTTCTTAAACACGTAGGGGGAAGTCGTGGCCTATGGTGAGAGAGTCGGACTCGTAACCCAAAGGTTGCTGTTCGAGTCTCGTACCAGCAGGGATTGTATGTGGGGGGAGTGAATATCCAGTGCTCTCTCCACCATCAATACCACGACTGAGCTGAGACCCTTGAGCAAGGCACCGAACCTCAATGCTCTCGGGCAGCCGCAGCCGAAATGGCTTGTCCCACTGCTCCGGGTGGGTGTTACGGTGTGTGTGTGTAGTTCCTGCTGTGCAGGTGGGTTTAATGAAGTTTTTTGCATAGAGATTTCGCGTATGGGGTCACCATACTTGCCACATGTACACGTCACACTTTTTTTCACTTTACCTTGGAATCCAAATGGTTAAGGGAGATTGTTGCCTTAGGCCCTATATTTTCGCTGTCCAAATTGCCTTACTAACGGAGCGTCAGACCACATCACATCAAATTTTTAGCTTAATCTAACATGTCACAAAATTTGAAACCTGTTGTACCTGAACTAAATTCAAATGTCCAAACTGCCAAGTGAAAAGTCTTAATTCATTTTTGTAAGATCTGTCCTTTATGATCAAACATGAATGTTTGAGAACATGAATTCTTAATGAGCTGCTGAAATCTACGTTTATATGATTGATGCTATATTTATCAACATACCATTGTATATTCTAAGATTATGGTGACCCTTGTTGTACCTTAATATAATATGAACATCCATCAAACGTTCCTTATTATTAATGACGCCAGCTTACAAACGAAAAAAGAAAAAGAAAATTGAGTAATGTTGAATTTGATAGTAGGTGGCCAAATTTAAATATCCAACATTCGCAAAACGTTTATTTATTTTTGTAACTGTCTCTCGTATCAGACAGGCTATATGTACTGAATCCTCTTTCTACAAGATGGTGAACTTGTTAGAAATCATATCAAAAGTTCTAAACATAGCCATGATTTTTAACAGGGAAAAAGGTTTTATACAGTGTAGTCAAAATTGCACAACATTGTATGATTTCGCCATCTTGCACAAATTAATATACGAAGAGTTCATTTGCAAAAACAGATAACTCTGTTAATTTTTTTTTTTATCCTGCAATTCCAGTTAATATCAATCAAACTGCAGTTGGGTGGTTTTGATTAAATAATAATAACAAAAAAAAAATACAGCTAACTAACACAATAAAATCCCACAAAACATAACACAATCAAAAATTCATATATGATTTCTGACCTAATACAAAAAGGAGATTGTTTTGCCACAATAAACTCTTTGTATGACAAGTGTGTAGTGTTTGGAAGTTTAACAATTTATTTTCCACAGGGCAGCTTTTGGGGCCCGCCGCAATGCAGTAGCATTTTACCAACTGTTGATTCCAAATAGTTTCCAAGCTGTTGAATAATAAAAGATCACAGATGCCATAAAAACATAAAAAACTGTTTTAATGTTAATGCTGTTTTGATTGTGTTCTGTGCTCTGGGTTACTGCGTATCATGTGGAGTTGCTACGTAGATTAAGGGGGATCCCTCCTGTGCTGAGCGTGTGCATTGAGTTTCATTCTCCTAAGAGACATGGGATGAACAATAGGCCTCACCATTGATCTTGTTTCTGTCTCGTTCTCAACGAGGCAAGGGTCACTCTGATCTACAGCAGCTGAATAAAGCAAGATGAAAATCTTATGAATAGAATGAAAGAATATCTCTGCTTCCAGCTTCTAGTTCTCCTCGTTCTGTTCTCTTTCATCTTGTGCATGTTTGCCATCATGTTCCACATAGGCTGACTTGCATCTGACAGACACTCACTATAATCAAGACAAGACTCATTGATCTTTGATCTTCTGTCTGTAGTGCAAGTGTACTGCTTTTCTGTTACATAAGGTTTCTGTGCATATTTGGTAAATGACCCTTATTATTAGTATTTATTGTATTTATTCTAATATGCCGTTTTTTAAAATAAACAATGTTAAGATCATGTCATTTTTATTACTATATTATGATAATGATAATTCGATTTTTTTTCTCTTTACAATACTGAGAATTTGAGTGGGAATTGTCACCCCCCCCCCCTGCACACAAACCTCATCTTCCCTCGACTGTCAGATTTTTCCACAAGCAATATGATGGAGCTGACTTGATGTCTATGCCTGTATTCAGGCTGCACTCTAGACAAGCATCCTGTGTGCCAATATGGGTGCTGGCTTTGTGTGTTACTACTTGTCTGCATACCACAGCATATTTGTGAAATGTGCTGTTGTATCGTCACCAGCAAAAGATTTGTTAGAAATGATCTAAACATTTCTCTACCGCCTCCCTGCAGCTTCCTTCCCCCTACTCCTTGGATCAATCGTTCCTGTTCCCTGCCCGCGACTGACAGCAACAACACACAGCGAGCAAGAGGGTGGTTCCTGTTCACAAACACTCCTGGTGGGAATCATAGGGATGGAAGCCTTATTATGCTAACCCCTTTGCTCCTGCAGGAACCCACACACACACACAA
>JADLZN010011658.1:0-15731 GCA_018155175.1 Sinocyclocheilus anophthalmus | reverse complement strand
ACCCGTATGTACATACTTGTGTTAATTTTGTGCTATTTGATATAGATCCTCTTTATTTTGGCATAATGAAATTTAAGAAAAAAAGAGAAACTTCACTCTAGTTGCCAGGAAGACCAATTCATCTAGTGACATCAAATTTCATGTCATCAAACTGTGACAGGAAACTTGGACTGAAAACCTCATTATAAAAAGAGATTTGCTGTTCCAAATTATGTTTATTCCAGGATAAAATATAATCTAGACACAAGAAACTAGTCGAGAGTTCATTAAAATGAGATTATCCTGACTGAGTTGGGCTTTTGTTCTGCAGATATTGCGCTGGTACGGTGCCATGGGGGAACCCAAGTGAGCACAATGACTTTGGGCCACAGAAACATGATGACGGGCTCATTGAGGTCATTGGCTTCACCATGACCTCTCTGGTGAGATTTGGCTATGGCTCCTTAATGGATTTGTTCTACATTTACCCTTGAATCCATCCAAATGTTGCTGCTCTCTTTCTATAGGCAACGCTGCAGGTTGGAGGACACGGCGAGAGGCTTCATCAGTGTCAGGAGGTGACTCTGACAACCTTTAAGCCCATTCCTGTTCAGGTGGATGGGGAACCCTGTAGACTGGCTCCATCCGTCATACGCATCACACTCAGGAACCAGGCCAACATGCTGCAGAAGACCAAGAGAAGAATCTCTCTGCCACAACTGTATGAGTCAGTATCTGTCTGTCTGTCTATCCTGTTAGTCTAAATTGCATTCAATCCTAGATTAAATCTGACTGTTTTTTTCTTATGGATGTAGTCAGCAGCCCATCACAGAGAAAGTGCAGATCCAGGTGAACCGTATCAGCATGCGTGATTATGAAGCTCTTCATTATGATAAGGAGCAGCTCAGGGAGGCCTGTGAGTATCTCTTCTCCTTGTCCTCTCTCTTTTTCACAGCCTTGAGAACCTAGTCATGCACTGCCGGAAAAGCTTCTGCTTCTCGAACACGGCTTAATTTAAAGCGACCCTAACCTATGTTTCCTCTTTTCTTTCACCTTCTCAGCAATTCCTATGGGGATAATTACAGTTCCCGGCAACAGTGATTTGGAGACGTGTCGGGTGCATATCGAGAAGCTACATGAGGTGCTTTTCAGCTTGTTGAATGCTGGTTAGAAATGTGCCAACAGGCCAATTTGGCTACAGCCTCCTTCCTCATTGGCAAAGGTTAAGGGGAGGGTCTGAACTGTCAAAGTCGGGCTTGAAGATCAAAACCGACTATTTACCTTCATAATGAACGTTACTGGTCTTATTGTGAATGATTCATCAATGCATGTGATCCCAAAATCTGGTTTCAATCATATAAAGTCCGATAAGCGCGTTAGGGGGGCCATGGATGACTTTTACTAAGTCATTCTTGGCTAAATAAGAGTACCTGTGTGTTAATGCTACTTCTTGGAAAGAAAAGAAATTCATTTAATTTAGCTTGAAATCTGTTTCCTGTGGTGACATTAACATGTCTCTGAAACATAAATGGTGTATTTTACTTTTAAGAGTCACTTTCCATTATAATTACCACTATTCTTGCCAAACATGTGATATTGTGCATGTGACAGCCATTGCACGTTGACTTCCTGTTCAGTTACAGTCAGAAAAACACATTGTGACTAATTCACACAGTGAGGCTATTTTGGACAGGAGCCATTTTTCACTTGCACTTTCTGTGTATTTTTTCCTCTCTCTGTCGCTCTCTCTTTAGGAGGAGGATGGTGTGAATACAGACACGCTGCACATGCCAAAGCTTTCACCAAAATGGTGCTTCCTGGATTGTAAGTTGAGCATTTCAAATTTATTTTGAAAAAAAACAGCACAGAATTTGTCTTAAAAAAAAATTGGGTTAGAATTATACATACGTAACTTTCTATGTTGAATCATTTTGTGAGATTCATTGCTCTTGACATTTCCAAAACTTCCGAGCCTGATGTTTGCAAAGCCCATAATCACATTTTTCCATCTTTGGTTTGTTTACAGCTACTACAGCAGACCGTTTCTACAGAATAGACCGCGGTCAGGTAGCTACAAAAGGCCACTTTTATGTTTTACATCTGTGTTACATGTCACCTTTTTAACTCATAGCATTGCATACCTCTGCAGGAGCATCTAAACTATGTGACGGAGATCTCTCAGGATGAGCTTTTCATCTTGGACCCGGAGCTGGTCACCAAGGAGACGGTAGGCACGTCGCCCGGAATGCCGGGGGCGATGGAAACTGTCGGGGGATGTTCCAACAGCACAGACCAGTTTGCTTTTCCTGCCTGCTCTGCCGGGCCTTCTCCACTGTGCAGGTAGATTGAAACGAGTCACTTCAGATGACAATATGTGTGGTTAAACTGTATCAACTCATGTTGTTAGGGCTGCAAACAGTTTTTGCACAGCCTCAAGGTACAATTTTATGTTGCTTTTCACTTTGACAGATCATTTTAACACCGTCGACTAGCAGAGTACATGCGTGGGCATGAAAATTCTGAGAATGTCCCTGGAAAAATCAGCAGAAGTGCACACAACACTTATGTACTGTAGACATGATTCATTAAGGAACTAAAAAAAGATCTGAATTTTTTATTAATTTCTTTTTAATTTGGCCAAAAAGAGTTGTAGATTTAGCATGAATACATAATAATTATACTAATCTTTTATTATGCACAACGGATGTGAATGCACTTACAAAAAGTACCAGAAAGTACCATGGTATTAATATTATGTTGTTTTCTTGGACTTGTAATATGGAAAAAGCATGGTACAAGATTATGCTAATTTTTCCGTAACAATATTACCCTCTGATGCCATTACTATGGTCCTATCACAGTACTTTATTGTAAGTGTAGGAAGTCCCCAACAATAATATATAGCAATATAATATATGTAGTGGGGTCTAAATGTCTGAAACCACTAGAAAAAGTTAATTACAAGTTTCATTACAAATTAATTATTTTAATATACATACTGTATATACGTATAGTATTTATTAGAAATAAAGTAATATTAATACATAAACTATTATAAACATTTATAGAATCAAATAATTTTTATATAAGTTATTGAAATATCAAAATATATTATATATATAAAAGAGCCTTTTATATTCCTAGTTTCTACATATAACAATATTAGCATAACAATTTTAAAATGTTACTACTATTTGTTGTTATAGTAATATCAGTAAACTATATAAATATTTCATTATAATGAATGAATATTTACCTTATATTAATGAATATTATTTCGAGTATGTAAAAATATTTTATTATATTATTTTATATGGTGTATTTTCTATGACTTATATATAACAAAATGTATTATGTATTGAATAAGAATATTCCTCTTAATACAAATAAAACGATCTTATTTAGATAAAATATATTTTATGTTAGGTATATGTACAAATTGCTATAATATTATAATTATAAATACATAGTATACCTATAAAATAATACATACATAAATTATATTAGCATAACAATTTAAATACAAAGTTCAACTGACATGAATTTCAGAATGTTTAATACATGGTATGTCCAAAATACATACATATATAGAGAAGCCTGTGTGTGTGCAGTAAATATGTATCACTAGACTGAACCGAATGCATTCCTTCCTGTTTGAAAAACAAAAAACCAGACAGTTGTTCTTCAGCTCTAGTCTATTCCCTCAGGGGAAGTCTTTTCGTCTGTGTATTTGCGTACACATCTGACAGTGAGACAGAGCGAGTGAGAGACAGCGACATTTTTGTGCCAAAGTCTCCTGTGATCGAGCACAAATCTGTGAGCCCATTCAAGACAGGACAGTCCCTCATAAAGGCCCCTGCTATTAAAAACTCGTTTATCTGTGTTTACATTCACCCTCCCCCTGCCTGACGCACAGCAGATCGCTGAAAAAACACATCCCATCTGTCAGACCTCATTGTAGCAGTTGTTCTGTTACAGTAAATTACACACATCTCACAAACAATGACTTTCCCCGCCCCCCACAGCATGTCTGGTGATCGTCTTCTCTGTTGTCTGTCCACCCCATCATGCTCTCACAGGGTTCACCAGACGCATGCTGAAGGCCAAACGAAAAGCGCGAGCACGGATAGCGACTCACACGTGCAAACTAGCAATCCAGAGACTCCCACAAAGCCAGGCTTGTGCAGGTACATCTCAAACTGAGGGCTTTGTGGTTTAATTAAGACCTTCACGTCCAAAGCTTTGATTGTTTCCATGAAAACACGATTATGCCTTGTACTTTTTATAGCAAACATCATTACTAAGCTAACAAAGTTATCCATCCCATGATTCCATGTGCTTAATTAGGGCTATGTAATGCCCATCTGCAATAAAAGTACACTACAATGGCACAATAATACCATGGTACTTTGAAATATACCATTGCACCATAGTGCCATTTTTTTTGTTAGTGAGAGGGGCAGACGATATCCATTTTCAAATGAATATCTTACATAAGCTTTTTCTTTGCCCAATGTCTTTCATCTTGAAGGAGGGGAGCAAAAATTATGAATTTGAATCGTTCAAACACACTTGATGAGGACTCAGTGAATGTGCCAAGGTACATACAATATTTAATAATCATCACTGGTAAGACACACAGATGTAGTTGGTTTTGATTATGAATATTCATGATGATTATATTGATGATTAATATTCAGTTTTAATTTCACAGGTTAGATTCGGGCTGGAATGACAGTGATCAAGGTACAGATATATATATAGATATATAATATATTTTTTTTGGAATGATGATTATATCTTAGTATTATAGTTATTGTAGCATGATTTAGGTAATACAATAAAACTAGTTATAATAATTGTATTAGTAAAAATATAACAGGAAAAAAGATATTTTAAAATTTATATTTACCAGCAATTTAGTACAAGAAAAAAAATATTTTTCCATTTATTTCTGTAATTATAGAATTAATAACGTAATTAATACTTTATTTATTAGAAAAATGATTCATAAACTATTATAAATATACAATTATTATTCTTATTTTATATAATATAAGTTAATCAAATATATCATCACATATTCACACATTTTCTAAAATTACCTAGACCAATTTGGCACAATAAAATAACTCATATTTTGTTTAATGTCTTTCAGAATCAATCAGTTTGCTCTTTGATGCCGTGAACTCTGACAACATCGAAAAGGTATTCATAAATATAATCAATTCCAGCAATACCATACATTAGCTGTATTGCCAGACCTCATGAACTTCTTCTCTGGTCATTCATGCTCTCAGTTGGTTCAGATGCGTGAAGAAGGGGCAAACCTGTTGGTCCAGGACCGTTTCGGCCGCACCCTCCTCCATCATGCAGTCGTTTTAGGCAGTAAAGAGATTGTGAGGTATATCATTGATAATGGTGAGTCGGTTGGACTTTTGATTTTTGACTTTAGACTTGCCGTCTCATTTCTAATGATCTCACACTGTTTTTGGTGAACAGCTCCGGCCTGCATCCTGGATGTGACGGAGAAATCAACGTAAGTAGTGCTTTAATTTGTGGTGAAAGGGATAAAAGAGTTAGTTTTGACTGACAATCATAATGGTTAGGAGGTGTTTCTCTGTGTTTTTTATTCAGAGGGGAGACGGCCCTGCATAAGGCAGCTGCGTTGTGCCAGAGAACAATATGCTGTTACCTGGTGGAGGCTGGTGCATCCCTCATGAAGACAGATCTACAGGTGAGAACATTCAAATGGACCTCATACCTGTACCTTATTTCTTAACATTTCCTTGAATGATTTTTAAACACAAAGTAATCAGAATATGTTTTTATTATTATTTTTAATATGTTCATTTAGGTTTACTTATAATATTAATAAAGTATTTTGCACTAATATGTGTCTATGTGTAAGTGTTTTGAAACAGTATCCATATAAAACGTTATTTTCAGACAAAGCATTATGAAATTATTCGTACGTTTTGCACGAGGCAGTTGGCTAATTCCCTATTCAATCACAACGTTGTTCTCGAACTCCCATTACAGCTGATGCTAGTTACAAAACAACGCAGTACAAATGTTCCGAATAAAATAATCATCCGGCGCAACCCGGGACGCATTAAAGGGTCATATGAGAATTGCTAAAAAGAACATATGTTGGTAGTTTGGGGTAAGTGAAATGGTTTATGCGGTTTAAGTTAACAAGAAAAACGTGTTTACACTATGTGAAATCTATTGGTTCGCCTCTATGCCCGACTTTCTGAAAAGTGTCGATTTTTACAAAGCTCATCGATCGGTAAAGCAAGGTATGCTGTGATTGGCCATTTATCCAGTGCGTTGTGATTGGCTGAAGACCTCAAGCGTGTGACGGAAATGTTAAACCCTTACCATACTGTGATGCTGTGTCCCGGCACGACGAGACAAAACCAAAAAAACCCATTACAAACGAGGCATTCGTTACATCCAGTGTGGACATAATTACTGATTATAATGACTTACTGTTTTTTTTACGTGTTTGACGCGTTGAGCGTTGCATCGCACCGCGTAAACAATAAACCATGTCTGCATTTGTGATCGGAGAAACGACAAACAAAAGCGCCTACTCTACACTGCTCAAAACTTGCATTTGAATCATCAGTGGCAAATTCTTGAAATATAAAAAATTTACTTACAGGCTTGTGAGTCAGAAGCTCCAGACTGTCCTTGCAAAGTTGGAACTGCCCCACTTTGGAACAGCCTTTGAGCACAGACCCATTATAGGCTACTCTGCAGGTTCAGGAAACAATCCTCCATAAAATGCGCAGCAAAGGTCACACACTGCGGGCTTGAGTGAGTGGAGGCCGGCTTGAGTGAGCGGCGGCCGTTGGGCTTGCGGCAACCACATGTGACGAACCTGGGCTGGACTCCGCTTCGTCCAACGGTGAAAGCCGATCCGGCGATCCAAACTGCGAAGTTGATGTATTCCCTCAGCGAACAGCACAGATCAACTCTAGGCATGACAAAGCAGATATCGCCTCTTTTGGAAGACCAAACAAAGCTTTCACAACGAAAAAACACCAGGTCTTCACGACAAGGCCTACGGCACGGCAGCAACAATACTACAGCGGAGAATAGAAAAAGTTACGCCTTTTCTTGCGTGAAACATCTTGGGCACGGGTTATGGCAAATATTCCCAAAGTAGATGACATAGACTGTGGGGCGTGTTTAACGAGGCGTTTTAGAGAGGGTGGGGACAAGTCTAACTTTTCTAACAGCATATGTCTTTGGATTTGAGACTGTAGTCTTTGCAAATTTACAGATCTTCATTATGCACCAAGAGCTTGTAACACTCCAAGAGAAAGGAAAACTTGAAATCACAACATATGACCCCTTTAAAATAAGAAACATGTCTTTCCCCTTATCTTACATTATCATAATTTGTTGATTGTTTTATCTATAAATGCAAAAATTGCATTATATTATAGTAGAAAAGCAATCATGTATATAAATAAAAGGTAGCGAAAAAATAAATATAGAAATATTGCATTAAATAAGAGAAATGTATTTTAATAATAATATTCCTGCATTATCATAATTGTTTATTTTATTTTTCGATAATTGCAAAAATGATTCTGTATGCATTTATTAATTCCTTCCTTCCTAAAATCATTCCGCCATTCCTAAAATAAAAATAAATTCTAATTAAATAAATACAAATTAATTAATTAAATAAATGAAAATATCGTTCTGTCATTCTGCAGAGTGAAACTCCAAAGATGTACGCAGAACGAGCTCAAGACATGGAGTTGGCCGAATACTTGGAAAACCGACAACACCACCAGATGATCCAGCGGGAGGACCATGAGACGGCTGTGTGACCGGCCTCTAGAACCATCTTTTCCATCCACCACCAAACCACAGAGTCTTATCTGCTCTCTCCTGTCGCCACACGCTAGCGATGCTATGAGGCAGCACATGTGCGGAAATTAGCTTGTTGCTCTCTGTATTGATTGTAATGCCAAGACGACAGTGTTTGTGTCATGTTTCAGAATGCATGAGTTTGTTACGTCACGTCCAGCTTTCAGGGCCGCACAAAACTGCACCACTCTGCTCCTTAGGACACGATGTGCAAGATTTTGGGAATTTCAGGGATGAAGTACCATGTATGAAAGTAGCTTTTACTAAACTACTATAAAGAAAACCAGACAAACCTCACGAGAGATTAACAGGAGGCATCTTCAGTGCAAGAGCTATTCACTGTTCTTTCTTTGAATGCTGAGGGTGCGCGACAATCAACTACTTTATTTAACCACACGAAGAGCATCGCACCTCCTGCCACACATTCAAAACTCTCTCTCAGGATGATACAGGTTACCAATGAAAACAACATCAACAGACCTTCTTCAGCACAATCAAGAGCAATCATAATCAGCGCCCAATCAAGGAGGCGGAAGCAAGCATGGGGAGAGAGCAGGGCATTGTGGGTAGGAATAATTCATATTAAGAAGATGAGCACATTTGAGTCTTGAAGAGCACATCACTACATGAACACACATGTTGTTTCTGACAGTGCTGATTATAATGATTGTTACTGACATAATCTGAAACCGTTAAACCTGTTGATCCATTGAAACTCATCAGGTGGCTCTTGAACACTATGACTGGCTGATCGATGCTATAGTGCCCACCTACCGAAACTGGTCGGCAAATCGGCCAGAACAGATTGCACTGGTGGAACAATCAACTAATTACAAAGTAAACAACTTGACCAATGATACATCACCACTTTCGATCAAATCCAAAATGTAACGAACATAAGAATCTGTGAGTGAGTCCATTTTGAGCAGCCACTTGGATCGATTAAATAAAGCTACACTCCATACTTGCAACTTTCATTACCCTTGCAATGTTTACCAGGGATTTGCTGGCTAATGATTAAAAAAAAGGTGATTATCAGTAATTAAAGCTACATAACGAGAGCTAGTAGTAACAAACAAGATACTTGTTCTTGTATCATTTACATCTATTGTGTAAATGATTGCGCAAAATGTAAACAAAGAAAAAAATGTTTCGCAAAAGATAAAAGATCTTCTGTTAGGAAAATCTATTGTAAAATTTGTAAATGATTGCATAAAAGTAAAAAAAGTTTTTGATATTTTTTAGATAATAAATCTTAGTAAAACAAATCCAACTGGCAATAGATAAAATAAAAAACACCTTTATGATAATAAAATAAATCTAAAAATTATTTGTAAAAATAACATGAAAAGGCATTAGCAATGCATTCAACTTCTGTTGGGAAAAAATAAAGCAGCACACACACACACAAAAAACTTTAACTGAAACAAAAATGACATTTTACATACATTGTACAGCCAAACTTTTTGATATTTTCAGGAAATGTGCCTGTCTGTGTGTGTGTGTGTGTGTGTGCGTGCGCATGGTCTTCTCAATCACATGACTCCAAGCCAATCAAGCCAGCCTCTCTCCGGATTAATCTGACATCTCCTGTTAAATGTCATCTGCAATTATGGCTTATGAAATGAGGCAATAGCCCAATCAAGACTCCAGTGCACACACACCTCAGCCCACCTTCTGAAGAGTCACTGTGTGTGCGGCACATTCAACAAACTGAGAAACACAAAATCGCATCACACCATTAATCAAGCCATTTTACTAAATAACCACAATAACACTGAATCTAATTCAGAGAAGTGATTGATGCCACGCTTCCTACAGAATGAACCCACCCGCCAATAATTGGCTCTAACTACATATTAAACAAAACAACATTAACATTTTAATATTGTACTTTTTTTATGTTTTTTCAAAAACAGCAAATATGTATCTTCAAAAGATGATGTAATATCTGCTAACACTCTCAGCAAAGTCTCAAATGCTACCAGAAGCCATTCAGATTCGGGAGTCGTTTTGACTGATCCATTAAAGGACAGTTGCACCAAAATTAAGTCATTACATCGCCCTCAATTGCTTCTAAAACTGTATGGGGGGTGGGGGGGGGGGGGGGGACACAATACCATGGCTACCTGCAACTCTTGGTTAATAACATTCTTCAAAATTTCTTCTTTTGTGTTCAACAGAAAAAGATACTCATACAGGTTTGAAACAACATAAGGATAGAAAATGAACAAATCTTTATTTTTCTGTTAACTAGCCTTTAAATGACTACTTTGTATGATTAATTTTTCGGGGTCTTATTCTCATTATGTTCAACAAGTAAATGGTTTCTATTGTGCAAGCATAAACTTATTTTTCATCTTTTGGGTAGGAACTTAACACCCCCAATTTACTTATTCAAATGAGTAAACGGACAGAGTGGTTCTTTCAAGACCATTGGAAGACCAAGATTTCTTATGTCTACTTTGACACCATATGTATATTCATGCCAATTCACTGATTCACTCACACAGGGACACTCCAGAGTCTTAGCACTATTCATCAGCATGTTACGTCCTACCTAATACCAACTTGCATATCACAGAAACCACCAATCTCTGTCGTGCGTGACTCCAACATCTGCAGCAACTCAGCGAAGCAGCAGGAATGTTTGCTAGTTAAAATAAAAAAAAACGCAGCTGCTGTTCAAGGTCTAATATTACAGCACTTACCTTGAAAGGAAATTAAAGCAACATTGAAATGGTGGCGGCTTTCTTTAGCAATAACGAGAGTATTCTGTGGGAATCACAGGGGACGGCGGATACCAACACTACAGATGATCTCACTCGCCACACTCATTCCCTGCCCGCACCAGCTCCCAAAAGATAATGCATGCTTCAAAATGAAAAAAAAAACTGACGTGCTACCAGGTGTTAAAATGGAAGATGCCAGATGGAAGTTCGGAAATGAGATGAAAAATGTAACGCCACTGCTGCCCTTCACACTTCAGCCCCTCTGAACTGCAGCGCCCTCTATCTACACACACACAAAGAATTGTCTATGGAACAGTACAGATTTTGCTTTAACTTTAATACCAGACATTTTTGTTATGAATAATTAGATCTTTTGGTTTGCATCTATACAGTTCTAAACAAAAACTTAAAAATAAACAAGTGAAATTACATATTTAAATCACTAGATCATCCATATATAGACATTACCTCATAGCTATTTAACCAATAATTTTATTTCATTCATTTTCCAGCAAGATAACTATAATATGACATACAATGTTACCATGACATACAACTACCTTAAAGGGATAGTTAACCCAAAATCTAAATTCTGATATCACATGCCATTTCTTTTTTCTGCTGCCACCAAAGAAGATACCTTTTGCTAAGAAGTAACAAATAGTTAATGTCCAATTGACTTTTCATTGTTATTCGTTTTTTTTATTATAGTTGGAGTTCAATGTGGACCCCTCACCAGACAAACATGATTGGGTTAAACACATTTCTATCAAAAATTATTATTATGTTGAGCAGAGGAAAGGGACTCTAACAACTTGAAGGGTGAGTAACACCTTCTTGGGGTGAACAATCCCTTTAATTAAGATTTTATACCCACTCAGACATCCGTAAAGGGGTCATATGAATTTGCTAAAAAATCCATTATTTTGTGTATTTGGTGTATGAAATGTGTTCTGGGGGGGGGGGTCGTCACGGTGTGCACGGTTCTTAAGGTTAAAAAAATAACCACATTATCTACGTGGGGCATCTCCCCCACCTATACTGTTCACACATGTGAGACGAAACTTGTTTCTTCTCTATGCCCCGTCTTTTTGAAACGCTTCGATTTTTACAAAGCTCATTGGTCTGAAAACGCGAGGTGTGCTCTGATTGGCCAGCTATCCAGTGCGTTTTGATTGGCCGAATACCTTAAGCGTGTGACCGAAATGTTACGCCCCTTACCATATTGTATGCCGTGTCCTGGAGCGACGAGACAAAAACAATGAAACCCATTACAAACGAGGCATTTGTTTCCCTTGCCCAATGGGGACATATTTCGGATTGCTAATTATTATCCTGGCATCTTTAGCAAATCTTCCCACATTGTGACGTAGACATGTGGGGGCGTGTTGAAACGAGGCGTTTTAGGAGGGCGTGGACGAGTCTTAACTTTTATAAAGAATTTCTCTTTGGTTTTGAGACTTTAGTCTGCAACTTTAGGGATCTTATCTATTCAAAAACAGCTTGTAACACACCAAAGAGAAAAAAAAACTTGAAATCGCATCATATGACACCCTTTAATTACTCGAATTAAATTTTAAAAAGCAAATCAATTCAGAATAGACTACAATTTCTGAAGCAAAAGATTAAGTTTTGAATCAACGCAGAAACCTGTTTTGTTTCCTAACTATTGTCTTTACTTGCATCCGGTCTAGTAGTTAACAACTTTTTCAGATAACCTACTGCACTAAAGATGGGATGAGTTTACTCACGTGACTTACCATCAGATACTTCATAGCCATTGGTTTAATCTTGACATGTTAGTAAGGATGTGCTGTTGTTTTACAATTCAAGTAGGTGTGCACAATTTTTCTTGACACTGGTTATCAAAACAGAGCTGCATTTGCTTGTGTCATTCAACACCAGTTGGTCAAGTCTACACAAGGTTGAGGGAAGAACCACTCATGTTTTGAGACATGACGCTTTTATACATGCAACAGGTTAGCCAAAACCTTTCCCTCAAGTATCGGTTTACTAGGTTTTATGTTTTGCCCAATCAAAATTAGTGGTCGACCGATATATCGCCAATGCCGATATATCGGCCAATATTTGGCATTTTTTTAAATATCGGCATCGGCCGATAAATTTTCCCGTTTGGCCGATGCGTTCGAAGAGGGACTTTTATTTTGACGACGCTGACAGCGGCAGTGCCTGAGCACAACACAGTGTTCACATTCTCCCTCTTGTTCGCTGTTGTCGTTAATAGTGTTGCTTTCGTCAACGGAAATTATGACTAAATATCATCATCAACGAACATTTATCACGTGACGAAAATGAGACGAGACGCAACGTAAATGCTGGTCATGTGATGATGACTATAATTAAATGTATAATGCAATATCGTTGATGAATAAAAATGACTAAATGTGGTTTACAAAATAAAACTATGCTAAAATGTCTCTTCATTTTCTTTGACCAAAACGAGACGAAATGAAATGTTATAACGTTATTTCATCTCGTTTAGTCTCGTTATTATTATTATTTTGCAGTATTTCTGTTTCCTGTGTCTCGCTTCAGGCTCTGCATCAGGTCGCACTGCGCAGACGCAGGCGACGTCAATTCCTCAAGCCCCACTCGCGGAATTATTTAGATCAGTGTTTCCCAACTGGGGTGCCGTCTGTCGAGAGCAGGGGCGCCGTGTAAAAAAAAAAAAAAAAAATCCTTTTTTAATATTTTTAAATTCCTAAAATGTTCAAAAAAGCAGCTATTATATAATATAATTTCTGATGTCGCCAATAATTAGAAATGCACAGAAATTCCGGCTGCCGAACATGTGCGCGTTCACCCGCCGCTCAGAAGGATTTACTTTCACTTGGTGTGACCAGCGTCCTCTTTGTATTATCCCGCTCTATGCGTGTGTGCTCCGCTCAGAACCAGCGCGTCCGTTACGGCCCATGTGAGTGCTCTCCCCTCATATACGGTCATTGCTTATCGCACGCAAAGTCCACCAAATCGAGCTGACAGCAACTCTAACTTATGTAAGTTACGTATTGATTTCCTGTCTGCAATCGCCCTACCTGTGTGGTAACAAGGTGTGGTAAATGGGCAACTCTGGTAACGCTGCACTCTCATTCATTGATCTGCTAAACGTTATGCTCATGTGTCCTCTGATGATAATAGCTTTTTAGGATTAAACATTATTTGGATAATTGATAAAAAAAAATAAAAAATTTTCTTTATAGCCCTACTGTGTGTTAGACCTACACGAAAAACTAAAAAGCAATTTATTTCATTTGTAGGCCTAATAGTCGAGTTTTTTATGAAAATTTTGGGTCTCAACGATCATTATTAATTTCTTTTTTGTTCTTATTTTATTATTATCTGCTACGCCTCCTTGTCAGTTTTTTTATTCAATTCCAAGTTTTAAATCAGCTAGCTCGAGCTACTGCAACAATTTCCCAACTGTCAAATCAACAATACACTGAGTGGGCAAAACTTAGTTTAATTACCATATAACTAGTCTATTTCACAGTGTTTCCTTATGGACTAAAAGTCCCCCCAAAAGCCTACATTAAATCTGTCATATAAATTGGTCTCTTCATTATAAATTAGCCTACTGATTGCCACCATTGATAGACACATTTTTTTTATAATATTAAAAATATTTGTATGACATTATATTCTGCAGTTCTTTTCTGTTGTACCGAATATCTATACTTTTAAAATTATCACATCGAAGTTAGAAATTTTAATATTGTGAAAAAATTAATTTTGTAGGGCGCCACAAATTTTAAATTTCCAAAGGGTGCCGCGACTAATAAAAAGGTTGGGAAACACCGTATTTTGAAGACTAAAACCAAACAACAAAGTTAAGTCTGACACGCAACAAAGGCCTGATGGCCAGAAAAAAACAAAAGAAACACAGACCGGGGTTAGTCTTAATTATCAATTTATGATGTGTGTCTTCACAGACATGTTTGACATTGGATACAAATAATGGTGTGTAAATTCAAATCAGAGCACGTCTTCCGTAGTTGGATGGATGTATTCTGGAGTCTATAGAGGTAACAATCTATACACAAGATACCTCTTTGTTTGAAACGAAAACTTTGGTTTTGTCCTATACTACGAGGTACTTCCACTAATATTTTTCAGACTGGTTAAAGAATTGCACTTTTCTCAAAGACGACTAATACAATTTTTCCGTCGACTAAAACTAGACGAAATAGTCATGGCTAGTCTACTAAAATGCTCATACTTTTAGTTGACTAAAACTTGACTAAAAAGAGTATGAACGTGACTAAAACTAATAAAAACTAAAATGACAGCTTCACACAAAGACTAGACTAAAACAAAAATTAAAACAGGCCGCCAAAAACAACATTTCGTCTAATACGATAGAAACGTCTGTCTAATAATCAGATAGACCGGTTAAACAAAGGAATTAAAATGTATACAATAAAGTATTATAACGATTGCTTTTATTTTTTTAGTAATAGAAAGGCAAACATTATACTTTCTTGTTTGCCGTCAGCATTCAGCAAATACGCACAAACCTTGCTAACTTAGTCGGATCCAGTTGTGATACAGTCTTGTGAAGTGTGCATTTGTATCTTGCATCATCGCGTGTTCTCTGCGTGAAGGTCGGCCCTTGCAAATTGAATGCTGACAGGAGGAGAATTCAGCTTCACTGGAGACGCGCGATCGACAAACTTTAAACTCGTGATTTAAAATTATGCTTCGCTTTATGCATTTGCCCACTGTCATACTCATGTCATTTCCACTGTGTTCTGTAAAATGAGTGTTACCTTGGCTTTAATTGAAAAAAATATGATTAATGCACACAAACATCCCAGAATACTGAGTGCCCTGTTGGTTACAGTGCTTACTTCCTTTTTAATTATATTTTTATTAATATTTATTTATTTGTGAAAAATACATCTAATGTATAAGTATGTTTATTTAACACATTAATTTTTTTAATCCATTTTCAAATAATTTCAAATTTCTTAAATATAAATAAAAATAAATAAAATTATATCGGCTTTATATCGGCCACCCTGCTTTCAAAGATATCGGCATCGGCAGTCAAAAAAAATCAATATCGGTCGACCACTAATCAAAATAACTAGCTTACAAAAGCATGCT
>JADLZN010011657.1:0-45485 GCA_018155175.1 Sinocyclocheilus anophthalmus | reverse complement strand
AAAAAAATCAGTTGTGATAAATTTCAAATGTTCAATATTCAAGTAAAAAAAATCTATTTCTGAACTATGTTAAATGCCACATAGTATTCAGTTTTGATAAATGCCACTTGTCAATAATTCAAATATATACAATACAAATTCAAATAGTTTTGTCATATTATAAGCTCCAAACAGGAACTGCCAATGAACGCATCTTTTTAGTGAACTGGTTTAAAGTTTCCAGTGCCTTATGTTATTGAGTCAATAAATAAATAAACACACACACACACACACACATTACACACTCAACCAAGGCTGAGATTGAGTTCAATCTAAACATCTCTTATTCTTTATTAAATTGCTTGTCTACATTTCTACTTAAGAATCAATAAATGAATAAAATATTTTACAGCATGTTTATTTATTTTTAAATCACTATTTGTACACTTTTATATCACCGCCACTTCTCGCTCAGTCCGTCATGTCACAGTACATTTAGTTTGTTTTTTTGTTGTTGTTGTTTTTTTTTACGAACGAGATGTCCTAGCAGTCATTTTTGAGAAGTGGGACAAAACAGGGTGCAAAATTGAAAAAATAAAACCTTGTACTCAGACAAATGAAACTACATGTATCTTATATGTACTAAGCTACCGAGCTATGCTTTGATACAACCTCCCAACTTCTATCTTTTTTACCTTGGACTGTGTAATATAATCTCAGCTTTATCTTTAACAGCATAAAGATGTTTTAACATTTCAAAAACACAGTCTCGGTTAGCAGACAGATTACACTTCACAGGACAACAATCCACAACTAATATAAAATATCATAATGAAATGTTATCAAAATATTCTGAGGGAGGTGACGAAAACCTGAATTTGTAATAATTTGAACGATCAAATACATTGAATCAGTCAATTACTGTATTAAAACCAGCACAACAAACAGTGAGTATGGTATTGTTTATAAAGCTTTTATTCAAGAGTCACATTTTAAGTATTTTGATATATCACTGGAACACAAAATCTTATGGTGGCGACATCTGACGGTGTTGACAAATTTGGCATTTCTTTCACAAAACCAATGGCGTTCATGTAGTAGCCATTTTATTTTTTCTGTTGATGCTAGATGCTAATGGAACCTGCTTCGGGAGAATACAATTATCTAAATATTTCAAATAATTACCTCAGAAACTGGAAGATGGTGTTGACATTTCATGGAATGTGACAAAGGAAATATTAACATTAGGATAAAATATTCTAAAACTAAAACTTAGCAGAGCCTGTCTGACACTGATGTACACTGTAAAAAAAAATCTGTAGTTTTTACAAAATAATTTTGGCAGCTGTGGTTGCCAGAATAATTTTGTAAAAAATACAGAAAAACTGTAAACACATTTACGGCCAAAAACTGTAATTTACAAACAAGAAAATTTGAATGTAAACCAGTAAATTCAACAATGCACACCGCTATTAAAATCTGTTTTGTACCTTTAACATACTGACAACCACCATAATAATGCAGGTGGTAAAAGAGAAAGCCACATGAAGAATCAAAGCTCATCACAAGTAGCTTCGCCACAAGCAGAAGTATATACTGATATATAGAAGGTGCACAGAGTCATTCATGCAAACACAAAACACCATCATGGTAACACACATGATACTTAAATAATGCATTCAACTTTCATTAAACAACAGAAGATGTAACATAAAGCCCAAATATACATAACTAATAACAAACATTTTTTTAAAAACATGATTATTTAAACAAAATACTTTCAAATGTGGAGTGTCATGCAGGGAATTCTGGGAATATCAGTTTACAGTTTTTGACTGTAAATTATACATTGATTTGTTAGTTTTACTTCTAAAAACTGTCAAATTAACAGCATTTTACTGTAAAATTACATGAAATGTCTGGTTAGATATTTTACAGTTTTTCCCTGTATATAGTACGGGAACTTACTGTTAACATATTAAAAAAAAATTTCCGTAGCGTTTTTACAAAATTTTACAGTTAAAATTACACTTATTTTTTACAGTGTACTTGCGAGGTGACCTGGTGGAAGGGGCCCTGACAGCTGCCCAGGATATTCATGATTTTATTAAATTATTACGTCTTAAATTGATTTTTCCATAAAATTCTGCCATATGTACATTAACTGACAGACACCACTGATAAACTACCACTAAATACTGTAGAAACTTAATTTGCTGTAAACTTGCTTTGCAACGATTTGTATCGTGAAAGGCGCTGTACAAATAAACTTGACTTGACATTTTATTGAATGTCTGACGGTGTTGACAAAAAGTGGGGACGCAACTTTAAAATCTTATGAAACATGCATGTGTCATTAAAAAACAACCTTACTTTGATAGGAGATATTATTAAGTGTTGCTTTTGATAAAAATCGCTCTTTTTCATCATTAAAAAAACATTTTTATACATTTTATTGCATATGAATGATTGAACCCTTCTCTGTGGACTTGGACACACTTTTTTAGACGTAGTGATTTTTCTTGTGAGAGGACATTAAAAAACAGATTTGGTATAATAATGAGAAAATGTAATTGAAGGTGATAATCGTGTTAAATCCATTCTATTATTAATCCCTCATGAGATTTAAAATTTTAATATTTTATTTTTTTAAGCTAATAGCAGTTACCCTTGCTGGACCTGTTTTGTCCCACGTCTCAAGTTCAGCTTGTTCACAAACGAGATGTCTCGTTCAGTCAGAGTCGCTTCGACTCTCGGTCAGACTCAGATTCGAAACACCGATTCGTTTAGTGAAGGGCGCATTTGTTCAGAAGGTCCAACTACTAATGAAATGTTTCAAAACTCTCACTCGAATGCTGCTTGCTCGTGATATTTGAAATGAAACATGAACGAAACACAACTTATGCTTCGTGCCTTTATCTTGCCTTCGAACATTATAACAACGCAAAAGAAGGCTAAAATGTGAAAATCTCAGTCACAGCTAACGTTATATATTAATATGAAACACTTATCTTGACTTCGTGTAAATAATCCCATAGTAATATGCTTTATTACATGTTATTTTATTATTCATTTACTGCAGTACTTTATGCATAATCATCATGACAGTTGTTCCTCCTGCATTAATGTGTAGTTATTCCATTAGTAAACTCCCGATCAAACTTTCCAGTTATCATCAGCAAATGCTCTTGGCTTGGAAACTTATTTACAAGCATAATTTCTCGCCACACAATTTTATTTATTTGGAACAACTGTAATATTTTACATTAGAGGAAATCCTTGTTTCTGGAAAATTGGTTCAGTAATGGAGTGATGTTAGTGAACCAATTGTTTGACAATGATGGCAATTTGTTTAATTATTCAGATTTATTTTAAGAATCACTGCTGTATCTAGAAAATAATTTAAAGGGGTCATATGATGCTTTTTTCAAAGCTCATTATTTGTGGATTGGTGTAACAGAATATGTTGACATGCTTTAATGTTCAAAAAACACATTATTTTTCAAATACTGTACATTATTGTGGGTCCTCTATGCCCCGCCCCTCTCAAACGCTTCATTTTCTACAAAACCCCTCCTGCCGACAAGCGCAGTCTGCTCTGATTGGCCCGCTGACCCAGTGCATTGTGATTGGCCGAACACCACCAGCACTCGTCGGAAATGTAACGCCCCTTACCATAATCACGCGCTTCATCTTTCAAAATAAATGTTAAAGGCAGAGCCCGAAAGGAACAGAGTAAGTGACAGACACAGTGATGAACGCTGGTATGTGTTCGCAGTAACACAAGCACGGTTAAGATGCCTCCACTGTGAGGTGGGGACCCTGTCTCTCTCTCTCTTGCACGCTCTCTCTCTCTCTCTCTCTATCGCACACACACACACGATGCGCAAAATGCATTTGAACAGTCAATAGCAATACTTAAACTAATAACAAAACATAGCTGATACAGAAGGTTAAAGAAGAACAAGTCAAGTCAAGTCACCTTTTATTTATATAGCGCTTTTAACAAAACAGATTGTCAAAGCAACTGAACAGCATTAATTAGGAAAATAGTGTGTCAATAATGCAAAATGACAATAGAAAACACAAATTTTTCAGTTAAAGACAGTTCATCACTGAATTCAGTGATGTCGTCATCATCCAGCTCAGTTCAGTTTAAATAGTCTCTGTGCAATCAAGTCAATGATATCGCTGGAAATGAAGTGTCCCCAACTAAGCAAGCCAGAGGCGACAGCGGCAAGGAACAAAACTCCATTGGTGACAGAATGGAAAAAAAACCTTGGGAGAAAACAGGCTCAGACAGGGGGCCAGTTCTCCTCTGGCCAGACAAAACCAGCCGTTCAATTTCAGGCTGCAGCAAAGTCAAATTGTGCAGAGGACTCATCTGGTTCTGTGGTCTGACCGGTGATCAAGTCTTTACAGGGGATCTGTACTCGGGGCCTCATCTAGTTGTCCTGGTAATCCCGCTGTCTTTCAGGGCTGTAGAGGTCCTTTCTAGGTGTTGATCCACCATCTGGTCTGGATACGTAATGGATCCGGGTGACTGCAGTGACCATCTGATTTGGATATAGACTGGATCTGGTGGCTACGGTGACTTCAGAATAAGAATGAAACAGACTAATACTAGCGTAGATGCCTTTCTTCTAGTGATGTAGCAAGTACATAGGGTGTTATGAGAAGTGTTCCCGGTTACGGTTGACCTAATTAATGCAGCCTAAAAAACCTTTAACGGATTTGAATATTAGAAAAGTGTTATTGTGTTATGTGTAAGACAGGTTAAAGAGATGGGTCTTTAATCTAGATTTTAAACTGCAAGAGTGTGTCTGCCTCCAGAACAATTTTAGGTAGGTTATTCCAGAGTTTGGGTGTTAAATAGGAAAAGGATCTGGTGCCCGCATTTTATTTTGATATTCTAGGTATTATTAAATTGCCAGAGTTTTGAGAACACAGAGGACGTGGAGGACTATAATGTAACAAGAGCTCGTTCAAATAATGAGGTGCTAAACCATTCAGGGCTTTATACGTAATAAGCAAGATTTTAAAATCTATAAGATGTTTAATAGGTAGCCAGTGCAGTGACAGAACCGGGCTAATATGGTCATACATTCTGGTTCTAGTAAGAACTCTAGCTGCTGCATTTTGGACCAGCTGGAGTTTGTTTATTAAGCGTGCACAACAACCACCCAATAAAGCATTACAATAAACTAACCTTGAGGTTATGAACGCATGAATTAACATTCCTGCATTTGACATTGAGAGAATAGGTCGTGAGAGATATAATGTTGTGAGAGGAAAAATTTTATTGCCGTTTACAAATTTGCTAGAAACGTGGCTTTTAAAGGAAAGATTGCTATCAAATAGCATACCTAGGTTCCTAACTGATGATGAGGAATTTACAGAGCAGCCATCAAGTCTTAGAGAGGGTTCTAGGTTATTATATGCAGAGTTTTTAGTCCTATAATTAACACCTCTGTTTTTTCAGAATTTAGTAGTAAGAAATTACTCATCCAGTTTTTTATATCGACTATGCATTCCGCAAGTTTTTCAAATTGGTATGTTTCGCCGGGCTGCGAAGAAATATAGAGCTTGGAGTATCATCAGCATAACAGTGAAAGCTAACACCGTGTTTCTTGATGATATCTCCCAAGGGTAACATGTAAAACGTGAAGAGTAACGGCCCTAGTACTGAGCCTTGAGGTACTCCATACTGCACTGATACCTCTTCATTCACTGCTACGAATTGATGGCGGTCATATAAGTACGATTTGAACCATGCTAATGCACTTCCATTAATGCCAACAAAGTTTTCTAGTCTATGCAAGAGAATAGTGTTGAATGCAGCGCTAAGATCCAATAGCACTAATAGAGAGATACAACCACAATCAGATGATAAGAGCAGGCCATTTGTAACTCTAATTAGAGCAGTCTCAGTACTATGATACCATTTTTCTGGGGTTATGTTTGTTTTCTTCTAAAAGAGAAGAAAAGTAATCAGATCTAGCAGTTTTTTATGCTTTTCTGTAGGAGAGGTTACTTTCCCGCCAAGCAATACGAAATACCTCTAGTTTTGTTTTCCTCCAACTGCGCTCCATTTTCCGGGCTGCTCTCTTTAGGGTGCGAGTGTGCTCACTATACCACGGTGTCAGACTGTTTTCCTTAATCTTCCTTAAGCATAAAGGAGCAACTGTATTTAAAATGCTAGAAAAGAGAGAGTCCATAGTTTTTGTTACATCATCAAGTTGTTCTGAGGTATTGGATATGCTAAGGAATTGGGATAAATCAGGAAGATTACTTACAAAGCAGTCTTTTGTGGTAGAAGTGATGGTTCTACCATACTTGTAACAAGGAGTAGAATTTACAGTTTTAGCTATATGAAGTTTGCACAAGACTAAATAATGATCTGAGATATCATCGCTTGGCTGCATAATTTCAACACCATCAACATCAATTCCATGTGACAGTATTAAATCTAGAGTATGATTTCGACAATGAGTAGGTCCTGACACGTGTTGTCTAACCCCAATAGAGTTCAGAATGTCTATGAATGCTGATCCCAATGCATATTTTTCATTATCAGCATGGATATTAAAATCACCAACAATTAAAACTTTATCTGCAGCCAGCACTAATTCGGATATAAAATCAGCACATTCTTTAATAAAGTCTGTATAGTGCCCTGGTGGCCTGTATACAGTAGCCAGTACAAACGACACAGGGGATTTATCATTAACACTTGTTTCTCTGGATAATGTTATATGAAGCACCATTACTTCAAACGAGTTATACTTGAAGCCCGCCCTCTGAGAAATACTGAAAACATTGTTATAAATTGAAGCAACACCTCCCCCTTAACTTTGGACGTGGCTCATGTTTATAACAGTAATCTTGGGGGGTAGACTCATTTAAAATAATGTAATCATCAGGTTTTAGCCAGGTTTCTGTCAAACAGAGCACATCTAGTTTATGATCAGTGATCATATAATTTACAAAAAGTGCTTTCGTAGAAAGGGACCTGATATTCAATAAGCCAAGCTTTATCATTTGTTTATCCGTATTGCATCTGTTTTTTATTTGTTGAACATCAATTAAATTGTTACTCTTAAATTGGTTTGGATGTTTTTTGTATTTTCTAGTTCGGGGAACAGACACAATCTCTATAGTGTGATATCTAGGTGAAAGAGTTTCTATGTGCTGAGAATTAACTGATTTCTGTGACATGAGGCGGCTAGCAGACGGTTGGTTTAGCCAGTCTGTCTGCTTCCTGACCTGGGCCCCAGTTAGTCAAGTACAAACTCTAAGACTATGTGCCATATTTCTAGAGAGAAGAGCGGCACCACCCCAGGAGGGATGAAGACCATTTCTTTTCAACAGGTCAGGTCTGCCCCAAAAACTCATCCAATTATCTATGAAATCTATGTTATTCTGCGGGCACCACTTAGAAATCCAGCCATTGAGTGACGACAGTCTGCTATGTACTGTATCTTATCTCCACGGTAAGCAGGGAGGGGACCAGAGCATATTACAGTGTCTGACATCGTACTTGCAAGTTCACACACCTCTTTAATGTTATTTTTAGTGATCTCCGACTGGCGAAGTCAAACATCATTAGCGCCGGCGTGAATAACAATCTTACTGTATTTACGTTTAGCATTAGCCAGCACTTTTAAATTTGCCAAGATGTCAGGCGCTCTGGCTCCCGGTAAACATTGGACTATAGTGGCTGGTGTCTCTATTTTCACGTTCCGTACAATAGAATCGCCAATAATTAGAGCCACGATCATGTTCTCAGTGGGGGTCACTGATGGGAGGAGAACCTGTTTAATGTTTGGATATGTTGAGGAACGGAGAGCGGGGTTTGACCGCGACTATGCTCACAGTACCCACTTGACATTCTGCGGAGGCTCTGTTAAGGACCAAACAATGCACAGGACTCCCTGAGCTAGTCGCATCCAAAGCCGTATCTAGAGCCCTCACATTCTTACTGTCCTCAATTAAAGTTTGGATGCGTGTCTCTAATTCTGAAATCTCTCGGTCAGCCTAACTATTTCCCTGCATTTATCAAATGTGAATCCCTCGTCGCTGACAGAGAAGGCTACACTATAAATGTGGCAAGCAGTGCAAGTGACAATAAAAGGAGAAGAAGCCAATATTCACTGTGATTGTTGAATGATTTAGATTTACCACAGATGTTTGATGAACTCGTGAAAAACGGAGCAAGAGAGAAAAGAAACTGAGCCAATGTTTTGAAATGACTGAGTCAAATTCCGGACCTTAATCCAACTGAAATTTTGGGGAAGTACCTGAAGCAAGCAGTTCATAGGAAGAAACCCACCAACATCACAGAGTTGAAGTGGTTCTGTACTGAGGAATGGGCTAAAATTCCTGCAAGCAGTTGTGCATCTTGCACTGATCAGCAGTTACAAGAAACTTTACATGCAGTTATTGTTGCAAAATGGGGTCACACCAGATACTGAAAGCAAAAATCCACATACTTTTCCACTCACAAATATTTAACACCAGATCATTTTTCTTAATAAATAAATGACAAAGTATATATTTTTGTATCATTTGTTTGATTTGGTTCTCTTTGTCTACTTTCAGGATTTGAGTGAAAATCTAATTAAGTTTTGAGTCATACTTATGCAGAAATATGGAAAATTCTAAAGGGTTCACAAACTTCCAAGCAGCACTGTGTATTAGAATTATTTCATAGGAGTCCTTGTATGATCATCAGACACCTGCAGGAGCTTCTGAAAACTGTCGGTCTTGTGGATGGAAGTTCATTCTGTAGTTTTGGGACATGCCAAACACTGCACTGTACCCCAAAGTGTGTTTGTCATATCTACCCAATAAACCAATTCTAATTAGGATGAGGGAGCTCATCTTAAGTCAATGGTGGAGCAACTTGCTACTGTGTGGAACAGATTAAGATTACTACATGTTGAAGTGTCCACATACTTACAAAGTGTCCCCCTCACATTCGCTGTTTTACCAAACACGCACACACATCCTGTTCATGAGTCAAGATGACAGACCAGGAGTATTCAGACTTTGCCATCTATGTTTACATCACTTAATCTATGATCATGATATTTAGTCACCAGTTGCAACTAAACGTTACTGTATTAAGACGCTGTGTGACACTGGCAAATTCACTGTCTAATTCCAGGCGCAGAGCTACACTTTGATGCCTTGACGGGGAAGGTGACCTATGGGACATGAGATCACCTCAATTAATGGGAACAACTAAAGAATCCTGTGAACAGTGTAGTGAAGGGTCCAAGATTTTCAGGAAGTTATGAAAACCATGACTTAAAAAAGGCTTTTTAGAACCACCTCAGATCTTTTTAGTTTTTCAGATCATTCCATTTTAAACAAGGAAAAGGGGAATTCAACTGTGGATTGGTAACATGACTGGATTTTTGAAAAATGTTTCCCATATCTCCCATATCACAGCAGTTTGGGTCATTATTCATCTTAACAGCATCTGAATCATCTGTTCACTATGTGCTTTTTCTCTAATTTCATTGCTTTGCTTGCATACGTGCTTTTGCTTCCATCATCATATGTTTGTTTATTAATTGATGTTTGTTTAATTTTACTCTAAAAGGATCTGTTTTAATGCTTTATTTACTGTTAAATATTCTATAAAAATGTGTGTATGTATTTGGTACATGAAACAAGATTTGGTAGGCACTTAAAATCTAATAAAATTCTTTATTTGGAATTACCTCATTTGGAATTTATTCCCTAACATATTAAGATTATCAAAAACTCTTTCAACATTCTGTCTCTTTTAACATATTTGAATTAACTAGGTGTCATATAAACCAGGTATCATTTATTTATTTCTGACCTTTAACCTTCGTTTAAAATTTAGTTATTAAGATTCACCTCCTTTGGTTTAAATATTTTGAAAAATTTGAAGCGGCAATGTTGACTTTGCATATATATTTATTTTATGAACAGTTTCCTGCTTTTGTATTTGTCTGGTAGTACAGTGTCACCAGAGTCCAGACCAAACAGTTTACTTCAGATGCAATGTCTAAAAGCAGGTCACAGGTTCAGGAGATACAGTGATTGTAGTTAAATTGGAAACAAGGCATATATACAAAAGCTGTTCTGCTTAGTTTAGGGAATTGACTTATTAATCACTGATTACTGATTAATCCTAACACATACAACATGCTGAAATTTGAATTTATAGATTTGGTATATACTGTATATACAGCGGGTAAAATAAGTATTGAACAAGTCACCATTTTTATCAGTAAATACATTTCTAAAGGTGCTGCTGATATGAAATTTTCACCAGATGTCGATAACAACCAAAGTAATCCATACATACAAATAAAACAAAACAAAACATTCAGAAAGAAGGTATGTGATTAAAATGGGGATAAAGGGGAAAAGTGTTGAAACTAATGACATTATGTAATACTTTGTACAAATCTTGTGGTAATGGACCTAGCTTCAATGACGCCTCTGTATGGAGAGAATTAGTCGCATAATTGGTCAGGTGGATTTGTCCCATTCTCCTCAGTTTTCAAATCTTGAAGTTTCTGTGGGCCTCTTCTATGAACTCTAAACTTTATTTCTTATTTTCTATTGGATTCAAGTCGGGTGATTGGCTGGGTCATTCTAGCAGCTTCATTTTCTTTCTCTGAAACCAATTGAGAGTCTCCTTGTCTGTGTTTGGGATCATTGTCTTGCTGAAATGTCCAGCCTTGTTTCATCTTCATCATCCTGGTACTGTATGTGTTGGGACTGAACCAACTAATATTAATTTCCAATGACAAGTGGCAGGATTGCTTTCTAATTACTGATAGATTTCAGCTGGTGTCCTGGCTTTCCATGCCTTTTTGCACCTCCCTTTCTTCATGTGTTCAATTATTTTTCCCGGAGTCATCCCACTTTATTATACAGAACTTAATTTCTGAACTTATTTATTTTGTTTATATATATAGATAATTTATCTATATCTATATATAGGGATCTCAATAAATTAGAATGTAGTGGATTTGAGGCTCAGGAAACCTTTGCGGTATTTGAGTGCTTAGATGATTGGCATGGCACCATCTTCTATTTGTAGAGATAGTGAATTGGGGGGTTTTTTAAATGTGAGCCAAAATCATCCCAATAAAAAGAACCAAAGACTTAAACTACTTGAGTCTTTGTGCATTGAATTTATTTAATACACGAATTTAACAATTTGAGTTGAATTACTAAATAAATGAACTTTTCCACGACATTCTAATGTATTGAGATGCACCTGTATGTATATATGTGTGTGTACTTCAGCTAATTTGATTTCACTTTAGATCAGTGGCATGTAAATGGCCATGACTGATGCACTATTTTTGCTGTGTGTTTCAGTGGTGGTGCATAACAAAGAGAGTGTTTGGAGTGAAAGACCTCCAGGTGAGTCAACACTTCATACTGAAATCATACTGATTTTCATGCATTCCCCAAGCTACTAGTATTTACCTGCAACATACAGGCCTACCTGAAATGATTCTAACCTATCTCATTTTGTATTTTTGTATTGATGTTTGTTTTTTCACCAGATGTTGCTGACCAGGACAGCCTAGGGTCCACAAATGAAGGTCATGTAGAGTATACAGAGGTGGTTCATCCTCAACCTGTAGATCCTACACGGCGTAAGTTCAACGTTTTAAAACTATATCCATGTCTTTTTTTATCCTCCCACTCCTCTTGCCTTTTGAATAGGAACATTATGATTCCCTGGCATGCATGAGCTGATTAGAGAAAAAACACTTCCTGGGTGGGGTCTAACCATCCAAATTATCAAGAGCCCTTGATTTTAATTACAGTGGTTACTTTCTAGAGACATCTTTTAAACAGGAAAAGCCAGACTAATTAGGTTCCTGCTAACTCCAATAGCTTCTTACTTACATTATCCAGAATTACAGTGTGCATTTCAAAACAATTATTATTTATACTACCTCTTTCTTCTTTACTTTAAGATATATCCTAAACATATATTTTTTTTCTTTTGTACTATAGTTCCTCTGAAGAAAGGCACAGATACTGTGTACAGTGAGCTTCAGACCACTCAAGGTACAAACAACATTGCAAAAAGGAACAAATACATTTACACACAAAAAGTTCCTATGACATTCTGTAATGCAAACACACAGAGCAGTGGGTTGTGTTGTAATTGATGTCTTTTTCTAATTCATACTGTTTGTACAGGGGCTGTTGAACATGTTAACCATGTAAGAGACCTTAATCCTCTCACTTCTTATGACCTTATAAGCATTCTTTCCATCCTGCTGCCTGACCTTTGAAATAATTAAGAGATCGCCTGTGTATTTCAAAAGTTAAGAAAGTATAATGTTAAACTATGTTTTTAATGTTTGACATGGCTTACATTAAAAATGATTAAATACCCCAGGTCCAGCATAATTTGTTTGTATAACATGGTTTGTTTTGTTGGCTACTGCAGTGAAATTCACACTTTTTTTTTTCATTACCTTAATTTTTTTTATACAAATATCTGAAGAGTGAAGACATGCAACTCATCAGCTTTTATTTACTTTTTTTAAGCAAATTACTTAAAATCTAAATCAAAGCATGCATCTTGTTCATTAACAAAGGGCAATCTGAGACTTAAGTTAATTTCATGAGCAATATTTTACGTGTGTGATGCAGCACATCACTGCACCTGACCAGAGAACTCTAAATGTGATCTTAGTTTTCTGTGGGATGATGTAACATACTCACATGGAGGACTGAATGTGTGTGTTTTGTAAACTCTGTCTACAGTAAGTGAAGCGGGAAGCACCAGTCAGACTTTCCAAATGGGAACAAATAGCAGGGCTGTGGTTTCCTCTTGAACAGAGGGCCAGAATTTACAGAGAGCAGTCACACAGTGACTTCATAAACTCTGTGAAAGGCCAGAGGAAAGGAAGACAGAAGTACAGCAAAATTATGAGACAGAATAACTCCGATGAGTGTAAAACATTGAAACTGACATCAACCCAATTTTCCCTTCTGGGGTTTTCACCTCCTCTTCCTCATTATGTGTACATCTCTGATAGAGTATATGGATTTCCAACAGAGTTGGAATGACAAGAGAGAAATGTTCCTTCTCCGCTGGGGCAGTCGTGTGTGTGGGGGGAGGGGGAGGGGGGGGTTGGGGAGAGTGCTCTCCCCTTACAATACGCAGCAAGAATGGCTGCCCACTGCTCCGGATGTGTGTTTACCATGTGTGTTTGTTCACTATTCACTGCTTTGTGTGCATTGGATGGTTTTTTTTTTTTTTTTTTTTTTTTTGTTTTTTTTTTTTTTTTTTTTTTTTTTTTTTTTATTTTTTTTTTTTTTTTTTTTTTTTTACATTTTTTTTTTTTTTTTTTTTTTTTTTTTTTTTTTTTTTTTAAATTTTTTTTTTTTTTTTTTTAATTTTTTTTTTTTTTTTTTTATAATTTTTTTTTTTTTTTTTTAAAATCTTTTTTTTTTTATTTTTTTTTTTTTTTTTTTTTTTTTTTTTTTTTTTTTTTTTTTCACTTTTTTTTTTTTTTTTTTTTTTTTTTTTTTTTTTTTTTTTTTTTTTTTTTTTTTTTTTTTTTTAATTACTACTTTTTTTTTTTTTTTTTTTTTTTTTTTTTTAAATTTTTTTTTTTATTTTTTTTTTTTTTTTTTTTTTTTTTTTTTTTTTTTTTTTTTTTTTTTTTTTTTTTTTACATTTTTTTTTTTTTTTTTTTTTTTTTTTTTTTTTTTTTTTTTTTTTTTTTTTTTTTTTTTTTTTTTTTGTTTTTTTTTTTTTTTTTTTTTTTTTTTTTTTTTTTTTTTTTTTTTTTTTTTTTTTATTTTTTTTTTTTTTTTTTTTTTTTTTTTTTAATTTTTTTTTTTTTTTTTTTTTTTTTTTTTTTTTTTTTTTTTTTTTTTTTTACTTTTTTTTTTTTTAAAAAAAATTTTTTATTTTTTTTTCAACATTTTTTTTTTTTTTTTTAATTTTTTTTTTAAATTTTTTTTTTAAAAAAAAAAATTTATCGGTTGAAATGCCAGAGCACATTTCCGAGTATGGGACACCTTTCCTTTCCTTTTTGAGGATGTTACTAACATAAACAAATTTTCATTAAATATGATTTCTGAAAATGAGGACAATACATCTCATCAGTTAATTTTGTGCTTGTATTTTTGTAGCAAGGCCTGTTAGAATATGCTGAACTCAACCATGATCTTCCTGAACCAGTGGACTGATAGAAGTCAGTCAGCATCCCTCACCTCCCTCTGGACTACTGTGGCCTATGTACCATCAATCTTCTGTGTCCTCCACCAACATTCTCTTTAAAAAGAACAACAAAAAAACACTGATTTAATCATTAAGTTCCCTTTCCTCATATGATTGATTGTTTGTCCTATTTGTCACAGTGTTATACTATTGTGTATAGTCGGTACTAAAAACCACATGCTTTTCACAAGGTTGCATTTTTAATAAAGTGAAATGATTTATTTGACTTTCTCTCTGTGTTAAATATATTGTAACTCTAAAACCTCAATGACTTTTCTGTCTATGAAGTTGAAATTACGGATCAGTTGTCTTTTTGTACCCTGTGTACACTGCATTGAATGATGTGATGCAAACTGCTACAGCAGTTAGTTGGATATCAGCTCACATAAGAGATAAAGTCATACATTTATCTTCGGCCAAAATGCTTTCATCTACTGACAAAAATAATCTAACTTTTAGCATTAGCTAAAGGAAACCAAAACAAAGAATTTCCCTTTGGGTTCCACTGGGAAAAGATGATAATGGCTAGTGAATGCCAGTCCCACCCTTAGCTCATCTAGCGTGACATCACTAAGTGTACATACAGTAAGCTTCACAAATATTGGCACCCTTGGTATAATAGGAGAAACATGGAAATGTGTCTTTGGTGATTATCCACTTGGTCATTCATTCAATGCATTTACAAAATGTAATCTTAATTAGTAATTAAAGCAATTAAATTAAAGTTAAATAATTCAGTAAAAAGATTTCTTTGCCAAGATTTCTCCTATAATGTGTAATAAGGTGGATGAACATCTGTCAAGAAACATCTGTCCTCCATACATCTGTCCTCCATACAGAAATCTCTCCAGATCCTCCAGTTTCTTTGTGGACTTTCTTCAACAGCTTATTACACAGGTTTTCTTTGAAGTTTGGGTCAAGGGACTGCTATGTACAATGGGCAGTGAATCATTTTTGTGTTGATATTGAGGTGTGGATCATTGTCCTATTGAAGGAGCCAACCAGAGTCCAGTTAACGCTTGCTGTGTCACTGAGGTGTTGATTTAAAATCTGGAGGTTATGATAACATGTATCCTAATAAGTTGTCCAGGGCCTTTGGAAAACAATTAGCCTCACAGCATTAAAGATCCAAAATCATACTCCACAGTGGGGATAAGGAACGTTTCTATATTGGCTGACTTTCAGTCTATACCAAAAAAAGTAGCATTTTGGTCTCATCTGTTTTCCTTAGCTGACTATTCTTTGTTAACCAAACAGAGCTAGTGTTAGTTCCTGTTACTAATACTTCTCAAACAACAAGATCTCCCCGTACAGTTTACTGATATTCACTGTAAATTTGTGAATGCTTCTCTAGAGGAGAAAATCTTTTGAAAAACAGTCAGCTTTCATGCATAATATTGTGTTATTTTCATTGTGGGGTCATGGCAATTCTTGGTAATAACAACAGAAAAAAAACATCTGGTCCAGGACTATCATCTTTCATTTCAGGGAAACCAGTTTTGAGGAAACTGAACTGTGTTTTCTGTTTGTGGTTTTAAAATACTTTTGCAAATTATGCTTGCTTATTTGAATTTTTTTTTTGTTTGTTTGTGAAAACCTTCCCAAACAAATAAGTGCAAATGAGTGTTTCGACCATCAAATAATCATCTCATTGCCATTTCCATTAAATCTTATTGATTTGTGAGCTGAAAAAACTTTTTTCCCCACAAATCGTTGTTTTTTCAGGTCTTTCCCATAGTGAGGAAAACCTATAGAAATTAGCCTGTGTGTCACCTCATATTTATAGCCTAGTGAAACAGGAAGTCAAGACTAATCAACAACTTTTCTGATGCTCTTTTTTCCAGCCCTATCATTTGAAGGGGGAAAAAAATCAGTTAAAGTGTGTGGACCAATTCATTTTTCTTGGCAGTATAATCTCAAATTATGCAACTGTATTACAAATAACTGCAAGGCAATATGTGAAAACAATACTAAACCATGTTTCACAAATAAGCCACAACAGAAATCAGGAATGAAATTCTTTGTGCTGTTTATGTGTGGCATCTGCACATAGTTCACTTGTGCCATCTAGCGGAGAAAAGCGATTATTCACACAATTGGCTGGTTATTGACCCACAAATTGATTGTTGTTCAGTATAATGTGTAATGTAAAAATTAAAGCTTTATGTAAATTATTTTAATTATTTTTTTGCCTTTATAGCCTAAATGTTTTGATTATAATTGAGTGGAAAGCAGTATTCACACCCTATCCATAAACAGAAAACATCTGTTTGTTTCTTCTTAAAAAGGTCATACCCTTGGTTCCCCACATTAGACAGATGTTAATAAAGTTATTAAGGTCATACATGTGCTGTAATGTGTCACTATCTTTTCAGATCAATGCCAATTTTATGTGATATGTATGTCCATTCTTTAAATGTTCCTAAATAATAAATTAGATTTCTTTCAACATTGTCTTACAATGTTATGAAATACTTTTCATTAATTGACAACAGTATATACTTTGATAGTGTTATATACTTAAAATCATTACACCTCAGTGTAATGTCAGATATATGAATCTATATGCAGAATCTCTCTGTTCTCAAGGTGAGTGTGAAAATGTTGACATGGAGTTGACATGGCAACAACTGTATTTTTATCCTTGATAAAAAGAAAAATAATTTGCCATTTCCCAGTACTCATATGTGCCATCATTGAGCTGATTAGAGAACAATTACAGCTTAACAGTGTTTCTATGCCTCCGCTATGAGTGTTTATATTTAGCACGCGAGAGTGTAGTGAGAGATGATCAGTCGCTGCATTAAGTTTCACCTGACTTGTCCATTTACTGATTTTGATGTTTTTATTATGATGACATGCTAACTGAATCAGGAAATACACTGTTAATGGAAGCAACATTTGGCCTTCTTAATTTGACAAAACACTACATCTGACACAAGTATACAATGCTACATTAAATATTTTCCTTATTGCCCTGTAAATTAAACAAAGCAGCATTTGTTTTTCTTAGCTGACGATTCTTTGTTAACCAAACAGTGTTAGATCCTGTTACTAACATTTCTCAACCAACAAGATCTCCCCATACAGTTTACTGATATTCACTCTGTAATTTTGAGAATGTTTCTCTAGAGGAGAAAACCTTTTGAAAAAACTGTCAGCTTTCATGCATAATATTGTGTTATTGTCATTGTAGTAAAGTTAGCTAAGTGGGGTCATAGCAATTCTTGATAATAACATCAGAAAAAACAAACATCAGGTCCTGGTCTATCTTCATCTTTCATCTCAAGGAAAACAGTTTTGAGGAAACTGAATTGCAAAGAGTCTGAACTGTGTTTTCTGTTTGTGGTTTTAAAATACTTTTGCAAATTATGTTTATTTTATCAAGACATGATCATAACAAACATACATACGGAGGTTAATGCATTTGGACTTTTATCACAAGACATCTTCTGCAAACTATTTCAAACTTCTAATTTTATGTTGCAAACCAACTGAACATCACACACTGTATTATTTCTAGTGTATAACCACAGAAAGTTTGTGGTGAAAGTAATAGTGGGCCATTTCCTGTATCGGTTCATTCTTTTATCTACTTGTTTGGCACAATCAGCTGCATACAAATCTTTAGACTGTACATGTTACCAGTATTGACTGTATATATCGTCTTATCTCACCTTTCAAATAATGGCAAATCCCTAAAGGGGGATTTTGCCTAATTAGGTGCATTGACTATTTCAATCTTAGCTGTAGGGTTCTACAATATGCCCATGCATCTTAATTCTTGAATTTGAAAAGGCTCGAGTGAAATGACTATGGTTAGTATTTTGAGTTAGGATGTTTCCTTAATACAGATTCAAACATACAAAGAAACTCTTAGTTACGAAATTACGAATCCTACTATTGTTCAGGAATTGGCTCATTAATATTAAATAGATTGTGGTGGCGTTCTTTCCTGTGATAAGTGTTCAGCCACCCAGTCAAATTAATATTAATGAGCCCAGTTAATTCGCCAGTTGATAGGCTTTCACCTAGCGACGTCTGCCTTTCGCCAAATCACTCAGGGCTAGTGGCAGAACGTCACGCTGCGTAAATAATATTCATGAGCCAAGCATTCGCCGTAATAGGATTTATTTTTTGTCAGTAAAATTGTTTAATGGAATTTTACATATTGTAAGATGAAACAGAATTTACATCGTTTACAAAATTGACATTGTATAACATCTATGTTTATTTCAGTATTTTATAATGTGGATGAATATATGAAGTGTATCAATCAGTCGATTTTTTTTTTTTTTATTATTATTATTAGTTCGCCGTAGTAGAAATTGTGAATTCGTATTCAAGACTGGCAGATTCACTTCCAGGTGCTAGGAGACGCGCGGTCCACTCACAATTCAACACGAACTGTGTTCGGCCTAATAAATGCGCATGCGCAGCAGCGCTGTCCTCTCTTTTTTATGCGCACATTGCCACGTTATTAGCGGCAGACACCAAATTCAAGCGATACTTCAGACTGTTAAAGGTAAAAGAAGACCCGCCGCGCTAACAATCTCCCCGGTTTCCATCACGGTATTATAAATAGCTGGCACGTTTGGAGGTGATCCGAGATGCTGAGGTTGTTGATTGTGTGCGCATTGGCCGCTATGAGCGCGGCTGATATCGCTGAGGAGGAGGACGTGCTTGTACTGAAGAAAAGTAACTTCGAGGAGGCGCTCAAAACTTACCCAAATATCCTTGTTGAGTTTTGTAAGTAGTCGCCAACTTTGTTTGAATTGTCGTTGCTGTGTTCGTGTCGATAGCTTGTGCATGAGGAAAATGCAAAACGAAACCAACTCTCAGTGAAATGGGAATTGTTTTTTATTCTTAGTCTTGATTTGCTGCAGCAGTACTTAATCTCTTGCAATCATAACTCAAGTAACAGACGTGTGCTAACCAAATCTTAATCATAATATTAAACCGTAATGTAAGAACGTAATTTTGAAAGCGTTCAGAGAAGTGGTTCCAATGTAACGTTAATGATTTGAAGACGTCTTTGCCACTCGCCTCAAAACTTTCTATTTTAACAAGGCAAAAATACGTTGAATCCCTTTACGAATAATGCATTCGATTCAAGTTGGTAGATTCGTAAGTACGTATTCAGGGAGATTCAGCAGCCTTGGATCAGTAGCTCTGAGTTCCTTTCGTGTTGAAAATAATAAATGCATTGATTTGCACTTTCACTTGTTTTTCTACTTTCGATTACCTACTGCTTTGTTTTTCGGTTTCGCCACTTCATGCAAATGAGATGCAGTATGTTGTGGGCAAGCATGAATGAGTTTTCAACCTGAAAGGACTTCTCAAACTTGTGTGTAACCGGGCTCCTAGGTTAGTTTAGCTGCGCTTTACCGGGCTAAATTCATTGGGCACTCTCAAAGTATATCCTGATACTCGGACGTGATAGACTCTCGAGTTGCCCAATCACTAGCCTCCACGAGTGTTACGTCATAAAGCGAGGCGTGACGGCGAGTATTATGGGCCCCGGACTTTCCAGCGGCCCCGCGCTAGGTTGACGTGTACATCAGAAAAATAACATTTGTTCCACATTGAATTTGGTATTTAAAAACACTTTTCATGTGAACAATGTAATGAAAGCGTAAACTGTACAGTCTTTCATTCGTGTTTTATTTGATAAAAGAGTGAAGGAGTATTTGATACATGTGTATTTTTTATAACCACTGAACTTTGGTCTTGACTTTAATAACATGCCATGTTGTGAGAGATGACGTGTTGAGAAAGATTAGCGTAATAAATTTGGCCTACTTATTTAGTTTATCCAGTTTTACTGGGTTTGAACACTAGAATAAACATACATTCTTTTTATTCATGGATGACCGGCGGCGGGACGGAACCATTCATTCAGAAGAACACAGTTACTGACTAAGTGTGGTTTTATGGGAGGGTACTGGGCAGAATGTAGAAATCACTGAACATTCCGCAGGTGACCGTAAGCATGTCAGTGGTGCTAAATTGAAGTAAAATTAACCCATTTTGTTTTGATGGTAATTAAGCAGTGATGCAACCATGGTTTGTGTAGCACGTGAGCGAGGGCGCCTGGCCGCGTGGAATGATCCAGCAGCATACTTGTTTAGTGCTGAAATCTGTAAGGATCGAGGAAAACAGGGTGCAAACTGAGCAAAGGAAAGATGAGGATTGGTCAAACAGAGAATCTTGAACTCTGGGGTCATGGCTTTGAATTAGGTTTCGTGGATATCCCAAACCAATCAAGTTCTTAAGGGGATGGAGTATCAGAAGGTAGAGCCCCAAGAATAGTGATTCTGGTGGTTGAGAAGAGGTTCGATGACCACAATCGGTTCTTAGGCAGGGTAGGGGAGGATCCAGTGAGAAAAGAGGCCCGAAGGTCTGTGGGTGTGTATGACCTACTTAAGCTGGTGTCAGACTGGTTTGACTAACTTTGTGTTAACACGTCAAATGGAGGTTCAAAAAATCATCAACAGATGTTTTTTTTTAACACCATATAGATGAAAATCAGTAAGTGCACAAACGGTCTAACGGTTTGTTTGATTAGAGTAGGAAGTGTACCTGAGCTGTAGTGTATGACCATCTTATAAACCGTAAACATAATTCAGTTTTAGATAGTCAGAGTGGTCTGCATACCATGAACGGATGCTAACTGCTGAATACATGCTGTCATTCTGTACTGAAGCCCTGAGTTTCTCCTGTTTGTAAAGCTTCCTCCCCCTTTCCCTTCACCTGCAGTTCCTCAGGTGCCTGTGGTCTGGCTTGATCTTGTAGTAGGCTGCTCATCTCTCCATGGCTTTGGATTATTTAAACGTTGCTGGTACTCCCTGCCCTGCCAGAGAACGCAGGCCCTGCCTCACAAATAAAATAGCATGTTTTAATCCATGACGTTTCAGGAATGTCTTTGTCAAAAAAACAAAAAAAAAGTAACGAGAACGGAAGGCACCGGCGGCACCAGGCACACTTTTCAGATTCCTTGTGGGATTACAGAAAACAAAATTCCAGAATGTTTAATCTTTGTCTTATCTGAGTCCTCGATGGATGGCCTCTATCAGGGCATCTGTATCAGGAGGTCATAAGAACTCCGACTTGATCAAAAGCTAAACCACAGTGTAATTGTTGACGTATCACATCAGTAGTTCCTGCTGTAAGCTGTGGTGCTCGCTCCTCACTCATTTAAAAACAGCATAATAATTAAGACTACCTTTGAAACTGTGACATGTCATTCACATTGACAACATGTCGGTCCTGCCCAGTGGTCATAAATTGGTGAGGATGCATGAAAGGAGCACTTTAGTTGTGTTTACGCTCAAACGGTACCGCTGTAGTGGTTAATTGCTGCGGGTATTATGCTAATTTGCATGGGTTTTTTGTTGTTAGGAAATGTATGCAGAATGCATTTTGCTTGTAGAGGTCAAGAAATAAATAGAACATGATGTAGTGGTAGCACACCAAGGGGTCACGGTGTTGTAGTTTCCAAATGAAAGGGCATGGCCGGGGGAGTAATGTAAGCCTGAAATGCAGTGCAAGGTGGCTTTTAACACAAAAAAAAATAATAAACGATGATGGCGCAAATGTAGAACATCTCCTATAGTCTAAACACACATTTTTTTTCAATGTACATGGTCCAAGAAGTTTGCATTGAGGGTTACCAGCCAGGGGTCCTTTGGTCTCACATAGTGACAGGTGTCATGCTCCTAAAGATGGGGGGAGGAAGGGGGGCTCTGTCTACAGCTTGCCGACAGCTGATTACAAATCGTCAACTTGGCTGAAAAAGCGAACTGGGTTCCTTCATCTACTACTATAACTGATGGGTGACGCGTGCAGGATCAATGCTATTGCCTGATAATGTGAGTGGTATCATGTGAGTGTCTGCATTAAGGTCATGTCATGGGGTCTTTGTGCGTTGCTTTGGCTTCAGGGCTAGGGGGTTTGGAGTTTGTGGGGTGCGGTTTTGGTTATTTGTGTAATGTAAGGTTGGTATATTCTTTATTATGTAATGGTCTTGAAGTGAATGTTGTTGAAAATTTACATGGGCCACCCCCCAGATCCTGTCGGGTCTCTGCTTCAGGAGTTTGAATCAGACAAAGATCCCAGGGCCTTTCAGTTAAAACTGTATGCAACGGCTAGTGGATGACGATCCTTACGAGGCCGTTTGGATCATCTCAGATTATCAGGGGGAACAGTCTTTCAAGTTTGAAGTGGCCAAGGATGGTGAATTGGGGTGTTTTCTTTTTAAGAAGTAAAGAATTTTCCTCCTTCCTTTGTGAACTATCTGCTGACTAAATATTCGAGAGGGCTTATATCATATTTGTTTAGATAACTAATTATAAGTAATGATCGTATCTAGAGGGGGGTTGGACGAATTTTTTTTTTAATTTGCCCACGCCACCGATCCTGGAATGATTGAATTTTAAGTAACCTGCCAATACCGGAGAGGTTGGAGTCTATGGAGATGCCTGTTTTGTGGGGAGGTTGTGGCACACGTTCAGTTATTAAAATGCGGAATCCAATGTATAGAGGAGTGGTGGTGCAGGAAAGGAAAAGAAAATGTTGTATTGAGGAGGTGACCCCCGAATAGGTCGAATATGGGTTAACTATGCTTGCGATATGAAGGGGATCCTGATTCGGGGGGGGGGGGGGGGAGGGGGGAAAATCCCGGGATAGTGTCGCGGGGGATTTAAAAAACGTGATGCATGGGAAGGTCCATTTTGTGGACTATAAAAGAATTGAAAGTGTGCTAACAAGATGTCGTGCGGGTTGGCGACATAGACCGGTAACTGCGGGTGGACTGGTTGGGTGCTCGGCCAAGAAGGTTAATAGACAGAAGGGGGCCTATTAAAATAATGCTTTAATCCATACAAATAATATAAACCACCGACGGCCCAACCGAACCCTATAGATTTTAATTGTCACTTGGGTCCGATCAATCGTGTATACCGAAAGAAGGAGCACTGGGCGGGGGCAGGGGTTTAAAACTTTACCAAGACATGCAATTGTACGAGACGGTCAATTGTAAAGCCTTGCTTTTTTTCGAATCGCTGTAGGGCTCACAAGTGATTTTTCAAAACAGTTGGAGCAGGGCGCGTAGTTTATAGGGTAATATGTGTGGTAGGTTTGGGGCTGGGTAAAAATAAAAAGGAGGCAGATGGTCTACAAAAAAGGGGGGGTAATGGTATAATCGTTCGTCATTTTTACCGGAACAATATCGATTCGGAAATCATCCGTAAGACTCGATTAGTCCCTAGCCGGTTTTCAGTTAATGGACGGACGTTGAAAGGGCACTACCCCCATCAACATATAGATCATGCAATAAGGCGGGGTGTGCTTGTTGGTACTATTGTGGTATGAAAAACAAAGCCTTGGCCAGAGTTTCCAAATTCTGGTTCCTCCATTGTAAGTTGCAGTATGTCAACACTAAATTCAGTTTTGGCGCGGTTAAAATGTGAGTGAAAGATCACATTAGTGAGATATCGCAGTAAGGACGCCTCAGTTCCAAGCAGGGACAGATGCTCAGTGTCGCACTGGGGTAGCTCACGAGTGAACTGATCATCGTTTCAACATTAAATAACCGAGCTTCGCGCGCGGAAAATAAACATGAGTCAACACGCGAAGGTAAGTTAAAAAAAGTTAAGAAAAGTAAACTTTCAATCTGTATCCTGTCATAAGTAATCCGCGATGTGGGGCATTCCTGTTTTTTCTTCAGCCTCACAAAGACTGTACTATAACACTTGTTAACATGTCAACGAAACGGGCACATGTTAACCTAAACAGGAAAGCATATTCGGTTTGGAGGCCAATTAAACGCATTAGTCAGATAGAAACTAACTGTAGAGGGAGTCGGGAAGTTGGGGGGTTGCTAAGATATGGAGTGGGCAAAGGGAACCCAAATAACCTATTAGGGTAAATTTTAACTGGGTTCTTCAAAGTTAATTTAGGTAAGTTGATCAAGGTCCGATTACAGTCACGCCAGAATGATGTTTATATAAACAACAATAAAAAAAAAAACAATTGAATAGAAAGTCGATAGATGTAATGGGTGTAAATTTATAGTATTAGTTTAAAACCACTTCATGGTACAAGTGTAATTGTTTAACAATCAGGGTGAAAAAAGGGGGGAGGGGTGGCCAATTTAACCCTTCAATATTATAGTATTAGTACCAACTCACTTTAAATAGCATTAGTCGAGGGAGGATTTGGTGTGGTTTGGTGGCCGGCTGTGAAAGATTTTAGGCATGTCGCATACTGTACCTGATATATCCAAAATACTCGATACGAAATCCGAATTGTAATGCGATCGGCAAGCTGTGTAATAGAACGAAGTGCTTGTAAATATTTGTTAATTTAAGAGGTGTTGTGGTGTGTTTTTGAGTCAATGGGTCACGCGGCAACTGAAGGCCTCGTCAAGTATATCACACGTTGCGGCATGAAAGGGTGAAACTAAACCCTGGAACCTGCTCCGTTTATCTTCAGAGAGCAAGGGGGGACATGTTTACTAAGTACTTACCCTGCAAAAGTAACAGCTAAGGGGACGGCAGTCGCGATTTGGAACCGAAACCTGATGTTATGCCGGAGCTCACTTAGGGTTCAAACTACACCATGTATGGGTCAGATAACCTTCAGGTTTTGTGGAGTAACAACCCCTGGTCGCGACTCTGGCGACGAAATCCGGGGAGTTGTCAATACCAAGATTCCTTCATCCATCACGCTGACAGTCAGTGATGTGGAATTCCACGGGGCGGCTTTGAACACCAGGAACGGTTCGCGGAGGGTAGACTAATAAATAAAATGATGAAATCCATTGAGAGTCACAAGTTTTTTCAAAGAGGTAATGGTTCGAGATTCAAGGCACAACACGCCAGGGGTGCGGGTAACAGGTGCTCCTGGGGCTGCCTCTGTGGTAGTCTCATCTGGCAACTTCTCTGCGGTTGTCTATTATTATTGTCTTTGATCGGGCCTGTAATGATTCGGTTTCCCAAATGGTTCTGGTATCCGGATGTTGAAGCAGAGCCACCCACCTTGGACCGTGTGGGCATGCAGTGATGAGGTGTAATGAGTGCTCTCGGTTTTATGGACATGTTTAGGTGTGAATGGCATTAGTCAACCGGAGTTAAATACATTTTAGTGGGTGGGCTTCGGGCTAGAAAACACAGACCTGGGTATTTTGTTGAGGGAGAGGGGTAGGAAGGTGGTGGAGAAGCATGTTAGGACACGTTACAAATGATAGACATTGCTTATAAAAGCCCCCGTTCACCACCACGAGACTATAACTAATCAAAGATATTATCATTCACGACCAGCGGATAAAGATCTTCCGATTTGGGTGTATTGTGTTTTTTAGAGCTCGTCTAACAGCATATGATTCGTGATTGGGGTGCGCATTAGGGCTGCAGCAACGATTATCAAAATTTCTATCGTGATTACAGTTCACAAGATGCCACAAATTACGTAAGTCGTGTCAAACGTAGTCATGTAAGGCGAAAAGTTCAAGTAGGAAAAAATATGCGTCCACTGGTATGTTATTCTGGCGGGGTCTTAAGAATAGTTTTTTATTTTCTTGAATGTTGGCTTTCGGTAAACACTACAGGGTATCTTATGTTGTTTTCCGCAGTGGGTGATTGGTTAAAGAGTAAGACGGTGAATAATAAGTGACGACATATTGTGGTATTTGATAAGGGGCCTTATTGGATGAGGGAAGAGAAACCGATTCGGGGCAATGTGGTGAAGTAGGTTGCATAAAATTGGGGTGGATTCTAATTACAATAGAAAAGCATAGCGTTTTCAGGTGTAGTTTTTATGGTGTTAAATCCGGCCGTCAAAAACCACATAAAAAAGGTTAAAATTATGGGATGCAGGCGCAAGGTGTAAAGTGTTGTCGAAAACAAATCACATTCGTTTTCTTCGGGAAAAGAAAGAGTCACTAGCAACATCTGAAATCTGGACCAGGCAGGGGAGGTGGAAGATTTTATTTAGCATGTGGGGACACAAAATAGGCGAAAGGGACGGGTGCGGGACAATAGTCCGAAAAGATGTGTGGGCGGAGGTGATTTTAACACGATCAGGTGGTTGTAGAACAGTGGGGGGTCAAGCCGTCGTATACATAGAAACAGTTATATTTCACGCAGGGGGGGAGAGGGGGAGGGGAAAAGGGAAAAGAAAAGCTACAGAAATGAATAATTAAGTGTAAAACAACACTGCGTAAGTGTTCACTGTAATGAACTTAGGAGGGAGTTGGGTAGAAAATAAATCCTGTGGGTGTTATGGAAAGCTGTTGTGTGGCGAAGATTTAAGGGTTTGAGGGACGGGAACAAAATTCACAAGAAAATGTCTAATGATATGGCCACATGCCGATTTCTTTGGCCCATTGCGTGGCAGATGGTTACATTAAATGAGTTAAAAGACAAGCCGCCTATGCGTTGAAGACGGGAGACTGAAAGGAAATCAGTCGAGAAACGAGGGTGATCTAATTGACATAAAAGTGCGGGTTGTCGGGTGAGTTTTGGGGAGTGGGGGGGGGATGTGCTTGTTCAAACAGTGGGGAGAGATGGTGGGCTAAAGGCGAATGCAACTCGGTGTTCCGCGGGCGTGCTGTAAACGGTAACGCGTGCATCGGTTATGGTGAGGTGAGACGGAAGGCCCAAAGAGTGTGCGTAGGGCCGTCCGCTGGGGATATGTATAAGGTGTTCGGGAAATCATAAAGAAGGTCGCGTGGCGCAATGGAACACTAGGCTTCGCTGGGGGAGGGCGAGGTGGGTGGAAGGAGTGGCAACCCACGGAAAAGTGGCGCGGACTCTACAGGCGCAGAGAGGCTGTTACTGCCTGACTCGATCCTCCACTTGTCTATCCCGGGCTGAGACTGAACACATTAGTCCTTTAAAACAGGCACGCGCGGCGAGGAGCGCGAACATTAGCGTACTCGGTTGCGCCGGGCGGCGATCTCTCCGGCAGAAGTAGTCGGGGAGGTGGGGTTGGGTGTTGGGGGGGGGGGAGGTCTTTTCCGATGGGGGTCGGGCAGGTAACATAGCTTGAGATCAATATTAAGTTAAAATTACGTTGTTATTTTGACTGTTTGGGGGCCCTGTGGGGGGTCGGTGAGCTACATGATTAAACCTTTGTACTTTTTTGAAAAACGGGGAGGGGAAAGGGGGGGGGGCGTAGGTGGGAGGCCCGGGGGGGGGGGTGCAATAGAGTAAAAGGGTGATGTAAGGACTTTAATAAATTAACAGTAACTGGTATTCCTCTTGAGGAGCACCGCCCACTTCTAGTGATATAATAATTTTTTTATTTTGTATCTGGTTATTATTGTTGTGTCAGCCTTTCTACATTCCGCACAATACTCCCCATGCGTGTTAAAAAGTTTGGGGGGGGAGCTACGTATCATTCATAGCTCTGAGGCTGTAAATACACCAGATGGGGTCACGGAAAGTATTCAGAGACCGCGCCTTAAAGTTGTTCAAACTTTGATATGGCGAGGCACATTGGGGCTAAAAGAGTCAGGATTTACATGTGGTGTAGATTTTCGCTTGGGGTTCCCCTCGATAAGGGGTGGTATACACACAGAGGGAGAGGGGGAAAAGAGGCGGGGAGGGGGCCGGGCGATGATGTGTGACCAGGGGAAAACCACAAAGAATAAAGTGTTTGACATGTTTGTGCCGATGATGTATTAAAAAGAAACCGGAAATATCACAAAAAGGTTTCCTGACAGTATTCACCATTAAAAATTGCTGTGACCTCATATATTTAAGGGCTCAGTGTGGTTCCCATGTTCGGATTCTGAAGTCATGATTGTGGGGGCTTGAGTTTGTTGGGTCTGCAAGGCAAAACCTTCATTGTGAGGGGGGGGTCCGGACGGAATGGTGTTGTGGGCTAACCTATAGGTCAAATCGGGGCGTGATGGAGTAGTAAATCCACACACGCTGGTCTATAATACCGGTTACAGCTCACAGTGCGTGATCAGAAGGCAAATGGGGGAAATCATGAGGATAAATGGCAACGGTGGCCGTGGAAGGCCGGCTCATAGGAGCATAAGTTGTTGTGCACATGCACAGACCGTCGTGGGTGCGCAAGGGTTACGAAAAAAAGATTGGTGCGTGGGTTCTTTGCTGCTGGCACGGGTTGATGTTTTGCCTGGGAAGAGCACAGGTGGGCCAATCGGCGCATAAGGTCCTGTAAGATGAAGATCGGTTTGGGATGCCGGACCGAAAGAACCGGCTATTTTCTAGCGTGGGAGCCGTGGCCGCCAAACGTCGGAGTCTTAGGTCGGGGGGAGAATGATGCCTTTGTGAGAAGGAGGGTGGAAAGGGGGGGAGGGAACCCACAGATCACTGTGGGGTGGGGCGGTGAGCTCCGAGAGATAATGCAGGGGGTCGGGGGGGGCGGCGGGAGATCGGAGGAAATTTTGGTAGCAATTCACCATGCACTGCGGAAGCTCCTCGGGCCAGAGCGGCCAGGGAATCGAGGGGGGGCTGGGGGTGGGGGGGGGGGTAAATTGGGCATAGGTGCCCCTACGTGAAGGGCCTGCAGTCGCTCAGTGCAAGACACATTGAAAGTCGGGCGCACCGCATGGAGGGTTGTTGCCCGTATAGTAAAAAAACAGGACAACTGAAGGGCGACCCGACGGTGCTCAGAGAGATGTGAGTGTCCAATGCGATGTAGTGGTCATCGTCTGATGAGACTGCAATGATAGCCACTTGGGAATTGTTGGGCCGTTAATTCTAAGCTTGGAATTTTGGTTGGAGGGAAAAACCATTACACTGCTCATGCAAAGACTCGATGCCGACACGTAGTGAAGGCGATCCAAACAGGTGTCCACTACAAGTTGCGCCAGACAGAGCAATGAATCTGGGGTGGGTGGGCAGCATCATGCTGTGATGGTGTGTGATGGGTTTCAAAGCTGGCAAGTTACAGGGAACTGACCTGGTGTTGGGCCGAATCGTGAGGAGGGAAAGATGTAATGGCGGGGGCGGCGGGAGAGTAGCAGGGAGTAGGGTCCGGGTAGGCTGAAAAGGCGCCGGTGCTGGGCCGATATTGCTCTGGGGCAGGGGGAACGGTCAGACTTGTATGACGGAAACGAGAAGTTTCGAGGTAGGGTTCTCTGGTAGGAGGGGTCTAGTCTGGGGCGAGACGGAGGCCAGGACAGTTCCCTATCCCGTGCGGCGCATTAGGTACAAGCTAAAAAGTAACGAGGGTGGCTTCACACAACTCGTGTGACTGTGGTCTTAAGTGGGAATGGCCCAGCCAGAGCCAACCGCGATGACTAGTGTGGAACGGGCCAATTGTGGGTTGCCTGGACAGCTCGGAGAGACCTAAAACTGTGCTGGATGCCGAGGGCAAACACCGGGGGGGGGGGTTTGAAACGAGAAAATCACAACAACCTTACAGACTGGAGGACTGCAAGGGGGGGGAAAAAGGGAGTAAGCTGTGCAGAGGAGTTCCACCCAACTGAAAGTCCATGTGTTATGAATACAGTTGGGTTGATTGGGGGGGCCGGGAGGTGCTGTATCCCAAAAGACGGTCATGGGCTGTTATTGATATCAGAGAAGGGTTTCTACTAAAATTACAATGGACTGAGGACCAGAGAATGGAAGGTTCTTGAATACTTAGGACCATGTGATATTTCCAGTTTTTTCATTTGGGTATTAATAAATTGGCAAAAGGTACAACAATTCTGTTGGTTTTTTCGGGTGGGTCACCTATAGGGGGTTGGCTGTGATGGATACGTTAGAGGAAACAAGTTAACTTATAAATGATGTTTAAAAAGCAAATTGCAATGTCAAATCTAACAAAGGAAAGTAGGGGAAAAATTAGGGGGTCTGAAGCCACTTGTTCGGCTGAAAAGGGGGTTTATCCGTGTTACCCACGGTATATTGGTGGAGTTTAGGGTTTGGTTGTACTCGTATAGGATAGGGGGGGGAATGTTGTTATTTAACGATTTAACATTGTAGGGAGGAAAGGGAGGATGAAAAGGGATTGTTCTATCATTGATAGTGGTGATTTTGTAAGGCTTTTCCTTTACACTGGCGCAATTAAGGAGTTAATAAGTTTAAAAAGAGCAAAAATCTTTAAAAATAGGGACAGTGTATGTATTCATATGATGTAGTTTGCCCTGCATTTGTGTTTTAGGTTTTCGGAAAAGCACATTGAAAAAATTCACCGTGTGGGATGGGTGTTGTTAGCACTGAGCCTGTAAAATAAACCATATAGTTGTGGGAACTGTTGGGTTAAAAAATTACGAAATCAAGTCCATGGAATTACTCGGGGCTAAAAAGGGAGCACGTGTTTACTATAGTAAACCATGGTTAGATGGGTATCCCCTGGGGCAACTCCCTTTAGTTAGTCAAAGCCCCTGTGTATTGTAGGTGGGGGGGTGGGCCTATGGGGAAGGGGTGCGCTGACAGGAAAAGGGTCTCCGGAAAAAATACATTTTGGTACTCGGGGTGAGGGCTGGGCGCCGCACGCGATAGCAAGCCGGGGGACCCGGCGCCGGGAAAAGAAGGAGAGGGGCCCACACGGCCCCACCCAACTGCAAGGGCCCCGGGGGTCCGCCCGCCGCCGCACCACGACCGCCAACGGCACAAAGACCGGGACCGAGCCGCCCCGGCCCCCCCATATGCCGGGTACCTGTTGCCAATATCCTTAAATGCTAATCATTACCTTTAAAATATGCGGCTTGATGAACGAAACGAAATAAAATATTTAAATTCGACTAGGATAATGGGAATTGTTCTTCCTTCTGCCTGTGAACGTAACGGGGATAAAAGGGGGCTATACGTGCGTTCAAAGTAGCGTAGAGGCACTACTGATTTACAGGTAGTAACAGCATGAAAGATAATAATGCCAAAAGAAATGCAATAGGAGCGGGTCTCCGGGTTTATGAGTGTGCACAGGGGGAAAAAACAACCACACGGCTAACTTCTGTCAGGAAGATTACTGTTTCAGTCAAGCTAGCGACTGTTGTAAGACTGACAGCTGTCAGTTCGGGTGGCGCTAGTACCACGTCCTCATCTGCGCAGGGTCGAGTCGTGTAGGAGGGAGGGGTCGCGGGGAAACGAACTCGTGGGGGGGGGATCCTTGAGCCTGCGCCCAAATAGTCAGGTTAGAACGCGGTGTGCGAAAGCAAACTTGCAATGAAAACCGCGCTGGTTTGTTTCGGAATAGACACAATTTTGGGTTGTTGGCTGTCCCAAATAGTCGCGTGTGATTTGGTGGTGTGTGCGTGGGGCATCAAGGAGGGAGCTTGTCCATCCACGTGTGTCGGGTGCAGAACTGAAGAGACGGGCGATGTCTGAAAGTGGCTGCGATGCGAGATTGGGGGGCGTGGGTGGGACATGGTATTTGGCGCGTCGAAGGGGAGGGGCGTGGCAGGGGGACTTGGGCGAGAGGGGGTGGTGTGAGTCGGAGGCAGGCAGGATGGACGGCAAAGAGGGAGGCTGTGCATTGGTTTGGCTGGGAACTGGGGTTTGCAGCTTGACTGGCTTGGTTTAACGTCCAGCAAAGTTCGGTCTGCTATATCCGTCGGAACTAGGAAGGAACGGTTGGGGTGTGGGGACAACTTTTGGCAAAGATGGATGGTAGTGGTGGATTTAAAGTCGGGGGGGGGGCGGCGTAAGGATGTAGGTACAATAGGATGGTCCGATAGAGTAACGGCGAGGCGGAGGGGGGGGAAAGTAACGAATCGGGGGAGCGGCTTGCAAAATATGCAGATTGCGATAGTATGACATTGTGCGATGTTACCGATCATTTTCGATATAAGCGTGGGAACAAGGACCAAAAAACTGAAGTTATCGGGGTTTAGTCGGGTATGTGGTTGCCTTGTGTGAACGGATCTAGAGGTTAAGAAAGTTGAGCAAACCAACATCAGGTGCCATTTAGCTGTAAAAAGACGGATTGTTCACAAAATAAAAAATGGTTCGTGCAAAAAGTAGGAACTAACTGAAGGAAAAATGGGGATAAGACGCAGCATCTCGAGGGGGGGGTGTTGGAAAAAAACATGGGGTATTAATTTCAGATAGGTATCTATTACACAAAGTCAGAGAGACCAAGCCAGCCAAAACTTTTGGGGTCAACCGTCATATATTAATATAATATATTATATGATATCTTATATACTATATGCCGCCTGCCAGCAGGCACAACTGTTTCCAACATTGGGGATAATAAAAACCCATATTAGAAGGTATTCTGAAGGATCATGGTGACACTGAATACTGTAGGAAACTCTGATACATTCAACTAAAACCACCACGGAATTTATATTTTAAAATTTGTTTAAAACAGAAACCCATTATTTTAAATTGTAATATTACACACTATTGTCGTTTTTTTTTTTACCGTATTTTGATCAAATAAATGCAGCCAGTGCAGCACAAGCCTTAATGAGTATAAGAAACTTCTTAATCTTAAAGTATTCAGTGGTTATTCATTCTGAAAATGTATGTGCAATAATTAGCAATAGGACACCTGAGCTAGATGAGCTCCACACGAAGATCAAGAGGTCTTGTGGTAATTCAGACTCATTACTCTTTGATCAGATCACAGGCACCACATCTTCATGCATGTTGCTGACATGGTGATTTTTAATGCAACTGTGTTTTGAGATGAGTTCTGCTGTGAAAACCATTTGCTGATTGAATATTCACTGATTGGCCTTCCATCTCCCTGCCCAATTCTCTAATCTTATTAGAAATCCATAGGGTTCCCACTGTCAGGGGAAAAAATAAAATATATAAAATCCTGAATCTGTAAAGTCTTTTCCATGAAGACAAAATCTATAATAATTAATTCTTTCAGAAGGATGTTTTAAATGTGTAATCAACAATGGACTAAACTTCTCATTGACCCCTGTCACTAAAGAGGCTTTGGGGTTGCGGTGTCTTAGCGCCCAGACACGTACTCTGAGGCAGTAGGGACAATGATTTTCATTCCAGAATGCAGCTGCTCTCTTTATGTGTGGTATTAATGCCCACTGTATGTGTCGAATCTAGAATATCCGCTGCCTTGTGGCCAAGGCCAACAACTGTTGCAGTCACGTTTCTATGCTTGAGTGATGCATAGTTCCCTAGTTAACACTGTTACAGTGAATTTTGTTTCTATGGATATAGAAAAAGTTAAATATGAGGTAATCTCTTTCACTCTCTCTGTCTCGCACTCGCTGACTCGATCTTTCGTTTATTTTTCAGTTTGATGAGGTTCGCAGTACATTCGATGGAGAGATCAGCAAAGAAAAGCTACTGACCTTCATCAAATCCAACCAACTTCCCTTGGTCATTGAGTTTACAGAGCAGGTACACTTTATCCACACTTGTGTCTCTTGTTGTATATACTGACATTACAAATGTGTGTTTGACCTGTTGCATACAGACCCAGTTGGCCTATTTATATTTTCATTGAAAAATTGATTGCATTTTTGCCATATTGTGGAGGGAACAATAGATTGAGATTCTTATTTCTCGTCTACAGACTGCTCCAAAAATCTTTGGAGGTGACATCAAGTCCCACATCCTAATGTTTGTGCCCAAAACAGCCAAAGACTTCCAGGATAAGATGGACCAATTTAAGAAGGCAGCTGAGGGCTTCAAAGGCAAAGTGGGTTTTATTTAATTTTTTCTATTAAACTGTGTCAGTGTATGTTTTGTTGAATACATTGGAGTTTAACCTAATACTCTTTCTCCACAGATTCTCTTCATCTTTATTGACAGTGATGTGGATGATAATCAGCGAATTCTGGAGTTCTTTGGTCTTAAGAAGGAAGAGTGCCCAGCAATCCGCCTCATTACCCTAGAGGAAGAGATGACCAAATACAAACCAGAAACCTCAGAAATCACAGCAGAGAACATCATCACCTTCTGCACAGCCTTCACAGAGGGAAAACTTAAGGTGACTGAAGTTTGTTTGGGTTAAGGTTTAAATAATGTCTGACGTAAATGAGGAAATTAGTTTTTATGGTAGATGTAGTAGTTACTTAAAAATTGGCACTTAAATGAAAACGTGTTCTGTCTTTTTGGAATGATTGTTGTGGGGGTGTGTTAGTCGGATTGGGGCGGTGATGAAAAATGAATGAGGATGTGTAATGTATTTCGCGCCTCATTGATTCAGGGGGGAAGGGGGAGAGGTCCGGACCTTCCTGATTGACCTGGGAAGTAAGAACCCTGTCATGGTCTGGGGGGTGTGGCAAAGGAACTTTAAGAGGGTGTTTTGCGGGTCGGAGGGGGGCCCTCCAAGAATGGTCTTTATATAAAGGTTTTTGTGTGTAGCGGTATTTGTTTCTCATATAAAAATGTCTTGGCTTGTATCAGAGGGTTCTGTAGTCTTGAATGTTGCTATGTCATGGGGGTTGGCCATGTTTCTGAGCAACTTGGTTTTAGTTGATGCACGTTGCATGGCGGATGATTGCAATGATTTATTTTGAAAGTGGGTATCTTTTGATTTCCAACTATGCCTAAATAGCGCTGGGGCATGTAAACCAAGGTCCGTAAAAGTCTGTGCCAGAGATCAGGGTACAGCTAATCCTGGCACGGCGAGGCCCACAGCAATCTTACTTGTAAGCTCTCCTGGGTGAATCCTATATATGACGTCTTGAAACATGGTGTCTAGTAGGAGGCAAGGGAAAAATGCGGGATATCGATGTTGGCATCTATAATCTCTTTAAAGCAAACAGGTGCGTTCCCAAACTAGAATTTCTATGAGGAAAGGGTACTTTTTTATTTATGGTTAGTTTTGGGGTATTTTTTGTTTTGTACATGCTATGACTACTTTCCTGTCGCTATAAATGAACGTAGGCCTTGAAGGTAGAAGTGGGGGTCTAATGTTCATGTATCGAGGGCAAGTGAGAATGGGAGGTTGTGAAAATGTGTGTGTTGAAATGAATTTTATTTTATTTCCAAATGTTTTGAACAATGGGTAGATTGCATCAATACATACAGGAGGCTATTCAGTGAAGCAGTGCCAAGAGATGACATACTGGAAAACCATCTGCTATTTCTCGAATCCCCCCCCGACATTTGAGGGTCCGCATTGTCTGCACCTGTATGTCTAGCACCCTGGAACGGCAGTTGATAGTCCTGCATATCCTGTTCTGTACGGGTCGGTTTCCAATTCCCTGTAGGCCAGGAAACTTGATAAATTTCATGGTAGTCCATAAACATATCAGGGCTATATCAGCTAAGTCATGAATACCGTTTGCAGGTTATAATCAATGACTCACCGGTATGGGATTTTGCAATAGTCAAGAAAGGCTAGGATCGTGGATTTATCTTTTGGTGGGGGGGGGTTTTTTTGTTGTAATAAGATTATCCATATTTCACATGCACTTGTGTCCTTGCGAAGCAAGTGCACAGCTAACATAGAGGGAGGACAATTTGTAAGTCAAATTAGCTTGGTAGGGGTTCACAGTTTCTGTCATGTTTACCTTCGTAACATGATGTTGTCGTGTCATGGTCTGGTGAACCAAAATGAATAGCTTTGTAACCCATAAATGCAATCCATGGTTTTCTCCAAGTTAAATAGTTATATTAGCGTGTCTAATTTTTGTCGTTTATGCATAGGGTGCTAAGTGAATCATATGCTCAGGAAGACTTGGAAGTACAACTCATGGAGGGTGGTAGTATATGTAAAGTGGTTAAACGTGTCTGTTGGGTCGTGACTGAAATCACACATTTAAAGATGTTTAAATGTCGCCTTTTTAAGAACCACTAATTTGTTTCATTTGCTTTCTTGATGGCACAGATGGGCCCCATGGTGTGGGTCCACGAAATAAACAAAGCTGTCCCCCACTGGGATCAGATTGGGTAGAGGAAGTTCCAAAGACGATTCAAGGACATGGTGTTGTGGCCATAGGTGGACTTCCAGCCAAGCCAATGAGATTGAAGCTGTGCAAAGTGCGAGTAGCTTCCGGCACGCTGCAGGGTTCAATTCCTGCGGGTGATGACCATAAGGTAAGCCTCCAGACAATTAGTGTTGCTGTCATGTTTGTTAATACAGGGAGTTGTATTTTTTAGGCATAATTAAAGTGAATTATTTACAAAAATAATAAATCTTGGAAACCGGTGAATTGCAAAGAAGCTTGGATTGTACAGGGGCTATCCTGACCAATCAGGAAGCGCGATAGTTTGGTGTCGCCGGTGCTGAATATCCGGCCATCGGTTGCCGGGCGGACATCTAAACGGCCGGAAAAAGGGGGGGGCACCATAGAAATCCATGGTTAAGACGGGGGAAAAAGATAGACTGACAATTGAAACTTGTTCAGTAACTTCGAAGGTATAAATATGTGCGGGGAGGTGGTACCTGTGCTGGGTGTGTGGACGTGCCACAGGTAGATGGGGTAATAGGGAGGCTAGAAATAATTCCGGTTTTCAAGAGAGTACGTATTTGCGTACCAGAAAACCTGTTATGTCCGGCACTGTATGCATGGCTTGCAACGCTTGAGTTAAAACACTGCGTGTGAAATAATAAAATGATATGTTAAAACGTGTGCTCTTATCATTCTGTGGACAAAATCCCATGAACTTTGCCCCGATCGGGAGCTGTTTATGTACATGTGTGTTCATCTGTTTTCAATGCAGCTAACCTCACGTCGCTTCATGTCATCTTCCCACTCATCAAACTATGACAAGTCCTTTACACTCGGCAAAAATAATGGTCACTGCTGCGACACTGTAAAAGTTTATGAAACCTATGGGCGCTAATGAGCTTTTAAAAACAACGTTTCATAGGTTGACGTTATATCGTCATCTGTGAAAATATTTTAATGCACATCGCCCAGTAGCCTCCGACTGAGGCAATACATTTTCTGTCCTACACAAAGTGTGAAGCAGCCCCAAAACGTACTATTAGTATTGGGGGTTGTGAATTTCTTTTAACGAGTGACGAAGCGTCCATTGGGGCCATGGGTCAGATCATAGTATGGGATACACATGGATCAGAGGGGAGTCAACGACTGAAGATTTTGTTTCTACTACTGGCCCAGGTCGGGCTAGTGGTGCAAATGTGGTAAATGTACATAAGTGGTTGCCCTCTGCCAACATTTGTCACTGGCCCTGCCTGCAAAAAATAAAATAGATTCTGGTTGAATCAATTGTTTTTGAATGGCTGATTACCTTGTATCCTAGTACATAAGCTTTATGACCCCATGAATATTATATGCAATAAATTGGGTGTAATTCTCCAGTTTCAGAATTTCGATACCACGGAGAAAAAACACTAGCCAAAATAAACAGTAAAATTAAAAGATTTAAAGCGTATTAAGACAAGTGACAGCCAGGTAAATACGGTAACAACTGACCCACTTAAAAAGTACTGCACAAGTTACCTATAGCCCTATAGCAGCAAAAATAGTGAGACTGTCAGAATGATTTTTGTATGTTGTATATGTTCAGGTACAGAAATTAGAAAAAATACACATATAAAAATAACATTGCTATAGTTCTTCATCGTTTGCACCTGAAGGGATGATGTTTTCAATAGTCGGCATTTTAAATGGGTATCTGCAACCACTGCATTTGTGACTCAATTCAATTGAAAAAAAAGACAGTGCAATGTTTGATTATATTAGAGGCTGTATAATTTCAAAATCGTAAGTCAAAAACAGATTAAAAACCAACCTGACTTTGCTTTGGTGAAATTAATGGCTACATAAAACCATCTGTAGAAACCGGCAGGTGTGCTGATGAGACCAGATTCAATCCTGAAGCAGACCCGCTCTTATTGTAAGTGATGCAGTCGATTTACCGTGCCTTGGTTACTGCTGTAAACACAGCAACGCTGTGTGGGGTATAACGCAAAAATGTGAACACCCATTTGTCGATGCATAAGAAGCATACTTAGAAACCAAATGTAGGAAGACAACCATTTCCGGAAAACAGATCGGTGGGGGGTGGGGGGTTTCCGAGATGTTCCGCCTCAGAAATACATCGTATAGAAATTCAATATGTTTGGATTTTTCTTTTCTAGGTATTTTCCATCAGGAAGCAGTCCTGCTTTGGTCTGGCTACATACATATGTGGTTTTCTCCTCGTGTTGTGTCCGTGCGGGTCAGCAAAGGGTGGGGGCTAATCTGGCCTCGTGGTTAAAAATGCGCCGTGATGTTACAGACCAGTGATAAATAAGGGTTACAACGTAATATGCCACACAAATGCCAATTGGTAAATGACTGCAGTGGCAGGTAGGAGAATATGATGGCAAAGCACGGGAACGAAGATAGTCTTAAATAAAACAAAAAATGTCCGGTACTCGGGAGCAATCTGGATAACATACTCAGTGTATAATTCATATAGAGGAGTTATCATAGGTGTTAAGCGCGGGAGGTGCGACAAAGGTTACTTACCGAGGGGGGCGTGTATTTTACATAACTTGTTGGTGTATGTAGGTTGGTGCCCATGGGTCAGTGGGCGCAGCTCGGCTGTCTGTGAGTACGGAATGTATTTATGTCTTTCGTTTCGCTCAAAAATGCTATTATAATCGGCTTAACATTTTTTTCTTAAAACCACACAGTAGCAAGTAAGTAAGGGTCGTGACGACGCTGCAGTGGCCACATGGCACGTGAGGACAATCGAAGTACTACTGTGGGCGGCCGGACGTCGTTTTCACGCTAGCCCACAGCTGTCCGGTCGAGTGCAGTCCTTATTGTCGAGCCCTGCATATGGTCTATGTATATTCACTACTTTGGGATTAAGCGTCAATGCAAAAAACCTATGGAGTTTTTCAATATCAACTCTTAAAGTTTTTGATACTAAAGATTAATCGGATGTTAAGTTCAAATGAAGTCCCCACATGGCATTTTGTTACTTAAGGTTTCAGTTATATACATCAAAATTTACCATGTACTGCCATGTATAATGTTTGCTGTATATTCATGTATTGGTGCGTATAAACAAAAGGTTTAATATCATTATTTGTCACTAACATAAATACTGGAAAACGTGTAATTTTAACTGAATGTATTAGGCTGAATAGGCATTTTAAACCAATTAATTAGAATGGCAGAAAGTGAGTAATTGGGTGAGTTTTTACCTACATCAGTCAGCCCAAATATTCTCTTTTTGTATAACAAGTATACAAAAGATGTTAATGCACAAAAGATGTTAAATAAAAACCTGTTTATTCTGGATTGATATTAGTCTCAACTCTTCTATATGGGAGAAAGCAACAGAGGATGCCTCTTTCTCCCCATTGTTCTAATTCTTTTTAGTGGTTGTTGTTTTAGCCAGTATCATAGATGAGAGCATAAATGTACACAATTTGAATTATAAACATTCCGAAAGTTCCTGAGCCAGGAATAACTTCATAAATAAGTATCAATGAAGTTTAGTAAATATCAATTATGTGCATTTTTGGCAGAGGTGTTTTTATAATACTTAAGTTCATCCATCAGTACAGTTGGTTCATCGCCTGAAATTAGTAGATATATTACTATTTACACATGTCAGGAAGCTAATGTCTACCATTCTTCTTTATACAGTGGGGAAAAAAAGTCCAAGTTAGGGTCAGGGCCACGGCACGTTGTGGGGGCAAGTGTCTCCCACGTTAAAAATGCTAGGAATGAGCCGGTGTAGATGTTGTGCATCAGTAGTAAGGTCAGCCGTCAACTAGTGAAGACAAATGAGAAAAAAACATCCCGCAAAGATCACATGTGTAGGCTTTTTTAAGAATTTAACCTTTTGCAAAATTATGGTGGGAAAATGAATATGTATGGCAAATGGAACAAAAATTATCTCATACTTGTTATGAATACCTTTGTTGGCATGACAAGAGGTGCAAAAACGTTTGTCTGTAAGTCTTCAACAGGTTTTCACACACTTTTGGCGTGTATGGGGGTGGGGGGTTTGGCCCGTGTGTCGCTCCGGATAAAGACAGATCTCCTCTAGATCAGATAATTTTTTGGGGCTGTCGCCTGGGCAAGGCGATTTTTTGCAACGTCCCTCCACCGATTTTCTATGGATAGTGCCGGATCTGGGAGAGTGCAATAGGCCACTCAATGGACCGGGTTGAATGGGGGCTGGGGGTCTTACTGAAAGGGGCCACTGGGCCTTCATGTTCGGGCCCAAAATGATTGGTGTGTTTTGGGATCATTGTCATGCTGAAAGACCCAGCCACGTTTCTTCAATGCCCTTGCTGATGGAAGGAGTTTTCACTCAAAATCTCACGATACAATGGCCCCATTCATTCTTTCGGTATAACACGTCAGCGTCCTGGGTCCCTTTGAGTCAAACGCCCCAAAGCATGATGTGGTTCCACGCGGCATGGGCTTCACAGTAGGGTATTGTGTCTTGGTTGATGCAACTCAGCATGCTTTGTCTCCTACAACCAAGTTGAGTGGTTTTACGCAAAAAGTTCCATTTTGGGGTTGCATCTGGACCATGAAGTGACAGGTCCTCCCATCCTCTTCTGGTCAATCCAACAAGTGGGTGCCTCTAGCAAACTTTATACGGGCCGTGGGACATGGTACTGTGCATTAACAAAAGGGGGACAGCTCTGGCACTGCGGCGGAGGATTTGAGGTCCCCTGGCGAGTCGCCGTGTGGTTACTGATGGTATCCTGGTTTTTACTTTGGTCCCAGCTCTCGTTTCAGGTTGCAGGTCACTAGGGTCCCCCCGTTGGTTGCTGGATTTTTGCTCCACATGTGTGCTTGTATCATGGTTTGACCCACGTGGTGAGGATCTTTGGCGTGGAGGGGCACCAGATCGGGGAGATGAAACAGTGGCTTTGATATTCTGGTCGCATTTTCTAATAATATGCTGTGCCCACAGTTGATTTCTTCACACCAAGCTTCTTACCTATTGCAGATTCAGTCTTCCCAGCCTTGTGCAGGTCTAAAATTTTGTTTCTGGTGTCCTTTGACAGCCCTTTGGTCTTGGCCATGGTGGAGTTTAGAGTGTGACTGTTTGAGATGTGGACAGGTGGGGGGGTTCTGTATTATACGATAACATAGTTCACACAGGGATGGCCATTAATTACAGGTAACGAGGGAGGACAGAGGAGGCGCTCTTAAAGAATAAAGTCCAGTGGGTCTGTGAGGAAGCCAAGAAAACTTGCTTGTTTGGGAGGTGACCAAACTACTTAGTTGCTGGTAATTTAAACCCTAAACCAGGAATAAAAATTACCAATTAATTCTGTTACAATCCTACAATGGTGATTGGGTCCTGTATTTTTTATATTTCCCAAAAAAACCAAAGACATTTGTCTCTCATATTGAAGGTAACCTAATGATGAACAATCAGGCCTCTCTCATCTTTTGTAAGTGGTAGAACTTGCACAATTGTGCGACTAAATACTTTTTGCCACCACTTTATTATTGTTCTACTTTCAAGCAGTCTCGGTTTCCGGTGTCCTCGGTAACTCTATGGATACTCCCGCGCTATGAACCGTGTATTCCTCAAGCCCCTTTAATTACGCCAGCCCAAATGCTGTCAGAACTGTGGCTGTGTCGGGTGTGAAGTGGCCTCCGCCACCCACATCAGTATAAAGGGAGTAACACACCGTCACTACGACATGTGTCAAAAGAACCGTCCTTTTCACTGTTCACACCAGAAGCCGACAAATGGTAGATAAACGCTTTAACGCATCGGCGTTGCCACCACGTCGCTTTTTGCCGAAGCGGGGGGAGAGGGGGAGGGGAAAAGGGGGGGAGAAGGGAGAAGGGGGGGCGAGAAAGGGGGGTGGAGGAAAGACTCCTTCAATTGTCATTCCAGCTGATTGGGCCAGGATTGTTTACGATATTCACGAATGGCTGCAGCAATGCAGACTGGTCAACCGGGCTAGTGAGGGGAGAGTGCCGTTCGCTTTGTTGCGGAAGGGGCGGATACAAATTGCATGCTGTACACATACTAGATCGTGCGTCTTGCTCGGCAGTGTCTTTGTCTGAACCTGCCCATTGCGGTCGAGACTTCTGGGTTCCTGTAAACCCTGCGCACGAGGGAAAAAGTGGGGGCTTCAGCGGTCAGAGAGTGAAAAAGCCTTTTGAATCACAACAGCGAATGTCAAACCGCTAGCCGTGTCGAAGGCACACAATCCCCGTACATGTCACCTACCCCGGTCCAGGGGGCTGCCGCTCCACAGGGTAACCGCATGGCCCTGTAGGGAGCTGGGGGGCCAACACCACGCAGCTTATCCTGAGTGGGTGAACGCTTGGACGTTTTGGGCGTCCCAGTGTGGCTCAGTGCACTGACGGGAAGAGTAACGCACTTGATTTCGAGGAAGTGGCAATCAGGCGGCTTTCTTTTCTCTCTCTGAAGAAGACATAAACAAACCCCTGGGTGCCGGGGCGTGGGGCATCGCACGGAAAAAAAAAAAATTCGGACGGGGCACCATCCCCTCTTCTCAGTGTTGATCTGCAGGATGTGTGCAAACGCGCTGGAGAGAAACTAAACATTCCGTGGCCGACTGTGGCAGCAGAGACTGCAAAGTCTCGCTACGGGGGTAAGAGGCTGCCCAGAGCGAAACGGGCAGGACAGAGCACGTTCAAAAAACAACTCCTTCCCTTGTTCCCAGGAGCTCTATATAATGGAAAGTTGCAGGTGACTGGAAAGGACAACACCATTCACCATCAAGATGCCTGGTGGCGGAGGGGGGGGGATGGCGGTCCTCGGGGCGGCTCGAGTTGGGAGGTGGTGAATGTGGAAGGAAGACTGAGCTTCTGAATGCCGCCCTCCTGGGCGCATTAGTTGACGGTCACGCAATTGCACCGCAAAAAGCACACGGGGCTGGCGTGCAAATCCGACGGGTTGGGCCGGAATCGCAAGCTGACCAGGGGGTTTCCAGTCACGTGCATGGCGGACACAACAAGGAAAAAAAAAGGGGGTCCGCTGGGGGGGGTCTAACTCCATTTACTGTGCGTCTGCAGGGCGGGTACTGAAAGCGACCTCTATGCTGAACGGGCGTGCAAAAGTACCAACGGAATTGGGCAAAGGAACTGAGCGTCGTGACCGATAGCCAGTTCAGATGCGACTGGAAGAGAGATAGGGTTGTCTTTAAGAAGGGTCATCGTGTCTCTTGCGTCAGTTCAGAGAGTGTGGTCTGGATACAATCCACGGGTCAAGAGGTGAGGCCATGGGCCAACATGTCATGGGTCAAGAGAGAGGACGTTAGATTAACTTGGTGATTCTCTCTGACCGGGAAAAAGAAGCCATCCTGGACGCACTGGTGGTCGCAGAGGCCATTTTTGGCTCAGCTCTGACACTGATGCGAGGAAAAGAAGAGGGATTATGAGGCTTTGCGGCTCTGTATGCCTAGAAAGGCACAGACTGCACCTTCTCCTCCACCTCGGCAGAACTTCACACAAGTTATGGCCCGCCCACCCCCCAGCTACCTCATTCCTAGACGGTAGAGAACGAATGTGAATGCAGCTGGTCTCAGCGGAGTCCCGGAACAGCGAACTGCCTGGCCTAGGAAAAACTATCCGCCTGCAACAGCTCAGGCAGTCCTGCCAGCTCCTCAACCTCATGTCGGCTAACCTACAAGTCCTGGCACTCGCCGATCCTCAGGGAGTGAGGAGAAAGAGGCGTTTGGGATTGGCTTGCCCTTGGTGAAAGGAAGGGGCCACGAGGGGGTGGGCGCCCTCTGGTTTCGCTACTGGCCCTACCCTCAGATTTCAGCATTCGACAAGGCAGTTTCGAAGTGTCCCAGAGGTGTTCTGTGTGTAAATCGAGCCCGGTTGTGCCGGGAAGCCTACCGTGAAAAGGACAAGAGTGGTGCAGTGGCGTACACCAACGGCCACTAGGGTGCACAAGCACTTCATGTTCTGGAACATTTTTTCACGTGTATTGCCGCGACAGTGCGAAACATAATATGCCCCAAAAAATGTTCAAAGGACCTGATTAAACATAACACTGCAGTAAGTAGCAGCGTTTCCCTTAGGAGGTGATGATACACTTAAAAACCGTACCAATCGTCCAAGAATGGCCCACGGAATTCGCGAGGTAGGGCAAACCGTGACAAACGAAAGGAAAACCGTCGTTAACTGGTCCGTGCCACACAAGTAGTGCCAGAACGCCTGTGGAATAAACGAGGGGATTGTTGTCGTAATAAATGGCACCTTTTCCCTGGTTATAAGACAATACATTCAGGGTTAACAGACTGCAGTTTGTACCAAGCTTCCTTCCCCGCTCCGGGGGGATTCCCACTTTCCGCGGCGTAGTTTCAATGGATAAGTTCATTCTCGCGGGTGTCGGGGAAAATTTAAAGAAGCCATGATTGCTTAGGCAATGAGAAATTTCCCTCTTTGACAAGACTGTTTGCGTTTGCCTTAGGTGTGGGTAACTAATATCATGGTTCTACCATTCTTCGTCTTGGTCCTCAGGGACCCCCAGTGTGTTGTAAAAGTGTAGAAGCAGAATGCAAGTGATGACTGTTCTCAGGGTAGGAAAGCCATAATCATGCGTGCTTACTTACAGAGACCAACATGGTGGTGACGGCTCGGTCCATAGCAAGAATCAGAGAACACCAGTGTTATGCTTCTGAGACTATGCAAGAAAACTGGGAGGGTGTAAACAATTAAACCTCAAAGTGTTTATTGGCCACACAATCGTATAACTAACTCATCTGGGGCAATGACACGTGTAAAATGATCGTCATGGGGGGGGGGAGCCAACAGGTTAATATTTCTCTCACACCGCAAAAACGGCCTGTCGGGGGTTGCAGACAGGTCTCGTTCGTGATGTGGCGAACCGAGTCAGAGAGTGAAACGAGTAGTTCCTTTTGCACTACCTCAGACTATTATACTGAATGGCCTCAGCCCTGATATTTTTCCCTTGCCAGACTGTAATTAGGTAGATAAGTTTTTCATCCCCCCCGCTGGTGGTAGCGTCTCAGGCTGGGCCCATGCAACGGGGGGGGGGGGTGAGGAAATCCCGATAAGAGTGAGAGTGTGGAGCATCAGAGGGCAGTCTTGGGCACTGGGGCGCCAGTAGATAGGGCAAACGCGCAACCTTGGGTCTGTCTGTTCAAGGGTACCTATTTGCGTGGTGTCGAGTGCAGACAAGTCGCAAAGAACAGGACGCGTGGGGGTTGTCAAGTGCTGATCGGCGTAGAGGGAATTTACACCTTGCGTCATTCAACAAATCACGTTTTTACCGCCGAATATAGATATTAATGAGATAATTATAAATATAGTGTATATTGTATGAATAAATACAGTGGTAAACAAAAAGAATAGTTTTCAGGCCACCAAAAAGTTGTGTGGCAGATTCTCGGGGACCCTTAAGGGGAAATATGAGAGAGGCCTGTAATTTTCATCATG
>JADLZN010011655.1:0-56114 GCA_018155175.1 Sinocyclocheilus anophthalmus | reverse complement strand
GTGTATCATTATATTGGATCCGTGAAAACAATAAACATAAAAACATAATTCAATCAGGAAAAGCTTCAAGCGTAAAAGTTCTCCTGCTGGGGGAGGGGAACGCCAAGAGGGCTGTTACACATTGACTATTCACAATAATCAAACATATCGTGCGGCTCTGTCAATGTGCCAAGCGTCTTGTTTCAACCACATAGTCTAGAAACGACGGTCTTCACACCGTAAAATAAGTGACGTACTAATCGCACCGTGGAGGGCCAACAAGCCTTCCTTAAATTAGTTGTAATGAAGCAGCGTCGAACCTGACAGATGAAGAGAAGATGCACAATACCAATATTAAAATCCAACATGGAAAAGAATAAGTGTTGCTTTTTTATTTGTAGGAAATAAAGATGACCAAATTAATTGTGAATAATTTGTGTTTAACAGCTGTGGTGGTGGTTATGGCATATAGCCTAGCCTATCTCGCACTATACCCTTCCATCTGGCATCCTTAGGGCGCGAGGCAAGCTGGCGCGGTCGAAAAGCGGATCGTCATCGAGCGGGCCATGCGGCCAAGATGATAAGAAAAATATAATCGCGTGTCATCAATGCTCCAACCGCACTGGGGAAAAAAAAAATCTGAAGAAAATTTCTAATTATTTGGTTACTTCCGAGGTCACCGCAAGATGTTACAGTGAACCATTTTAAAAGCTGGTACCGCTCAAATTCTATTCATGTGGATATTGAAAAATAAAATAAAACTATTCCTCTCCTATGTATGTAACTCCCACGAAATATGCAGCTCCCTCATCTCACAGGATCCCGTGTAAAATACATGTCATTTTTTGTCATATTTTTACAGTGTCTGCCTGATGAAAGAAAGTAGTGCTAAAAATAATTTTGTGTCCATTTGCATTAAGATTATTTTTCTTACCACACTGGCAGATATTTTAACAGTAACCCCGTTCCCCCCCAGGAAACAAGACCTTTTATATTCTTTTTCTTATAACCTAACTGCAATCTTGATTTAAGATTTTAGATATTTGTACTGAAATAAGCAAACATCTCCGCAAAACAAAGCAGTTTGCATCATGAATGAATGACTGATTTGAACAGGTCTTTACACAAGCGCGTACGCCACAAAAAGGGGAGAAGACCAAAAGAAAACTGGGTTTACTGAAGAAAACTTGCTCCAGACCAGGTTAGGTTCACAGAGTAAGTTACTATGGTAACTTACCGAGAAGTTTAGTTTTATCTTTTATTGGAACCGAAAACACTGAGTTTCCCTTTTCTGGGGTTAACAAACTCAGAGTTTCAAACCAAACCCGCTTTCTGGAATGCACCCCAGGCCTATATATCACTAATGTTAATCAAACAAAACACAGATTTTAAAAAAATGTCTCAATTTAATTCATGTGAACACTATGCAGTGTTGTTTAACACTTAATTATTAGCTTACATTTCTGTACCTAAATACTACTGTTAGACCTTATTTTATTTGTAACTTTGTTCTGTTGTATTTATCTATGCTTTTAATTTTTTGTATTTGTTTGTTTTTACTACTGTTCACTTAATTAAATGTCTTTAATAATGTTTGAAATTTATATTTGTTAGGCTAGTAGTTTTTGCTGTGGTATTGAAATAGTACTTAAAGTGTACTTTAGGAATAACGAAAGCAAATTACATGACAATTTTTTTTTTTCTGCTTGTTCCTGAAAATATCAGATCCGTTTCCCCCAAATACCACAATATGATCCGAACAGTGAGTTTTGTGATCCGTTGCACCACTACCATGCACAGATTTAAAACCATTCCAGCTCTAGAAGAGTTCTGCAATAACACGCACAGAGTGTGTCTGTATCGAAGAGAGTTTAAATTGGTCTCAGTGCGTGTTAATATTTGCTGTTCATGCAATTAAGTAATGATCTACTTTAAAGATACATTGAACAGCAGCGCGATTTGCTAAAGCAGCATATTCAGCGGGCATCCTATCGCATGCACGCTTGCTTGTGTGGATGCCATCAGTTTTGATCACAAAAGATGAGGTTAGCTGATTGGATATCATGTATTTGACCGTTTACGGCACTGACACTCCCATTTTCCTGTTTTTACATTAGAAGCCGCATCTTGCTTGTCAGAAACACATGTTCGGTTTTAATGTTACTTTAAATTGGGGTAGAATTAAATGCTCGCCGTGTACCCCCCACCATTCATCTCACGTAAACCCCCAGGGGTACGCCGTAGCCCTTTGAGAACCACTTATGTAGCCATAATGTAGGCAAGTGCCATTCCCCTCTTGACAACCCCCTTGATTACATGGTAGTATCGCTTTGTACTTTTTATGTGAAGCTGTTTTACTGAATATTATGACTCGTTTAGTACAAAGCTTTGTTTGCAAAAGAACTAACAGGTTAGCAATTAAATGTTACATCACAACCATGGAAACATTTTGATTCGTGTCGAATGAGAGAGGTACATGAGCCCATAAATCTAAACCATGTCGGCTTTGTATTCTCATTTTCAATCTGTTCATTTTCCATGAATTCAACAATATTCCATGAGTTATTTCTAATGGACATGGAATCTCTTATTTTGTAAAATCACGTATAGGCAACAAATGTAAAATCGATCACTCAACTTTAAACTATTTGCTTTCTGGAAAATAAATGTTTTTAATTCAGATATTGGGTCTATTGTTACACAAAACAATTGTTTTATTTAGGCAACTTCTGTATTATGTTTGCCAATTTAACATGTGACATGTTGTAATAACGAATACCAAGCTTGGAAGTAGGAGCTACTCAGGTGCACTTGAAGACAGTATTAGTATATGCCTGGTCATGTGATCTCAACATGTCTGTCCACATGAGGCACAGAATAGGCTTGTTCGAGATTAACTATACTAGCCTGCCACCGGCTGGCGACAGTAGCCGCTTGCAGTCAGGGCGGAATTAAAAGCGGAGACGTCAAGTCGGGACACTTTCTGCTCCCGGTAGTGACTCTCTCACAGATGAAGTGAATTAAATGCAATATTTGTCAAATACACACAAATGTTTTTATGAACAACAGAAACACTTCTTATATACTGCTTAATACAGCACCATCTGTTAAAGAATAAAGTTCAGCATAAACATAGGCTACTAAATACCAATAAAGTGGAGGTATATATGCTTTTATCAGTTTTTTTTTTTGATAAACGTGACTCAATATAACATTGCAACTACAGTAAAAAAAAGCTTTTACTGTTATAAAAAACAGATTTGTGAGCATTATTGGAATTGAATTGTTAGAATAAACCCGCAACACACATCGTGCTTGTCATCACAGAATCTGACCAATGAGAATAAAGTGTGTCGTCATCAAGGCTTTCGCAGCCGATTTTGAGCAACTGCAGCGCCTGACCTCGGCGGCTGGTCTCGTTTTGCTCTCGCGGTACTTTGATGGCACATGTGATCGTAAGGTGGCTGCAGCGCCGATCAAATTCGGACAATTTTTCTAACCAGAATGCATTGCTTTTGTCAAGCGGCAGCTGATCTTTGCGGCGCCGCATGAAGTCGAACAAGCCTAGTGTCTAATAGTGAACTCACTTCAGCTTTGAGAATGCAAACCAACCTGTTTGTTCCTCAGTATCTTCATGGTTCACTCGAAATGCTTCTTTAATCTTCATGTCTTCACTCTCCTCTTTAATAAACGTCATCTGTGTGTTTGAACACCGTCAAGTTTAAGATGAGAATAATTAACAGAAGAAAAAAAAAAAGGATGTCAGGCAGAGTGAAAATCAGTGGTCTTAAAGGGGTCATATGATGCAATTTCATTTTTTTCTTTTCTCTTTGGAGTGTTACAGGCTCTTGGTGTATAAAGAATATCTGTAAATTTGCAAAGACTAAAGTGTCAAATCCAGAGAGATATTCTTTATACAAGTTAAGAGTCAGCCACACCTACCTACATCACGATGTGGAAGATTTGCATAACGCCGCCAAAATACGCCACGCAAAGAAAGAAGGCGTAACTTTTATCTTGTTGTAGTATTGTTGTTGCCGCCGCCGCAGCCATGTCGTGAAGACGCTGTGTGCTTCGTTGTGAAAGCGAAACTACTTTGTTTGGTCTTCCAAAAGAGGACGATATCACTTCGTCATGCCTAGAGCTGATCTGTGCAGGTCGCTGAGGGAATACATCAACTTAACTTTCACCATGGACAAAGCGGAGTCCAGCCTGGGGTCCCCGTCACGTGTGGTTGCCGCTCATTCGTTGGATCCGCTGGGTGCGCCGTTCTCGACCCCGCCGCCTCAGCTCTCTCTATCCCGGCCTCAGCTCACGCTAGGCCGCTGTGTTTTTCGTTGTGAAAGCGAAACTACTTCGTTTGGCCTTCCAAAAGAGGACACGACTAGAAATCAGTGGTTAAGTTATATTTACAACACTGTTCCAGAACAGTTTAACCCAAATATCCAGATGTGTGCTGCACATTTTATGGAGGACTGTTTCCTGATCCTGGGAGAGTAACGTTAGACTAAAATGCCGGCAGTTCTGACTCACGTAAGTAGTTTTAAATTTAAGGATTTGCCACTGATGATTCAACCGCGAGTTTTGAGCAGTGTGGAGTAGTGTTTGTTGTTTGTCATTTCTCCGATCACAATGCAGACATGGTTTTATGTTTACCCGGCACGATGCAATGCAACGCAACGGGACAAAGGCAGTTAAGTCATTATAATCAGTAATTATGTCCCCACTGGATGCAACAAATGCCTCGTTTGTAATGGTTTTAATGTTTTTGTCTCGTCGCTCCGGCCGGACACGGCATCAACAGTATGGGAGGGGCGTAACATTTCCGTCACACGCTTGAGGTATTCGGCCAATCACAACGCACTGGATAGCTGGCCAATCACAGCACACCTCGCTTTTCAGACGATGAGCTTTGTAAAAATCGACGCTTTTAAGAAAGGCGGGGCATAGAGGAGAAAATTTACAGTATGTGGAAAATAATGTGTTTTTTAAACCGCATAAACGTTTCATTACACCAAATAATGTTCTTTTTAGCAGCATCATATGACCCCTTTAAATTGATTGGACATAAAAAAAACAACTCAAAAATACTACAAATTTAAAAGGAACACAAATTATACAGACACTTAAGAATTTATGATTTATATTTAATGATTTGTAGATTACATTTAATAGTTTACACTTACAAGCCGTTTGTTTGTCATCACAAGTTTGTGATTCATTGTATTCACACCATTTTGACCAGCAGGTGTCGTCAGCGTGCGGTGATTCGAGCGCTTCGCAAGTGAAGTCTTTTGTGAAGCAATTGACTCGGAATTTTGAAACGCTCCGTTTCTCTCATCACTACTTACCAGTGACCGTGTTTTTGTTTATGATAAACTGATTCACGATATTAAAAGCTAAATGAAATAAGGCACATTTTCTGTTACTCATCTTTAGATGTGCTTTAAATTCACAAAAAAACAAACAAAAAACTTTAACTTTTGTTAGATGAATCACAATGTTACATTCAATAATTAATTATTCATTTATATATCACTTGTAAAATAAATAAATCTGTAACATTGGTTAAAATGTTTGGATCGATTTAAACAGCTTAAATGCTTAAGAATACAAACCTTTCTTCAGCCGAATCACAACAGATGCAGGAGCGCGGCGCCGTCTTATGACGTCATATCACCAGAACAAAATAAAAGTCCTGTTTACTCGCTTGCTGCCTAAATTCACAAAAGTGCATAGAAATGTACAAACGGTATAAATGTAAATTAGGTCAGAGGAAATCACATGTATTTAAATACATACTGTCCAATGATGTGCAGATTGTATTTACATTTTTTTTATAATGAAACCCAGATAGCATCTGCAAGATGTCTGTTAAAAGACAGGGGCGCAACTGCACATTTGCTAAGTCAAGATCAGTGTGGGTGCCCCCTGTATATTCTAGCCCCTAACACTGACCCTCACAAAAAAATTATCTGTAAGTCAGTTACCAAAAGCCCAATAACTAGCTTGTGCATGGAAGAATACAAACTCATCAGGAGTGAAAAAAAGTGACAAAGGTTTGAACCCCCTTCCCCCATTTTCATACCACAGCGAAAATAATAATGATTATTTTAAAAATAATAATAATAAAAAAGAAAGACATTAGAACACATTTTTTATTTTTTGAAACATGTAATATTGCACTTTTTAGTTAGTCAAATTTGGAGGGATTTACGGTACTTTTTTATTTTGCCTCAGAATTATTCATATTTTTATATATCAAAAATGTATTTATTCACATACAAAGTTTTGGCCCAGTGACCTTCATCATTGTATGTGAATAAATTTATTTTTGATATATTTGCAAGTGAGGACAGTGTGCGGGATTTATTTTTCTTCTTTTAGTTGGACCTGTTTTAGTTTTTTTCCTACGCACCTATGGATTACCTTCAGAAGTGTATTCCAGAAAGTGGGTTTTGTTGGAAACTCAGAGTCTGTTAATCCAGACAGGGAAACGCGTAGTTTTCCCTATCGATAATTCACTCGTACTGGGTCTGCTAAGACGCTATGGGAAAACAAATTTTTCTCCGAATAACTGAAGCTTTTCAATAACGCAGATATAAAACTGCATGGCCATTGGTTTAGTGCAACTGAATTAAAAAACTTTAACCAATGTCTTCGGCAGCAGAGCTGCATAGACTAAGGGTGATTTCATACCGGTAGACGACGTTTGTTTCAAGAAACAGGGCATTACAATTATTACACTGTTGCTTTTTTGTCTTGGTGGCAGTCACTTTCACCCAGCAAAGTTTCTAAACGGACCAAATTTGTTAATACAAGTCACGTCCGAGTAAACTGTTCTTTCATTGGTCAAAGTTCCACGGTTTATTCCACTTAGCTGTCAGGATGGAACGACTTTTTTTTTTGCAGCTGTCCTTATATTAATTTATCATTTTGAGCAGGAGTCCAGGATTCATCGGGAAAACATTTTTAAAATGGACCTACTAGGAAGAAGAGCAATAAGACGGCATTATAAAATGAAAAAGTGCGCTTTTTTATTTTGAATAGCGAAGACGTGCTCACCCACAGACATTCACAGGTTCATTTTGAAGTATTAGCAAAACACCAAAGCTAATGCATTTCACGGAACTTACATAATTACCCTTTATACATTTTGATTTAGCCTGGTCCGTTGGATCGGATTGCTTTCTCACTACAACCGAACCGCTCCAGAGTTCATTTTCAATCGAGCCGAGACCACCTCGTTCAGGCGATCTTGGACCGATTGTTTTGGCGCGGATCCGAGCGTGATTGCCTTGTTCACATGTGCCCAAATGAACCGAGCTAAGGGGGGAAACGCGCCAGGTTCCGAAACAACGAGCCAGGTGTGAAAGCCCCCTAAGACAACAAAGCCCGCCAGAATGGGCGGAGCATCTGGCTATATAAGCGGGCCATAGGATCCTCAGATTTCTTCTCCATCAGCAACAACCATGATCTTCACTCTACGAGACTCGAAGCCTTTGCCGTGAACAAGCCTCGCAGCGGATCAAGCTGAACCAGCGACCCTCTGCTCGGACTATTCGCTCCCGCTTCTTCTCTCGCTGCCCTTCCATCCATCGTCGCAGCATAAGCAGTCCCGCTTATCCCCTGGACCGCCATCCGAACGACCTAAAACAGCTTATTTCTTCTAAGAGTACAGTAGTTCTACGAGTGTGGTTGTGCAGGGAAACAGTGAGTGCTTGCCTGTCTCTCTCCTCCTCTCTGGCAAGCAACAACAAACGATGACTGAGAGTTCAGTTAAAAATAAAAAAATAATAAAAAAAAATAAAAAATAAAAATACTCTTAAATGCACACAATACATACATATTACCTAATGTAATGCATTACTGTTCAAAATATGTAATTACATAACTAGGCAACAAATGCAGTAATGATGAAGCCCATGTTTGGTCAATGTGCATGCATAAAATATACTAACACTAAGAGAGAAAGAGTAAACTTACCAATAGCAATATGTAGAAAATGGTCAAAGCAAGATGGTCTTGTCCACATGTTCAGAGTGACTGCTTTTACTATATTAGCTCCACTGCCCATTGTCAGGTGTAACCCCTCTCTCCCGGGTTCTCACCGCCACACCTCGTTCTCGCTCCGAGTGGGTCTCAAACCCGGGTTTCCAGCATGGGAAACCTACAAAGAGGGAGGCTAAAGATTGCAGCCACTAGCGTCAGTCGCTAGTGCGTCTCTTAAGATCAGGGGAGTGAGGTTTACCTGCACAGCATCTACCGCTGGCCTCAACGCCACACCTGTTTCTCCTCATCTAAATTCCATTCTTTAAAAAACTGCATCAAGCCACTCTGTTTTCACCCATGTGGTCATCTGGAAAAAAAACTTGTCTGGATGCAACAGCTGTTCAAACTCCAGTCACTTGCTATGTAGTGGACCTTAAGGCTAATGTATGGCTCAGTCACTCGGCTACTTCACATATCTGTAGTTGAGGCACAAAAATCCACCGTAGACAGAATTGTTTGTACCCTACCTCAGCATTCTTCATAGATTGCTGGAAGGGCTGTTTTGGAGAAATACTTCCTTGAAGGCATGTTGTATCTTGGGTCCAGTTTATAGATCATTCGCTCGAATCCTTCTGTCTCAACAGTTTGGAATGGCACCATGTCTTTTGCCAGGCAAAACGCCACTGCCTATATCAATTCGGTCCATTGTTTACATTTCTTATCATAAGGAATGCAATTAGCAGATGCACTGGCAATTTTCATCTGAGTAGACCTTTCTTAACCTTAGGTCTGCTTGTAGTTGGTGTCTCTGTCTCCTCGTGCATCTTCAGACTTTCTTCGTACTCGGGTTTGGGTTTGTGTTTGAGATGATGGAACAAATCGGAAGTGTTTCCACCCTTTGTGTTCCACCACAGTTTTTCTGCAAACTTTGCATATTATGGTCATTTGCTCCACATCTGATATAACCAAACCAGTTCCAAATTGTGGAGGTAGCTTCTCGCTTAGCAACAAACTCCTCCTCAGATTCACAGCCGCCTTTTGCCATGCATGTTTTCGCTCTACACGTGAGCTGCAAAATGGGCTGTGCATGGAAATACATCATCAGCTAGGCTTATTGTTATTAACCGCCTACTCCTGGGATGTGCACTAGGGCAGGTGTTGGAACGGATGTTGGCAGGACAGTAGCTTTCCAGAAGCAAGGTTGGAGATCCCTGGCGTAGATTGTCGAACACAATACAGTTGTTTTCAACAGCAACCAGTAAATAGTCTTGTGGTTTCATTGGATGTGGAGAAGGTGATTGACCGTATTTAATTACCTTACTTGTTCCACATGTTACATAAATACTGTGTAGGCCAGTCGTTCTCAACTCCGGTCCTGGGGACCCACTATTCTGCACATTTTGTATCACTCTCTTATCTGACACCCTCAGTTCAGTTCATGGAGCTCTGTCCTAACAAGCTGATGACTTGAATCAGGTGCGTTAGATAAGTAAGTACAAAATGTGCAGAGTGGTGGGTCCCCAGGGCAGTTGACCCCCCCAAATTGTTAGTCATGGAATCCCTGATGTCAGCCCCACTGCAATTGGAGCACTTGGCCAAGCGCTAAATACCCTCAGCCCCTCACCGCTGAAAGCGCCGCAGTTTTTAAGTGCAGTTTTGCACGCTCGTGAATCATCTTATGACTAAGTGCAGACGCAATGTAAATAAGAGATTCATTGTGCAGTTTAGAGAGCTTCATTGATTATAACAGAACTGTGTAAGATCGCGATGAACGAAGATGAGTGATGCTTTTTACTTTTACTTTCAATACTAAAGTACGTCTAAGATTAAAAAAATACTTTTCGTACTTAGGTACAATAAATATCACATACTTTAACACTTTCACTGAAGTAATATTCTAAACGGTGACTTCAACTTCAACCAAAGTCATTTTCTGGCAAGATATCTGTACTTTTACTTGAGTATGGATTTCAGGTACTTTATACACCACTGCGAGGAACATAGTCTTGTGTTCCACTGTGCCATATACATCTGAGGAACATAGGACTCTGGGAACATAGGGACGGCCACATGTAAAACACCCCTGACCCTCCACTTTATCTGGTGTCCTGAAGGCTTTGTAAATTTTATATATTTGGGCATAAAGCTTACACTTTCCTTTTACCAAATTTTCCAGAATTTTTTTTTCATTTATTGAAATTTATTAAAATGGATTTGGAGAGATGGAACAACCTTTTTATTTTCTTGCTGGGCCAGGCCTCTATTTTGAAGCTGAATAGGCTACTAATCCATATTCAGATGACAGATGTTTCTAGTGAATTTTACTTTTTTTTTCCTTGGACATATCCTAAAAGTGTGAAGTGTTAATATGAAGGTTCTGAGATTTTGGGTAACCTCTTTAAGTAGCTTAGTGAGTATAGGATCTAGCATACGTGATTTCATTGCTTTAATGGTTTTATGTTGGTTTAGATGTTTGTTGCTTTGTGCCTTTAAACTGGGATTAACTTGTTTTTGTCTTTTTTTTTTTTTTGGACCTGATGGCACTGAAAGAGGAGAGTCAAGAACTGAGTGAAATGGAAGAGAAAGACGACAAACATCATGATTTCATGACTGCAGATAAACAGGCTAAAAAGACTTCCTCACGTAAAAGAACTCAGAAGACCAAATCTAACAGTAATTTTACCTGCCGTCAGTGTGGAAGGAGTTTCAATCAAATACATAATCTTGAAATCCATACAAGAATTCACACTGGAGAGAAGCCTTACACCTGCAAACTGTGTGGACAGAATTTTACACATAAAAATAACCTTAATTCCCACATGGTAAATCATACTGGAGAGAAACTGTTCACGTGTGATCAGTGTGGAAAGAGTTTCACACGTAAAATAAGCCTTAATAACCACATGAATTATTGTTTTTAAATTATTTTAAAAAAGGACTGTTTTACATGTCATCAATGTGAGGAAAATTTCTGTCTTAAATTAAGCCTCAAGAATCACATGAGAAGCACAATGGAGAAAAGCCCTTACTCATGCCCTCAGCGCGGATGTCAGGGAAAAACACGGATTCAATTTGCAGGTCAAATTTATTCAAATTTATTCAAATCTCAAAAACACAAAACTCGGCTGGGACTGAAGACCAGAAGCTGTAATCATGCAGAGATTATTAGAGACAGGAACAGGGGACAGTCAAAGAGCTTCCAGGTCCTTCCACTAGGCAGAACGAGGGTAACGGCGTAGGGCAGATCAGCGTACACAGTCCCAGCGTAAATGCTGACGCACCGTCAAAGTATTGAGAGAACAGCGCACCGAGTCCCAACGTCAGAGTAGAGAGAGAACAGCGCAAGGGGGGGGGGGTCCCAGCGTCAGTGAGATGCAACGTCGAGTGGAGAGGGACTGCGCCACCGAGTCCACGCCATCGATCTGACGCAACGTCAGGGCAGAGAGTCCTTGGTGGTGCGTACGAGAGGGGCAGAGGAGAGGAGCGGCCCGAAGGCGGTTATGTAATGCCCAGGGAGGAACTGGGGAACAGGAATCGTGTGACACGAGAGGCAGAAGAGCCGCGGAAAAGAGAAGCAAACTGAAAAAACACTAAAAACTGTACTTGGAGCCTATGAAAACACGGCAGGACAAAACACAACAATACTGGTAGTAGGTCACGAATGAAGTGTAGCGTGTTCACACCACAATGGTCAGACACAAGACTACACACGAGGGAAACTTAAAAAGAGGGAGAATTAAGGAATAACAAGTCACAGGTGTGACGGCAGCTAAAGTAGTTAATAAGATAACAATGGGGAGGGAAACCACGAAGACAATGAGCACATGGCGAACTGTCAAAACAAAGACAAAACCTGCTGATCAGACCGAAGTCATGACAGTACCTCCCCCCCCAGGAACACCACCTGGCGCACCCAGGAGGGGCTCACCTCGTCGCCGACGGAAGTCCTCGACCAGAGACTGATCCAGAATGTCCCGGCCCGGTATCCAACTCCTCTCCTCCGGACCATAACCCTCCCAGTCCACCAAGTACTGAAAACCCCGACGGGTCTACATCCAGGAGCGTTCTCCAGATGTCACCAATGGTTTGAGTGAACACCCCATATAAGGAGGTGTTCGGGGGGGAAGAAACGACAGGATTCAGAAGGGAACGAAACACAGGCTTAACCCTGGACACATGAAAGACAGGGTGAACCTGACCAAGCGTGTAAGGAAGCTTGAGCCGCACTGCCACTGGACTCAGAACCTTAGTTATGCGATATGGCCCAATGAACCTGGGTGCCAGCTTACGAGAAGGCACCCGGAGGGGCAGGTCCCTGGTGGAAAGCCATACTTTCTGAATACACGTGTACTGAGGAGCAGGAGTCCTGTGACAATCGGCCGCTGCTTTGGACATCGGGAGCCGAACAAGACCCTCCTTAGCCTCCGCCGGTGTGGCGACACCGACGGACGAAGGCCAAGGCAGACGGGACCGCAGCTTCGGGTTCCTGAGCAGGGAAAAGAGGTGGTTGATAACCCATGGAACATTGAAAGGGAGACATACCTGTGGACGCTACAGGAAGGGAATTGTGGGAATATTCGACCCACAGTAGCTGTTGACTCCAGGAGCTTGGACTATGTGATGCCAGACAGCGGAGAGCTGTCTCGAGATCCTGGTTGGCTCGCTCGGACTGCCCATTGGTCTGAGGGTGAAAACCTGAGGACAGACTCGTTGAGGCCCCGATCTGTCTACAGAACTCTTTCCAAAACCGGGAGACAAATTGTGGTCCTCTGTCGGAGACCACATCCACAGGAAGACCATGAATCCGGATGACAGGGTCCACCACCACCTGTGCTGTCTCCTTGGCGGAGGGGAGTTTGGGCAATGGAATGAAATGGGCCGCTTTGGAGAAGCGATCCACCACCGTCAGAATCACGGTGTTGCCTCTCGATGGGGGAAGGCCAGAGACAAAATCAAGGGCCAGGTCTGACCAAGGACGAGAGGGAATGGGCAAAGGCTGCAACAGACCAACAGGAGACTGGTTAGAAGTCTTATTTTGAGCACACACCGAACAAGCCAACACAAACTGCCTGACATTGTGGACCATGGAGGGCCACCAAAATCGCTGACGGATGGAGGCCAGCGATCTCCGAACCCCTGGATGACAGGCTACTCTGGATTCGTGACCCCACCGGAGGACCTCAGGACGCAGCGCAGCCGGCACAAACAACCGACCCTCTGGACACCCCCTCAGGACCTCCCCCTCCCGCACGGTCTTCCTCACCCGCTGCTCGACATCCCAAGAGAGGGATCCCACCACCACCCCCTTGGGGAGAATAGTGTCAGGAGCCACATCCCTCCCAGGACCCCCGAACAGACGAGAAAGGGCATCAGGCTTAGCGTTCTTGGAACCTGACCGATACGAGAGGGAGAAGTTAAATCGCCCAAAGAAGAGTGCCCAGCGGGCCTGGCGAGCATTAAACCTCTTGACCGAACGGATATATTCCAGGTTCTTATGATCCGTCCAAACCAAGAAGGGCTGCGCTGCTCCCTCCAACCAATGGCGCTACTCCCCCAGAGCCAGCCTGACTGCCAGCAGCTCCCTGTTACCTATGTCATAATTTCGTTCTGCAGGGCTCAGGCAGTGAGAGAAAAAGGCACAGGGGTGCACCTACTCATCTCTAGGGGACCGTTGGGACAGAACCGCGCCTACCCCGACCTCCGAGGCATCCACCTCAACAATAAACTGCCATTCAGGATCTGGAAGACAAAGAACAAGAGCAGAAATGAAATGGGACTTAAGAACATCAAAGGCCTCCTGAACCTGAGAATTCCACCTGAACGGTCCCTTTGGTGAGGTGAGTGCTGTTAAGGGTGCAGCAAACAGGCTAAAGTTCCGGATGAATCGCCTATAGAAGTTGGCGAACCCCAAGAACGGCTGCAACGCCTTCCGAGAGTCAGGGATTGGCCACTCGACTACGGCCCTTACCTTAGCAGGATCAGCTATATAGGATCAGAAATAATATGCCCCAAGAACGAAACTGACTTGGCGTGTAACACGCACTTCTCCGCCTTGACATAAAGCTGGTTCTCCAGCAGCCGTTGTAGCACCTGACGAACGTGTTGAGTGTGTACCTGTAAGGAGGGAGAGAAGATGAGGATATCATCGAGATACACAAAGACAAATCTGTTTACCATGTCTCTCAACACATCATTGATCAGGACCTGGAAGGACAGAGGGCGTGGTAAGCCCGAAGGGTAAGACCTGGTATTCGAAGTGTATTGAAGGCTGTCTTCCACTCATCCCCCTCACGGATACGGACCAAATGGTAGGCATTGCGGAGGTATAATTTAGTTAAAGACCTTGGCTCCCGGTAAAAAAAAAAAAAACCCCAATTCCAAAAAGCAGATGACATCAGAGGCAGAGGATACCTGTTTCTTATGGTGATGTCATTTATCCCCCGATAATCAATGCAAGGACGCAGGGAGCCATCCTTCTTAACGAAGAACCCAGAACCAGCAGGTGAGGAAGAGGGACAGATGAGGCCGGCATTTAAGGATTCTTTAATACACTTGCCCATGGCCTCGCTTTCAGGACCAGACAGGGAGTACAAACGCCCTTTAGGCAGAGAAGTGCCTGGGAGGAGATTGATGGCACAGTCGTACGGCCGGTGAGGAGGTAAGGACGTGGCCCAGGACTTACTGAAGACCCGGCAAAGATCGTGGTACTCCGCAGAGATCAGCAGTCTCCACCTGAAACACAGAAGGCAAGGAGACAGGAGACAAGGCAGCACCTAAACATGAAGCAAGACAGGACTGACTTCAAGATAACACAGAGTTCCCTGACCAATCCAGGGTTGTGCTGCACCAACCACGGGTGCCCCAGGACAACAGGATCACCCGGGGAGTCAAGGAGGTACAGCTCAATTACCTCACGGTGATTGCCAGAGACCACTAGATTTACTGAAGGGGTGGTGTGGGTGATGGAGGAAAGGAGAAGGCCATTGAGGGAGCGGACAGAGATAGGGGAAGGGAGAGGAATGGCAGGAATGCCCCACTGCGCTGCAACAGAAATGTCCAAGAAATTGCCCTCAGCTCCTGAATCAATGAGAGCTGGACAAGAGTGAATGGTGTCATACTGAATGGAGACAGGGAGCAGGGTACGAGACTTGGGGGACTCGAGACATGGAAAAACGCACATCAGGATCCCCCGGCTTACTGATGGGCCCAGCTTTTAAAGGACACCGGATGGCTCGGTGTCCTGGCTCTACAGTTTAAAATGGCAGTTTAACAAAGAAAACCAGAAAATTCTGTCAGTAGGGGGGAAAAAATGTATGGTATGTTTACAGTGCAGTTGAATATGGGCCAAATCTGATTGTCTACTTTATTTGAATCCTTTATAACCTAATCCTTTGCCTCAAGTCTTTTTATTTACTTTTGCCATTTACACATGTGGCCACAGCTGACCATCTCCTTTGCTATAGTTTCAAATATTGAGTGGTTGCGGTAGATGCCATCTAATCTGATTGTATGGAGGTGTCGTGTCGCCCCATTTTCTTGAATGATTCGTAAGATGATTCTTCCATTTCGAGTGAACATTGATTCCTAAATTTAATAATTTCTCATGTATTTAATGTTAATGTTTTACAAGTTACAATAAAGGTTTTCGGTTTCCCTTTTTTAATTTATTAGATTTTTTACATGGCCCTGCTGTTTTACAAAGTGTTTATTTTCAGCAAATTGCATTAAAAAAAAAAATTTTTTATTTAAATGATCCCCCAAAATTTGAAAGCCTTTCCATGTTCCAAAACTTTGCATGCACATTCATGACCCTAAATGAGAAATATTCACTAAATTGTTTAAGAGAAATAACTAGTTTCAAGCAGTTTGAAAATCAGCAGGATGGTTAATAATCAGTCAGGGCATTTTCATTTATGCAATGCAACTATAATAGCCCTTTTAATAATAACAACAACAATAATAATAATGATGACATAGTCAGATGCCATTTGCACTAAGTGAAAATAGTGATTATTTCCATTACTTTTAATAGTTTAAAAAAAAGTATTTTCTTTTTGCATTTTTCTTGATAGGACAGTGGAGATCTGACAGGAAGCGAGAGGGGGACGGGATTGGGAAAGTTCCACGAGGCGGGATTTGAACTTGGGACACTCGAAGCACAACCGCACCACATGTGCCGATAGCATTTTCTTTTTTTTGAGTACTTCATAGTTATATGCTATTTGCACTAAGTGTACAGGCTTGTTTCGTCTGCACAGATTGCAGTGTTTTTGAAACTGCAGCCACTGATCTGGATGAGCTCACTGACACGTTGACATCCTACATCTGTTGCTGTGAGGATGTGTGTTCCCACCAGGACTTAACATAACAATGACAAACCATAGATTACTGCAAAACTCAAACAGCTTTATCAGGCCAAAGAGAATGCATACATGATCGAAGGAAAAACCTTGTACAAACAGGCCAAAGACACACAGGAGATCAGAGTGGCTAAGAGAAGCTACAAAAACAATTTCAGCCAACAATCCCAGCATCAGTGTGGAAAAGCCTGAAAGCCATCACCAGCTATAAGACACCATCCCCTGCATTGACAAATCAAAAACTGGCTTTAGACCTGAATGAGATTTATTGCAGGTTTGAAAAACCCAGTCTCACACCCCACACTCACTCTGACCATTTCTCCACACAACCCAGAAGGATTGGAAATTAACTTGTAATTCGGTTCTCTTGGTCTGGACCAAAAAAAGAAAACGATACATTTGGTCCTGATCCGCTTTTTAGGCCCATCTTTTTAGCGTCTCGGTCCGCTGATGGTGCGTTCAGGGTGCGGATTTGTTCACACTTATTCAAATGAACGCATTAACAAATGCAACCCGCTCTAGAGTTTGCGGTAATCAAACCAAACATGACTAAGTGTGAAAACCACCCTAACAACCCATTACTCCCCCGCACTCTCCAAGCTACTCTAACCTGCACTTAAGATCTGAGGATGATATGCTATACGAGGTCTCAGAAAACTGAAGATAAGGAAAACCAAAGGCCCAGACGGTTTGTATTACCAGTGCCTAATCGCACACTGACTCTCAACAAATCACTGGAAGCTGTTGTGCAAAGTCCATTGCAGCTTCAAACGCTCCCAACCATATACTGACCCAAAGAAACCCAAAAAATACACAGGACCTAAATGAACCACCGAAGTTAAGGGCAACTGGTATATAGTCAGGGAGGCTTTAGAAAGACTGGTGTTGGCCCACTCTTCAGTTTGCTTATTAGGAAAACAGGTCACAGTGGATGTCAGTCACCTGGGACTGACACTAAATCTGCAAATCTAGACAGACCAGGGACTTTTGCAAGGATTCTGTTTGTGGACTTGGCCTTCAACACCATCATCCCAGATATCACCTGCCAAAAATAATCCGCGCTCAAAATCATACGTTTTGACAGACATGCAGCAGCTAGTGAGACTGGGACAATTCATTTCCAACACATGTACAATCAGCATGGGTGCCCCCCAGGTATGTGTTCTCTCCCCACTACTCTTCTCCCTGTACACAAACGACTGTACCTACTGACCCCTCTGTCAAGTTCCTGAAGTTTGCAGATGACACTACAATCATTGGCCTCATCCAGGACAATGATGAGACTGCATATGGAAGTGTGGTTTAGCATATAGAAGCGAAGTTGACTTGCCTTTAGTCTTTACAGTAGTTGTTCTTTTGATTTACCAGTTGATTAAATATAACTGGCATATAATTGGGTTCCCAAGGAATGTGTTATCCCTGGAATGCCCCAGGAATATGTAAAGTTTGACTGGTTTGGGTTGTCACTCACTTCTCGCACACTTGTTTGGGTCACAAAAATATTAAATTGTATATATTAAAGAGGATAGAGCTGCTAGATAACTCGAGAATATAAAATTGCTAGTTATCCCGCTCCATCCCGGCCACATGTTCCTCGCGTTTCCTGTCAGCTACCTAATGATTGAGCTGCCAGCTCTGAGGAACTACAAAACAACATCTCCCCTTTAAATTTTTCTACTTGAGAAGAAGTGTCTTTTCTAGGAGTTTATAAGTTTTATATATTTTTATGTGTATAAACTAGGTTGTGGCTGGTGAATGTAGGCATCTGATGCATGCAGGACTAATATTTGTATAGATTCTAGCCAATTTTGAATTGGTAAAATGTAGTCTGTGAAGTATTTTAAATTGAATGAGGGAATGCCTGGCACAGGGTGATGATGAATGTACTTTGTCCTAAATACCTTCCCATTCCATATCAGTAAAGTATCTACCCAGGTCAAGTTGCCATGAAATTTTATCACAGTCTAAACTTTGCGGATCTATGGTGCTTATAAGAGAATAAATACGAGAAATTATGGCTTGTATTGTTTGAGCAAGTCTTTCCACAGTAATGGCACATGAAAGGCTTAATTTACGTGTAAAATGGACCTTCCTGAAAACTCTCCCCTGGATTCACAAACACATATTAAACCTCAGCTTTGATAGTTAAAATGTGTGAATGTTAATGAACTACAATCATTTGTAAATAGGGCATGTGTGCACCCCACTCATGAATGAACAAAATTTTTATCAATGAAATTTATTTACACATTTAACTAATTGTTAACTAATTAATTTTATTATAGGAAATTACTAAATGCAACACTTGATACCACTTGTAATGTGAGGTTTGGTGTGCATTTTATTTGCATATTTTGAATTCAAATTGTCCTGTTTTCGGAAAAAAAAATGTTTTGGGAGCGTCATTCCCAAAAGAAACTTATCTACCTTATTTTTAACGTAAGTGCGGGCACAGACATTTTTAAATTGTAAACGTGCATGGCTTCCGGTGTCATTCGCTCAGTTATTTTCACTGTAGAGAAAACAGTCCGTTATGCTGCTTGATATTGTAAACTTGTAGTTATCATAGCTCAAATTATTATCGTAATCAGAAACACACTGCAGGGTTTCCCATACATTGATTTATTTGTGGTGGGCCGCCACAATATCAATACTGACCACCACAAATAGATTTTCCAAAATGCTTTGACGTCATTGAATAAACATGAGCACTGCACGTTTCAAAAATCAAAAACTGGCGCGGGTGTTTTTATATCACTGTATTTCAGAAGGAAACCAACTGTCTTCAGAAAATTGTTGATGTCATTTTCATTTCATCTTGCATGTAATGCCTGATAAAAGCAGCGTTTGTGAGCGGAGCGGTGCTTTGTGTACAGCTGTTACCAGGGAAACCGCTATATCTCCACTCCAACAGCGTCTCCCCCCGCGCTAAAGCGCCTCCTCCTGCTGGCAGAAAATGAATTTGCATATATATACTGTATATACACATTCATATATGAGGGCAGGGGAGTGCCGCCACAAATAGAGTGTAAGGCTGTGGGAAATACTGCACTGGTATGTAGCACAAATAGTTTTACGGTTAACTGCATTTTTTCTTCTAGTTATTTACCTATAGTGGTTAATGAATCGGAATTCTCACACATTAAAAAAAAAAAAGTTTATTTCTGTATTGCAAAATAAGGTGGATAGCTTAAATATGAACATTAACATTGTCAAATCATAGTTTCTGAAAGTATTTAATAATATATAAAACAACAATTTTAATAGTCTATTCCCCTACTATTAAGAGTAATTCTAATTCCTGGACAACAAATCTTCAAGTGTCTTGCCTTTTATTTAAAATTTTAATTTACATTGTGGCATTTCACAGCAAAATGGAAGTTTATCTAATATTTTGATCTGAGGTATTTAAGTGAATCAAAATTGTAAACAAAACCTCTATACAATCGAAATTAATTAAGCACAGATGCATTTTTCTGGAGCCATTTCAAACTGCCGAGCCATTTAAAACCCTTTCCACACAAAGAACATAATAGGGTCTCACATATGCATGACTTTTCATGTGTATCTTTAAGTGTTATAGCAAAAGAAAGATTACACTGCCTTCCTCCAGAGTGAATCTGCAAGTGATTTTTAAAATTGCTACATTTTTTAACCTTTTGTCACACTCAGAACTTCTTTCTTTCTTTCTTTCCATCTTTCTCTTATCTTTCCACATGTGAGGTGGGGGTGGGGGGGGGTTGCATATTGACGTTAAAAAAGGTCCTTTTTGATAGGTGAAAACGCTGGGTTTCACACTGGAAATTGACATTGACGGTTTCTCTCCAGTGTGAACCCTTATGTGAACCTCAAGGCTTGTTTTGTTTGAGCAACTCTTTCCACAGTGATGGCACATGAAAGGCTTCTCTCCGACGTGAGTTATTACGTGATTCTTAAGGTGACTGCTGTCTGTGAAACTCATTCCACACTGATGACATAAAACAGTTCTCTCATATGTGAATTCTAATGTGGTACTTAAGACTCTTCTCTTTTCGTAGCAAAAAGCGTGCAGGTGACACGGGGGGGGGTGGGGGGTGGTTTTTTCCAGGGTGAGTTCTCATGTGGGCATTAAGGGTTCCTCTATGTGTAAAACTCTTTCCACACTGCTGGCATGTGTACGGCTTCTCTCCAGTGTGAAGTCTCATGTGGACTTCAAGGTTTCGGTGATTTGAACATGTCGGTGTCCCACACTCTTGTGTCGTCGTGTTGCAAGAACTTCTAGTTCCCATCTTCTGAGCTGTTTTTTGTGAGGAAGTCCTTTCAGTCTGTGATGTGAGCAAAACTAAACAGTTATGAAATCATAAGGTGTCTCATCTTTCTCTGTTTTCCCCATTCAGAGCTTCTGGACACTCTGCCTTGTCTGATGCCTTCAGTGAATTCAGACCTTATATAAAAAAAAAAAAGGACAAATAACAATGAACCCCCCGATAACAAATAAACACAAGTAAAAAAAAAAAAAAAAAAAAACTGTACACCCTTCAGAACCTCTTAATATTTTTTAATGATTTTTAGGTCCAAAAAACAAACAAACAAACTGGCAGTCATTAAATAATTAATCAAAAAATAAAAATACAGTTTGTCCCAGAAGAGTTGGTTAATTATAAGGGCCTTTCGCACTGCTTTAGTTCCAAGAACTAAATGTACAGTACTAAAGTACTCTGACGATTGGCGCGAACTATTTCCCAGTACTATTTAAAGGGTTGCATTTGCACCGAGAGTGTGTACTAGGAAGTGATGTAAGCCGGTCGACAGTGTCGTCATTTGTGCGCGGCATTCAACAATGAAAACAAAGAAGAACAACGTTAACAACAAGAGGATGGAGGACGCTGTGAACGGAGCTGTGTTTTTGTTGTCTCGCGTGTTTCACAATAATGGACATGGAAAGTCGTCGTATACGTAAAGCGATTGAAAGAATGGAAAGGAGGACTAAGAATCTCCAACGACAACTGGCATTGCTACATTTGCTACAAGTGCCCGCACTTCAGCGTCCGTCTATCGCTGTTCTCCATACTTGAGAATTAAGTTGACACAATGTTTACAGTATGTTTACACAGCTTTTTAAATGGCGGGTGAGGCAATTTTCATTACGCGTTTGGCCAATCAATTGTCCGACTTTGCGTCCGATTAGAGTAACCGTGTGTGCTGGTAGACCCTGCTGTCCGGAGTAGAAGCTAATTTGGTTCGCGAAAAAGCAGTCTGGTAGCTAAAATCGGCACCCAGTTTCCGGCGGTGGGAAACGCCAAAAGTGGTAGTTGTCCACAATTATTTCTGTTATTATGAAAAGGTTCCTGCTGTGTGCGAAAAGGGCCTATAGACTGATCTAAAACATTAACATAATAATGCTGTAAAATATTGAGAAAGGTGTTGTGTGTGTGGAAATATCACGTGGTGTGTGGGGGGGTCTCTGCTGTGGGGTGGGGCAGAGAAACATTAATTTATGAACAATTCAGGTCGGATGTTTTTGGCAACAGAACCGATAGATTTAAATCAGCACAGCCAGCGAAGGATTGAACGCAACTGTTTTGAATGAGCGCACATTTTTTTTTAACAACCAAAAAGTGGCTGTTTCTTTGTCTGTTGAGGAAGTACAGACGTTTCTCTTGTTGATAGCAGAGGAGCGGATTCAGCAAGAGCTTGATGGGGCAACGCAGATTGAAAAAGTTTTTCAGGAGTCGCGGCACAACTATAACGACATGTGAATAATTCCGCCCACCGGGAAATCTAAGCGATACTAAACTGCAGTGGAAACAAACCGAGCCGAACCGAGCCGTGCCGAGCCGTACCACGCAGTGGAAAAGCACCATTAGTTTTTGTAACAAAATGTCTACTTAAACTATGGTTCAGCCTTAAAGGGGTCATCGGATGCCCATTTTCCACAAGATGATATGATTCTTTAGGGTCTTAATGAAGTCTGTAACATAGTTTGGTTAAAATTTCTCAATGGTAGGTAAAAAAAATACAAACTTTTTTACCCTGTCAAAAACAGCTCTTTTAAGAGCAAGCTGTTTTCTTGCATGCCGCTTTAAATGCAAATGAGCTCTGCTCGCCCCGCCCCTCTCTTCCAAGCCGCTCTCTGAGTGACGTAACTTTGCCGGCATTTGTCGTTAACTCACTATCATTATTAGGAAATGCGATTTGCAAAGATTCATTAAAAAACCTTATACTCACTTCTTCTGGAGGTGAAGCTGGATCACTAATGATTAGATAGACTAGAATTTAGGCAAGATAGATGCATTTAGGTAACTTAGATCGGGGGGGGGCACATTCCCTTCAGAAACAAAAGTAATCCACTGCGCTCAGATGCGTAGTAAATCAGACTGCTATGTTCCTTTTACTCCACAACAGAAACTGGCTTAGGATCATTCTTGTCTACATCTGCTTAAGATTAAAAAAAAACCCTGGGGTGCTCTTTATCATTATAGGGTGTTTGTTGTACACACACTGCCAGCACAACATTTCAGTTCAAACACTTGTAAAAAGTGCATTCACATCTGATGACCCCTTAAGCCGTTGTTAATATAAACCGCCAGTGGACACGCGCGACAAAGCGCCTGATTCCCTTTCATTTTTCAATGGGAGCGGTGACTTCCGGCGACAGTGCCACTGGCAACAGAATGGTGGGTTTGCGAGCGACGTACGGGAGTCACACGACAAAAGTTAAGAATAGTTTTACTTAAGTGGTATCCAATAGGAGTGAAGAATCAGTCAGTAGAGTTCAAAAAATGTTTTTGAACTCTGTTTTACTTACAGTTGCCTGCATGTTTTGATAGATACTGTTCCATATTTGATGGAAGTGAATGGTTTTCAGTGTTTTCAATGGAGAAGAAGATATTTAGGGTTAATATCACACAAATGAATGCTGGTAAATGATTATCGCGATTAATCACATCCAAAATAAAAGTTTTTGTTACTTAATATATGTGTGCTGTGTATATTTATTATGAATATAAATACACAAACATATATATATTATTAAAATACTGTGTACTGTCTATATTTATTATGTATATAATAAATACAAACACATACAGCATATATTTTTTTAAAAAAAATATGTTTTGTTTATAGATAAAATAGTTATATATAATAAATTGTAATACATACATATTTTTAAATATCTCTACACATGATGTTGTGATGTATATATACATATAACTATACACAGTACACACACATACATATGTTATGTAAACAAAAACTTTTAAAAATAGGTGTTTTTGTTCAAGACTCAACTTAAGTTTTATTTTCAATTTCATGTGTGGACATGTAATAATGAATGAAGGCAGCATTAGTATTTGGCTGGTTATGTGATCTCTGTCCACACAATGAGACTCAAGCTTTGAGAATCGAAACCAACCTGTTTGATCTTCAGTATCTTCTTGTTTCACTTTGAATGCCTCTTCAATCTTCATTCCATCACTCTCCTCTTTAATAAACGCCATCTTAATAATAGTGTCACGTGGATCTCAGCTGCTTTCGCCCGAAAGTTTCTTCTCTGTGTTTGAGAGGAGGGAAAAAAAACTGTTTGAAAAAACAAATCCAAAATTCATCTCTGAGTGCATCTAAATCAGCTCCCAAGTTCATTAGTCAGCACACTGGCACTCTAGTAACCCAGGTAGCCAGCGCAATCGGGCCAATTGCGGCTGAGTGTCGGCTCACTCGGCTGTGTTCTGACAGCGGCTCACCAAAAGTGAGCCAGCTCTGGCCCCAGTAATGGTTGCCAGATTTGGCCAGGCTTTGGATGTGCAATCTGGCCCAATTTGCACTGAGACACGGCACATTTAGCCACATTCGACCCGATTACAGACCATAAGTGCTGGTCTGATTTTGGCTGAGATATGGGCATGCATACCCGGACCAGTTTAGGTTTGAGTGCTGGGGGTGGGTCTCCGTTTGGTAAATAGTATGTAGCAGTGACACTTAAACTTAAACTTAAACATAATATCTTATTTTATTCCTTAGTGTATTTTTTATTTTAATTCCTATTAATATTTTTTTTCCTTTTATCCAACATTCTCTTTTTTTCTTTAACTACATTTGGAAATTAATGATTTAATTAATATAATGAAACAAGCTTAAAGTGGTTAAGGGAACTTTAACATTATTTTTGCTATATAGTTTCAAAACATGCGCACTAGCTTTGACATCTAATAACAAAACCTGATGGGCTTTTTGTGCTGCTAATTGCCAGAAGACCAGAAGAACTTGCTACCCTGGTGAGTAAACATTTGATAATGCTTGTATGAATTTAACTTGTGCGCAAAACTGGAATATCGCATAAAACATTTGCGCACAAGTTAAATTTGCAACTTTGGATGGAAACCCGGCTACTGACTGCATGTGCGACAAATGCGATCTCCAAGATTAAATTTACCACGTGAATCATTTTGGGAAGCATTGGTTCAATTGACTTGGAGTTTCGAAAAGCTTTGTTTCTCCAATTACTATTTGCCAGTATCAGAATTAGTTTTTAAAATAAACTGATTAATGATATAAGGAGAGATGCGAGATGCACCTTTTCTGTTACTCATGTGGGTGTGTGAAATAGCAACAAAATTAACGTTCATTAATGTTAGATAAAGTAGTACAATTTCACATTTAGTAATTATTAATTCACTACAAAGTTTTCTTTAAGATGAAACATTTAAACAGCAAATTGCCTAACCGGTTTACAATGATTTAAAAATTCTTACAAACTTTTGTGCAGCCGAATCACATCTAAAGTGTTTGCTTATGACGTCATGTCACCAGACCAAAATAAAAGTTCCGTTCAGTGTTCACTTCATAAGCAAAAATTCTCTACCGTTTCACATTTCTTAATTAGGGCTGGGTATCGTTCAAACATTTTCGATACCGATACTTCGACTTCGATACCGGTTCCTGAACGATACTTTTTTTTTAATACCAATTTTATGAAATTAATTTTAACAAGATTACATTATCTAAAAAAAACTTTGGTTTTATTTTTCAGCTTGTTGATGTTTATACAATCTCAAAGACTCATCTCCTGAGCCACTGCACAAAGGAACAAAATGTAACCAACAATAAATCAGTGCAAATAGTTTTAATAAAGCTCAAATAGACTTCAGTTTACACATCTGTTAGGCTACATTTACAATAGTGCGTGTTTGTTTTAAAACGCATAGCTCAGACAGAATCATGATTTCTATTTATTTTCCACTGAATAGGCTGCGCTGATCGTGGGTGTGAGGCGAACACAATGCAGATAAGGAGCTCAGACAATAAAGAAAAACAAAGTTGTTTCTCTGTTATTACAATGCACAATGCAAGGGATCGCGCATGCGCCGCCGACCCGAGAAGTGCAGTGTTGCGCTTTATGAGATGTTTATTTGCAAGAAATATAGCCTATGCAACAGCCAAACAGTATGAAGAAACGTTGTGACTAATTTGCAGAGCGGGGGACACACCAAGGCAGATGCACTCTTATTCTGCTTGATGGGACAGACGGTAAAGACGCGCTGAGTTGAAAAGTGGCGTTTCACCTCACGCACAAATGCAAAGCAAATTTTTTATCCACAAACAAAAATATTAAAACCACACACCTAGCTTACTTTTCGTTTTTTTTTTTTTCTTTTTCCATTCTTCAGACAGAACGAAATAATAAAAGTGATGATAATAATAATAATAAAATCAAACATTGTCATTTCCATTTATTTCTTTTTGTTCGTATTTAGATTTGTTGTTAAATCAAACTTGAGTCACTCAAATAAAGAAATATTCCAAGCTCAGAATCGGTATTATTCAAAAATAACTGGTTTGATCTGATCATCTAAAACAAGTCATATCCTCTGGGTCTGAGCGCAGTTATTGGATGGCATATTGGAGATTAATCCTATGACGCTTCAGTAAAAATATTGCAATACATTTAAAACAGTGTCTTTTTATAACTTCAGCAGCGTGCAGATGCTCGTTTATGTCAGGACTGCGGCGACAGCAGCGCGGACAATCACTTAGTTCGCTCACATAATGAAATCTATAAAGGAAAATCATATTGTTTTTTACCTACTGTTTGTAGGCTAAAAGTATGATAAAGACGTGGAATCGGCCTATGTTCAATGTTAGTAGAGACGAAAATATTAAAAAAGTTACTTTGTACATAAATATTTCCTATCAGTTCACAGCACTTCTTCCGCTAAAACGATCTGTGGTAAATTAGTCTGGTCTGGTTCTGTTCATCATTGATTGGGTGAGAGCAGTTCAATATTACTGGCTGTGGAAATCAGCGGGCGTGGCTCATTATACTACAAGGAAAATGCCGTAAATAACGCGCGCTTTTGTGCAATCAGAACAGCGTTTTTTACGGCGTCCTATGAAAAGCCGAACGGCGTTAAAAGCGGCGCTTTTTACAAACACTAAAACGCCATTAAATACGGCGTTTTTTTTTACAGTTTATGTGTGTTTTTTACGGCGTCTGCTATCAGGACGGCATATTTGACGGCGCTGTTTTGTATGTACACGCGATTTATCTATAGCGTAAATGTGAACCTCTTGGCTTGCCATACAGGCAATTTTTTGAGACCGCGTGGACGGTCCGCGTACAACAGCGCATGCGCGAGGTGAAAGTTGAGATAGAGCGCAAGTCAAACTGCGCCTGTGTCCGTCCGCGAGACGTGATTTTTAAATCAGTGTCTATCATGATAAAATTTTTGAGAAATGCTTAATAAATGCACTGTAACTAAACCCATTAGATTTTAGACGACTAAATTTACTGTAGATTTAGTCGACTAAAACTAAAAAACAATTCAGATTTATTTATGACTAAAACTAAATGGCATTTTAATCAAAAAACTATGACTAAAACTAAATAAAAATTTGCTGTCAAAATTAACACTGATGAGAACAGTGTCTATTCTTTGTTTTTATCTGAGTTCCATAAGATGAGGTATGTTAGACCTAGGAACAGTCTCTTCTGCTTGCATTTCCTGTCCTGTCAGATTTTTTTTTTTTTTTAGCAAAAGGACGCATATAGAGTTTACTTTAAAAAAAAAAAAAAAAAAAAAAAAAAAAAAAGTAACCTCAATCAGATTTTTTGGGTGTTAATTTTTATTGTGTGGGAACCATTTTATAAAAGCAATAAAATACTCAAAGCCTCTCGTATTATTATTGCTTACTTATGAATGCTTGATAAATGACCCAAGAGTAGCCATATTCAAATCCAGACTGAAAACGTTTACCTGTGCATTCTCTGACTAAAGTCATTTCACAGGGATATATATTATATATATATAAATATATAGTCTTTATATAGGTTTGAAATTAACACCCGCCAAATGCGGGTAAAAATCAGCGGTGGCGGGTAACGCTGTCAAATCACTAGCCAATTTGGCGGGTTACTTTTCGTAAGTTATGTTGACTTTTATGTTAATTTCTTGGGGAAGTTCATGCAAGCCAAATCTGTGCAGGTTTAGTGCAAATACTGAACTCGTGAGACATCATGACATTATCGAGTATATTGCAAAAACTAAACAACACACCTACAGAGGCACGCATACGCGACGTGATGAAGTCTGGTTAGACCAACACAGGATAGTGCGCGTGCGCTTTTATGATTCAGTCTATTAATATGCATTAAGTATGATCACATAATTCAAGATAAGGGGGCAGAAAATGTATATACATCAATTCATATAGTTAATATCACACGAAGAGTGCAGTTTTTTTTCTTTAAAAATCAGCATGTTTTCAAATGTGATATTGATTTATACAACAGTTCAATAAACAAGTTAATATCAAGAGACTTACGTTTTAGACACCATATTTCCTCTTTTTGCTCTATTTCGCTCTATTTCACTCCACCAACAAAAAAACAGTACAAACACAGCCGCAGCCCTGTTTTGCGTCTCTGAGGGCAAACTGTTGTTTGTTTCGTTCCTGAATGAATCAACTGTTTAAATGATTAGGTTCAGTCGCAATGATTCACTTATTAACAGTGACTTGCTGTCACCTACTGGCGGTTTTAATTTCACATTTAAAGTATATTTTCATTTTTTAATTAATTTCAAATATCAGTATTCAACATTTCATGTTTAAAATATCAAAACATTATTTATGCATTTGTAACTGCATGCCATGTCCCTCTAAGCTGCATTAACGTGTAAATACATCTAAATGGCACTTCATATGCAACTTCTGCAAAGATTAATTTTATTTATACTGATTTAATTTGTTTAGTAACAGCCTAAATGTATTATTATTATAATTGACTGATTAAATGTAAGAATTTGACTCAAAAGATGTACACTTTTAGAAAAAAAATGGCTTTATAAAAGGTAAAAATGCCCATAAAAGGTAACAATCAATTTAAACTTATTGGAAAAGATTAATTTCTATCACCGCTGTGAACTGACCACACAGAATATGAAGAATATCAAAAACTTTAGGAGTCAGCTGTCCACGGTAGTCCTTAAGATATCAGCACAATTACACACTCAGCAAAATATTACTTTTTCTTGGGTAGAAGTAGTTATGAATGGCCAGTAACTTAAAAATTTATTAGCCAAATTGGCTGGTGAGTGAAAAAGTTCATTTCAATCCCTGTATATTTATGTGTGTGTACAACAAATCTATTCTTTCAAACCATTTATTTTACTAAATACATTTAAAATAGCATCTCATGCCATTTTCAACACTTTCCATACAAAGAACAAAATGTAGGGTCTCACATATGCATGATTTATCAGGTGTATCTTAGTGTGATTAAAAAATTTAATTAAATAAAACTCTGCTTCCTGCAGAATGAATATGCAGGTGATTGTGGAAATTGCTTCTTTTTCTAAACTTCTTGCCACACTCTTTTCATACTTGGCACACTTCAAAGTCCTCTCTCTAGTGAGGACACTTATGTAGTTCTCAAGGTTTGCTTTGTTTTAAAAAGTCTTTCAACAGTGATGGCACATGAAAGATGTCTTGCCAATGAGAGATACTACATGATTCTTAAGGTGTTTCCTGTCTGTGAAACACCTTCCACACGGATGACATCTAAAACAATTTTCTTGAGTGAATTCTCACGTGGTTATTAAAGGGGTCTTATGACGTTGCTAAAAAAAGAACATTATTTTGTGTATTTGGTGTAATGAAATGTGTTTATGCGGTTTAAGGTCAAAAAAACACATTATTTTCCACATACTGTACATTCTTGTTTCTTCCTCTATGCCCCCAGCCTTTCTGAAACGCGTCGATTTTTACAAAGCTCATCGCTCTGAAAAGCGAGGTGTGCTCTGATTGGCCAGCTATCCAGTGCATTGTGATTGGCCGAATATCTCAAGCGTGTGACGGAAATGTTACGCCCGTTACCATATTGTGATGCCGTGTCCCAGAGTGACGAGACAAAAACATTAAAACCCATTATAAACGAGGCATTTGTTGCATCCAGAAGGGACATAATTATGGATTATAATGACATATACTGTCTTTTACACGTTAAACATAAAACCATGTCTGCATTTGTGATCGTAGAAACAATAACAAGCCTCTAGTCTACACTGCTGAAAACTCATGTTTGAATCGTCAGTGGCAAATTTCTTTAAATATGAAAATGTACTTACAGACTGTGAGTCAGAACTGCCGTCATTTTAGTCTAACGTTACTCTCCCATGGATCAGTAAACAGTCCTCCATAAAAGGCGCTGCACACATCTGAATATTTGGGTTGAACTGTTCCGGACAGTGTTGTAAATACAACTTACCACTGATTTCTAGTCATGTCCTCTATTTGAATGCCAAACAAAGTAGTTTCGCTTTAACAACAAAACACACAGGTGTGGCCGGCTACAAAACATAAAGTTCGCCTTCTTTTCTTTTGCAATGAACTTTTGGGTGGTGGTATGCAAATCTTCCACACAGTGACGTTAGGACATGTGGGGGCCGTGTTTAAACTACGCGTTTTTAAGGATGCGTGGAAAAGCCCTTAAACTTTTATAAAGACTACTCTTTGGGTTTGTCTTTAGTCTTAGCAACTTTAGGGATAATTCACGAACAGCTTGCAACACTATCCAAAGAGAAAGGTGAAAATTGAAATCGCATCATATGTTGACCCCCTTTAGTACAAAACCCAAATATGAATTAGCCATAATTACTCCCCTCAGTCATCCTAGGGTATATTACCTTTCCTTCTTCTTTCCGGAACAAGCCAGTGAAGTTATTTTTATTTAAATTGTCTTTGATATTGCAAGCTTTTTTATGGCACTCCGTCGGGTGTTGCAATCCATCAGTCCAAAAGAAGTTAATAAGCGCCCATGAACCATAAAAAAGAAAAAAGTCTCATCAGACCGGCTCCAGTTGAATAAAGGCCTTCTGTAGCGAATCGATGCTTTTTGTAAGAAAAATATCCATATTCAAATCTTAATAATCACTTTAATCTAGCTTGTGCGCACTGTTGTACACGGAAGCAGCTCCGAGCGGATGACGTATGAGGTCAGCTTTGCGCATGCACCGCTCAGAAGTGACGAACGCGGAAGCGGAAGGGAGAGATCAAAACAAAACAACGTCACTAATTAGAAGTACAAAATGAGGATTTGTAAAGAATAATGTTGGAGGATTTCGATATAAGCCAAGGGGATACGGTTTTTTTCCTTGCTAAAGTAAGGAAACTTTGCTTCTTTGCTCCTGTAAACAAACGTTGGTTTTCACGAGACTCACTGCATGCGCAACGTTGACCTCATACGTCATCAGCCCGGAGCTGCATCTGTGTACAACTGTTGGCGCAAGCTAAATTAAAGTGATTATTACGTTTTGAATATGGATATTTTTCTTACAAAAAAACGCATCGATTCGCTACAGAAGAATTTTGTTCACCCCCTGGAGCCGTGTGAAACACTTTTTATTATGAATGGATGCGCTTCATTTCACTTCTTTTGGACTGATGAACCGCAACACCCGCTGAGTGCCATTAAACAGCTGAAAGATCAAAGACAATTTTTAATAAAACTCCGACTGGATTTGCCGGAAAGAGAAAGGTCATATAACCTTTAGACTTGTGGTGGTGAGTTATGGGCTATTTTTTTTTGGGTGAACTAACCCTTTAAGGTATTAAGGGTTACTTTACATCTGAAATTTAGCAACTTTTCAGACTACACTAGCAACTTCTTCCAGAAGCACCTAGCAACAAATGTAGCAATTTTTTTTTTATTTATTTGGCAACTTTTAGCAACTTTTGATAAGTGACTCGAACAATAAAAAGGCACACATTTTTCATCTAAATTACACAAAAAGAGTAAACCAAAGGTGCCTAGCAGTACACACATCACGTGAATTGAGTTAGCTACTATTTGCAATTGTTCAATTTAATAATAATAAATAAATAGTTGAATAATTGTTCATTTATGATACACAATGTTAGTAGCTTGTACCTGCGTTTGTTGATCAGTTAGTACACTAAGAAAAATATCTACAAAAATGGAAAAACTAGTAATTTTCCAGGACATTATCCATTACCCAATATGTTACCCATTGTAACCCGAAACCACAATTCATAATGTAAAATAAGGTAAAAACCATACAAAAATTATTCATATTATTACATAGAGATTGTTGCCCTAGTTTAAAACAGACTTTTCTTAGAGTGTAGCATCCCTAACTAACTAAACTACTAATAGACTGCTTAAAGCATAATTGTTGAGAATGTGTAGTATACTAGTTTACTAGCTATAAAAAAAAACTTAAATTGTAATCATTCAAAAATGTGTAGGTGTTCAATAATTCAATGCATTTAAAAATACAGTTATTTACATTTTAATATTATATCATGCATATTATCTTAAAAACAAATCTAAATGAACATATATAAAACACATGTTTGCTGAGATTTGATGTAGTGACAAAACTTTGCGTCGTGATTACGTAATGACGTCATCGCGCAATGACATCACAACATCATTTAGCAACAAATAAACAAAACTGTAAATTCTAATCCTTGTTACAAGTATGGTAGAACCATCACTTCTACCACAAAAGACTGCTTTGTAAGTAATCTTCCTGATTTATCCCAATTCCTTAGCATATCCAATATTTCAGAAAAACTTGATGATGTAACAGAAATTATGGACTCTCTCTTTTCTAGCATTTTTGATACGGTTGCTCCTTTACACTTAAGGAAGATTAAGGAAAACAGTCTGACACTGTGGTATAATGAGCACACTCGCACCCTAAAGAGCGCAGCCCGGAAAATGGAGCGCAGCTGGAGGAAAACAAAACTAGAGGTATTTCGTATTGCTTGGCGGGAAAGTAACCTATCCTACAGAAAACCATTAAAAACTGCTAGATCTGATTACTTTTCTTCTCTTTTAGAAGAAAACAAGCATAACCCCAGGTATTTATTCAATACAGTGGCTAAATTAACGAAAAATAAAGCATCAACAAGTGATGACATTTCCCAACAGCACAGCAGTAATGACTTTATGAACTACTTTACTTCTAAGATCGATACTATTAGAGATAAAATTGTAACCATGCAGCCGTCAGCTATAGTATCGCATCAGATAGCTTGCTATAGATTGCCTGAGGAACAATTCCACTCATTCTCTACTATAGGAGAGGAAGAATTGTATAAAATTGTTAAATCATCTAAACCAACAACAACATGTCAGACCCTATTCCATCTAAGCTACTAAAAAGGTGCTTCCAGAAGTCATAGATCCTATTCTGAATATTATTAATTCACAATTATCATTAGGATATGTCCCAAAAACCTTAAAACTGGCTGTTATTAAGCCTCTCATAAAAAAACCACAACTTGACCCCAAAGAACTAGTTAATTACAGACCGATCTCGAATCTCCCTTTTCTGTCCAAGATACTAGAAAAGGTAGTATCCTCACAATTATATTCCTTCTTAGAGAAAAATGGTATCTGTCAGGATTTAGACTGTATCATAGTATTGAGACTGCTCTCATCAGAGTTACAACTGACCTGCTCTTATCATCTGATTGTGGTTTTATCTCTCGATTTGCTATTGGATCTTAGCGCTATGTTCGACACTATTGACCACAACATTCTCCTGCATAGGGGGGGCGGAGAAAGCATCCTGTGTCCTGGGCATTAGTGGAAGTGCGTTAGCATGGTTCAAATCGTACTTATCTGACCCCCATCAATTCGTAGCAGTGAATGAAGAGTTATCATATCGATCACAAGTGCAGTATGGAGTACCACAAGGCTCAGTACTAGGACCTTTGTTTTTCACGCTTTACATGTTACCCTTGGGAAATATCATCAAGAAACATGGTGTTAGCATTCACTCTTATGCTGATGATACTTAGCTCTATATTTCTTCTTTTTCTTTTCTTCGCAGCCCGGCAAAACATACCAATTTGAAAAACTTGCGGAATGCATAGTTGATATTAAAAACTGGATGACGAGTAATTTCTTGTTGCTAAATTCTGAAAAAACAGAGGTGTAAATTATCGGACCAAAAACCTCTGCATGTAATAACCTAGAACACTGCTCTACAGACTTGAATATTGGCTGCTTTTGTCTGTCAATTCTTCGTCAACATCATTAGGAACCTAGGTGTGCTATTTGATAGAAATCTTTCCTTTGAAAGCCACGTTTCTAGCATTTGTAAAAACTAAACTAACGCTGCATTTTTCCATCCCAAAAATATATCTAAATTACGACCTATTCTCTCTATTGTCAAATGCAGAAATGTTAATCCATNTGAAAATTAGTTGGCAACACTGCTGAAACTCTTTTCACACTGATCACATGTGTGTTGTTTCTCTTCGGTGTGAATTCTCATGTGAGTCTTAAGAGTTTCTTTTCGTGAGAAGCTATTCCCGCACAGTTTGCAGGTGTAAGGACACTCTCCAGTGTGAGTTTTCATGTGGGCATTAAGGGTTCCTTTATGTGTAAAACTCTTTCCACACTGATCACATGTGTGTGGTTTCTCTCCAGTGTTTAATTGATCTCATGTGAATCTTACGACTTTCTTTTCGTGAAAAGCTCTTCTCACACAGTTTGCAGGTGAAAGGGGTCTCTCCATTGTGAATTCTCATGTGGACTTCAAGGTGCACTTTTTGAGTAAAACTCTTTCCACACTGAGGGCAGGTGAATGGTTTCTCTCCAGTATGAACTCTCATGTGGACATTAAGGTTTCCTTTTTGAGTGAAACTTTTTCCACAATGTTGGCAAGTGAAATAACTTCTAGTTCCCGTGTTTTGAGCTTTTTTTTGTAAAGAAGTATTTTCAGTCTGTGAGTAACTACATTTTTTTTCTTTAGTTATGAAGTCATGATGTTTTTCATATGGATCCTTTTCTTCCATTTTATCTAGTTCTTCACTCTCTTCTTTCAGTGCCATTAGGCCTAAGGAAAAAATTGACAAAAATACAAGTTAACCCCAGTTTAACGGCACATAGCAACATGTTTTAATATACAGTGGGTACGGAAAGTATTCAGACCCCCTTAAATTTTTCACTCTTTGATATATAGCAGCCATTTGCTAAAATCATTTAAGATAATTTTTTTCCCTCATTAATGTACACACCGCACCCCACATTGACAGAAAAACACAGAATCGTTGAAATTTTTGCAGATTTATTAAAAAAGAAAAACTGACATATCACATGGTCCTAAGTATTCAGACCCTTTGCTTTGACACTCATATATTTAACTTAGGTGCTGTACATTTCTTCTGATCATCATTGAGATGGTTCTACACCTTCATTTGAGTCCAGCTGTGTTTGATTATACTGATTGGACTGATTAGGAAAGCCACACACCTGTCTAGATAAGACCTTACAGCTCACAGTCATGTCAGAGGTCAAATGAGATCAGAGGTCAAAGGAACTGCCTGAAGAGCCCAGAGACAGAATTGTGGCAAGGCACAGATCTGGCCAAGGGTACAAAAACATTTCTGCTGCACTTAAGGTTCCTAAGTTACAGTGGCCTCCATAATCCTTAAATGGAAGACTTTTGGGACGACCAGAAAAACCTTCCTAGAGCTGGCCGTCCGGCCAAACTGAGCTATCGGGAAAGAAGAGCCTTGGTGAGAGAGGTAAAGAACAACCCAAAGATCACTGTGGCTGAGCTCAGAGATGCAGTCGGGAGATGGGAGAAAAATGTAGAAAGTCAACCATCACTGCAGCACCTCCACCAGTCGGGGCTTTATGGCAGAGTGGCCCGTCGGAAGCCTCTCCTCAGTGCAAGACACATGAAGGCCTGCATGGAGTTTGCTAAAAAAAACACATGAAGGACTCCAAGATGGTGAGAAATAAAAATCTCTGGTCTGATGAGACCAAGATATAACTTTTTGGCCTTAATTCTAAGCGGTATGTGTGGAAAAAAACAGGCACTGCTCATCACCTGTCTAATACCGTCCCAACAGTGAAGCATGGTGGTGGCAGCATCATGCGGTGGGGGTGTTTTTCAGCTGAGGGGCAGGACGACTGGTTGCAATCGAGGGAAAGATGAATGCGGGCAAGTACAGGGATATCCTGGACGAAAAACCTTCTCCAGAGTGCTCAGGACATCAGACTGGGCGAAGGTTTACCTTCCAACAAGACAATGACCCTAGGCACACATCTAAAATAACGAAGGAGTGGCTTCACAAAAACTTTGTGACTGTTCTTGAATGGCCCAGCCAGAGCCTGACTTAAACCCAATTGAGCATCTCTCGAGAGAGACCTAAAAAGGCGGTCCAACCCCCCCAAAAACGAGATTACCAGCCAACCTGACAGAACTGGAGAGGAATCTGCAAGGAGGAATGGCAGAGGGATCCCCAAATCCAGGTGTGAAAAACTTGTTGCATCTTTCCCAAAAAGAATCATGGCTGTATTAGATCAAAAAGGGTGCTTCTACTAAATACTGAGCACAGGGTCTGAATACTTAGGACCCATGTGATATTTCAGTTTTTCTTTTATAATAAATCTGCAAAAATGTCAACAATCCTGTGTTTTTCTGTCAATATGGTGTGCTGTGTGGACATTAATGAGGAAAAAAATTAACTTAAATGTTTTTAGCAAATGTCTGCAATATAACAAAAAGTGAAAAATATAAGGGGGTCTGAATACATTCCGTACCCACTGTCTAAGTCCCCCTGTAGTCTAATATTTTATCCCTTAAAACGTATCTTTGATCATCAAAATGACATATTTAAATGTTTTTCTTGTGAAAATTTTCTCATGCCTTAAAATAGCTTGAATGTAACTCTACACCCTTGCCTCATTTAATATACATGGATCTATGAATATGCAAATTAGTCCCGACTCTACTCATGGCGCTTTTCCACTGCATGGTACGGCACGGTACGGTTCACTTTTTGGGGGTTTTCCACTGGGTACAGTACCTGGTACTTTTTTTAGTACCACTTCGGTTTGGGTTCCAAGTGAACCGTACCGTTACCAAAACGTGACGTGTAAACTCTGCTGATAACGGATTGGCCGGAGAGAATCGTCACTACCTGCTTTACTGAACTTGCGACACAAACACAAAATAACCGCTAGATTTAAATCAGCACAGCAGCGAAGGATCAAATGCAACTGTTTTGAACAAGCGCACCTTTTTTTAACAACCAAAAAGTTTTGTTGTCTGTTGCGGAAGAACAGACGTTCCTCTCGATAGCAGAGGAGTGGATCCAGCGAGAGCTTGATAGGGCGACGCGGAATGAAAAGTTTTTTTTAGGAGTCGTGGTAGTAGAGGCGGCGCAACTATAACGACATGTGAATAATCCCGCCCACTCTAAAGCGGTACTGAACTGCAGAGGAGACGCAAACCGAGCCGAACCGTGCCATACTGAGCCGACTCATAACACGCAGTGGAAAAGTGCCATAAGTCACACCAGCCAGCGCCTCCTGATTCACTGAACTGTAGTAAACGCAAAACAATGGCATACTAGTGGCGAGCGGTGACTTTTTTAACCAGGTATACTGAGTGATAAGACCTCCCCAACCCCCCCATCGGCTTTTAGGACACTCAAAAGGGAGGGAAACACTGTGGAAGGGGTGTCGATTTAAAAGTATGCACATTCCTACTTGATTTGTAAATGAAATTCATCTCCAATCCTTCTTCTATAGTTTCAGGTAGTTATTCGAATGCTAGAAATGCTTTTCTGAGTAAAAACAGCCAAATAACGTAGTTACTTTATGATATATTCAGAGGGTGGGGAGATGGGGGATTCCCCCGCAATATATGTCTCTGCATCAACTGAATGATTTATTTATTTTTTAGGATTCATCTTATTCACAGTAAACTCCCCACCCGGGTGACACTACTCCAATAATAGACCATGCAAAATACAAAAATAATTTTATAAATAAATTAATAAATACTAAAATTAAATACAAAAAAAAACAAAATAATAATAATAATATCTTTAAATATTGCAAGTAATGTGCAAAACAAACAATAAAATCAGAAAAAGGACTTAATTGTAAGCAACAAGTATACAGTTATGATGTCTTTTTTTTCATATGATTTAGTCGAGTTTCGGCAATTGAGATCTGACAGCAACAGCGCATTTTTCCGCTTGGGTGAGCGCTTCGTGGACAGCTTACCTCGCGCATGAAATCTCCAGCAGACCAGCAAATCACTGAGAACGCACTATAATCCTGACGAGTCATAGCAACAGAGCAGAGACGAGAAAGCTGCAGAGAATCCGCTCACCCAGAAGTAACCGCAACTGACGTAGATTTACAGAAAATTACCGTTGTTTTCAAATAAATAATTGTACATGCTTATTCTCAACACTTTAAAGGTCAGCAGATCAAATTTCAAGGGATCATTATAATCACGGTTTATATTAATTAGCCCTGAAATCATGTCCTCAGACAGCCTGGGTACGTGGGCATTCACAGCTTATATGACGAACACCACTGTGGCATACATGGATAATGATTGATAAAACTATGTTTTTACTAGCGGACAAATACAGTGAATACTGTAACATTCATTAAAGTAACTTACTTGACGATGTTGTGTCCTAAAAATGCCTTGAAGACTCAAATGCAGCCAAGTTTGTGATTCTTAATTCGCGCCCGCGAGCAATGCGTGTGAAGTGCAGACGCCGATGCGGGAGAGGTGCATCTGACTCCGGGCTAGTTTTACACTGTTGCCACGGGTTATAATGGAAGTTAGCGGTTCTAAATTCACAATAAACCCCAAGCTTCATGGGTTTTTTGCTCTAATTTATTTTCGGTTTTGGGCTGGTATTGGTATATCTTGCATGCTAGTGATAGGAATCGATCCCATGATGTGATTGGTTATTGGTTTGTGACATAGCAAACCAAGGGCTGTTTCAAACCACATTTCAGGGAGTGCCATTGGGAAACTACACTTTTAAAGAGAAAATACTCAGCAATGGTTTTGATTAATAGATTGGCACATGGTTTGTCTAAAAAGCATATTAAAACACCACATAGACAAATAAACAACAAAAAAGATGTGAAAAAAAGACAAACATTAAAAAAACTTGATTTTCACATACAGGGGGATTTAAGAGATTTATATACAAGTTAGCAGTTGTAAAATATATAAACTGATCAGCTTTTTATCTGTAGATTGTTCTGTTTTTTGTCACTGTGTGCTCCGGGGTGTGCCCTAACTTATGGTGACCACTACATGGAGAGGATCTGTTAGGCCACTTATAGACCATCTTCAAAAATATAAATTAGTATAAGTCAATTAAAATGTCTGTAGAGGGCAACATTTTAATAAGATATAAATGAGAATGGAAACCAACCTGTGCATTCCTCAGTATCTTCTTTTTTCACTCTGAATGCTTCTTCAGTCCTCATGTCTTCACACTCCACTTTAATCAGTTCCAACATTTTCATGTCTTCACACGTCTCTTTAATAAATTCCAACATTTTAATAAGATATAATGACTAAATTAACTTTTGAGAATGGAAACCAACCTGTTTGTTCCTCAACATCTTCTTGTTTGACTCTGAATGCTTCTTCAATCTTCACATCTTCACTCTCCACTTTAATAAAAACGACATCGTTAGAAAGGTCACATGGAATATCAATTGCTTCATCGGGAGTTTTTTTTCTGTGCGTTTTGGCAATTTTTGTTTAAGATTAGAATAATCAACAGAAAGGTACGTCTTATTTATTACATGGCATGATATTTATTGGTTAATAGATTATACTTAATAAATCACACTTTTATGATTTTTTTTTTTTTAATTGATCTGTAAAAGTTGCCATCATACACGTTTGTGTGCTCACTGCATTGTGCATTTACACTTTTGGAACAACGTGTCGTCAACAGGTCTTCCCTCCAATTCTATCAAACCTTTACAATTAATCCAAACCGCGGCAGCGTGCAAGATACATTTGAAGGAGCCAAACAAGACTATAGTCCCCACACCTCTGTTTATATTTTGGACAACCCGGTCTCATGAAAATGTGTATAAATAGTACGGCAAATAAAAACGAAAACTCGTGGTATTGATACGCAAAAATGGACTTTGGCGTGCATATGATACGCATGTGTTTGGCGTGCATATGATACGCAGTTTTCGCGTGCATAAGATAAGAAATTTGTTGGCGTACATATGATACGCACTTTTCGCGTGCATATGATACGAAATTTGTTGGTGTGCATATGATACGAAATTTGTTGGCGTTCATATGATACGAAATTTGTTGGAGTGCATATGATACGCAGTTTTCGCATACATATGATAGCATCTACTCCCCACAACCCTAAACCTACGCCATCGCGTGTAGTATATACACGCCAATAGTCAATTTATTGCGCATCAATAGCCACGAGGTTTGTTTTTATTTGCGTACATTTATATCGCAACTTTATGAAGAGATCGGGTTTAATTTGCACTGGCTAACATTAGCTGCTCGCATTAAATTCAAGGCAGTAATGTTTGCCTTCAAAACCACACTGGCTCTGCACCCCTTTACCTAAATTTATTACTTTAGAGTTATGTGTCCTCTAGAAGCTTGCTTTCTGCAAGTGAACGTGGCTTTATTGTGCCATCCCAAAGAGGAATAAAAAAAATAAATCACTTTCACTGACTTTTAAATTTAATGTTCCCTCCTGGTGGAATGACCTGCCCAACTCACTCCGAGCAGCTGAGTCTTAAGCATCTTCAAGAATCGGCTAAAAACACAGCTCTTCCATCTTAATTGACCTTCTAACTCTAGCACTCTCTATTCTAATTCTATTCTTCATTAAAAAAAAAAAAAAACTGACCCTTTTAGCTTGCATCTATAGTCATTTATCTGTGCTTGTTTTTTTTTTAAACTAACACTAGCTTCTCTATTCTTTTTTTTTGTATTCTATCTATTTGTTTTCTTTTTATTTATTATACATTTAACAAAAGCAAAAAAGGCCTCTAAGACTAGCTTGCTCTATTTTTTTTCTATTCTATCGGTTTTATTTTTATATAAAAAAAAACCCCGCTACGTTGTTACTGCATTAAGCAAACTGGACTTGTTACCCACACTGCATGGATTAATGCTCTCTTGTTGATTTGATTGCTGCATTGTCCTAATTTGTAAGTCGCTTTGATAAAAGTGTCTGCTAAATGACTAAATGTAACGTTAATGTAAATTTAACCTTGCGGTGATTCAAGCGCGTCGAGACAGCGAATCATTAATTTCACATTTCGAAAACCATCTCTCCCCATCATTCATTGCCCCCCCCCAGTGACCGAAAAAAAAAAAAAAAAAAAAAAAAAACCATTTTTTCCGGGTGTTCACGAGACTGATTCAAAATATAGAGAGCAAAATGAGACGCACCTTTCCGTTACTCATACGCGGACGCACAAAAACTAAATTAATGATAGATAAAGCACCTAATAATAAATTGCTATTACTATAAAATATACAAAAAAATAACTGAACGGTCTGTATAGATTTAAACACCTTACTTGCTTAAAACACAAACCTTTCTTCAGCCAAAGCACAACAGACGCAGCCTCGTGACGTCACATCGCCATACCACAATAAAAGTCTTGTTCACACGCTGCTGCGTCTCAAATCACAAGCATAGAAATTTACATGCATAAATATATACACAAATAATAAAATAGCTATCAAAGGAATTCAGGATTTAACTTTTGGTGGAATACATATTTAAATTATGTTTTTATAGATGTAATACGTTATTGTCTAATGATGTACTGAAAATATATTGTGAGATTCTGTGTAAAAGCCAAAACTGTGATGTTTGGGTACAGAAACCATTTATACCAAATATAACTGTATTAAAATGCAAACTGTGTTTGAGTTCATAAAGCAGAGTTCATATTATTCAGTACTGAAGCACACATACATTTTTTCCCCCCAAATATTATAACTATGGCCATGTAAAGTTAATTTGAGTTTTTAAAAAAATACCTGAAAATATGTATAAGAATATATAAAAGAAGAAATAAAAATAAGAATGTCAAGTTTAAATGTGATTCTTTAAATACCAAATAGTATTTCAATACCAAAAAGTACTGAGTATCTGTTTGGTTTCTTCCATTTGAGTAAACCGTTTCCAGCTGGTGGATTGACTTACCTATCTCAGTTTGAGCAGCTGTCTAACCATTTTCAAAAAATGTCTAAAGGCCCATCTTTTTTGTCAGCACCTGACCAATTAATATTAGTACTTACCTATTCTATTTGTTTTTCTAATTTATATATATAAAAAAATAATACCTTGTGTACTATTCTAGACTAACTGAGAATTTGTCACAACACTTATGTATACTGTTGCTCTCTTGTTGGTCTTCTATTGCTCTCCTAATTTGTAAGTAATTTTGGATAAAAGCGTCTGCTAAATGATAAATGTAAATGAAAGAAAGTCTTATTGGTTTCTGAAAGCCAAAGCACTTTGGAGCCATTCGAATCTTGAAAAGGAAATGTATGTAAAAAATAATAAAGCTTTAAAGTTTCTTTGATGTTTATGTTTGTTTGTCTGAGTTTATGCAAGTAATACTTAAAAATCGTACACAATGGATTTATCAGTTAATATACTAGTTACTTAGTAGAGAAGAGGAGAGAAGTATCCTCAACTGAACAAAGCTGAAAAATAACCATCTTTTTTATAGTGTGCAATTGATTTACAGTTGAGATACAGGTTTTCACAAAAAAACTAAATAAATTATAAAATGATAAACCTCACCATTGAGACTTTAAACCTTTTTTTAAGAAAAGGAATGAGTCAGAAGTATAAAGTATTATATTAATTTAAAATGGGGTTATGTGGGTGGATTTTCGCATTGATCTGAACAAAAACTGCAGACTGGATTACTGAAAATTAACATTCATTCTCTGCCAGTAGGAGGTGCTTTTGGAACGTCAGAAATATAGTGGTTTCCCCGGTAACGGCTATATAGAAAAGCTCATAAATGCTGCTTTATCAGTTAATATGAGAATGGCATCAACATTTTTCCGAAGACAGTCGGTTCCCTTCAGAGATTCATTAATATAAAAACTTGAATTAGTGAGAATGAAAAGTGTGAAAAAATTCAGATATTTTTAAAAAAAATTGGGAAAACTTCCTATTGTCACGACACACACACGAGGATAACCGGAACTAAGGAGAGAGGATACAGCAGGAAGCACATCCACGTAACGAGTAGACCAGACAAAAGGGAAACTGAACAGGCAGGAACTTAAATACAAGGGTAATTAATAGAACACAGCTGAACTGAATCATAATTAAACTAAACAAGGACAGGAAAATGACCAAATATGGACAGGAAATGACCAATATGGAAACACAGAAAGGCACATGAGGAGCAAAACACACACAAAACACGGACCACAGTCTGACATAACTACCCCTCCCGGAAAGCCGTATAACGCCGTACAACATCCAATGGGGGGGGGGGGGGGGGGGGGGGGCGCTCTGGAGGCCTCTAGGAGCAGGGTTACCGGACAGAAGGCCTCCAGGGTAGCGCCCATTCCGGGATCCATGGCAGATAAGGGGGTCATGGTGGACCTGGCAGCTCTGGACGCCATGGCGGATCTGGCAGTTTGGGGCGCCATGGCGTAGCAGGTGACTCGGGAAGCCATGGCGGAGCAGGGAGTTCAGGAGGCCATGGCAAAGCAGCCTCCGAGGCCGCGGCCCCAGCCCCAGCCCCCGCCTCTACAGCTGGAGCACTAATAGCCCCCCTCCAAAAAAATATTTGGGGATGATTACGGGTTCCGAGGCCCTCCGTGGGCCATGACAGGGGACTGGAGCCCTCCCTGGGCTTAACTGGGGATCTGGAGCCCTTCCTGGGCTATACTCGGGAACTGGAGCCCTCCGTGGGCTATACTCGGGAACAGTAGCCCTCTGTGGGCTATACTCGGGAGCAGGAGCCCTTACTGGAGCGAGCTGAGGGGCTGGAGCCGACACTGGAGCGAGGTCCGGGGCTGGAGCCGACACTGGAGCGAGCTCCGGTGGGCATGACAATGGCGCGGCCAGCGCGCAGGACAGTGGGGGCGGTCCTCATACCTCATACTGAGATATGTCAGGGAGAAGAAAAGGGAAAACAAAAGATGACAAAAAACGGAAATAAAAACACGGGATAGAAAACACTGTCTCAGTCTGGTCTTCTGTCACGACACACACACAAGGATAACCGCAACTAAGGAGCGAGGCGACGAGGAATATACGAAACTTTAATCCATGGAACACAGGGTACATAAACACAGATGACAGCAGGAAACACGTCCACTCAACGAGTAGACCAGACAAAAGGCAAACTGAACAGGCAGGAACTTAAATAAAAAGGTAATTAATAGAACACAGCTGAACGGAATCATAATTAAACTAAACTAGGACAGGAAAATGACCAAATAAGGAAACACAGAACGGCACATGAGGAGCAAAACACACACAAAACACGGACCAGAGTCTGACACCTATATTGACGTATATATATCTGACACCTTATCCACCGATAAGTTACCAGCGTAAGCCTATGTGCCTGGGCTCTCCAAAGGCTGTCTAATTCTAAACTTGAATATATATGTATTTAGTTTTATTTTAACTACAAATTTAAATGAAACTGAACCAAATAGTGAAAAGGAAATTATACACTTATTAAAAAAGTAACTGCGCATGTGTTCTCTACTTGGGTCCTTCTCATAAATGAGTAAGCAGCATTTAAAACGATAAACATAATAGGCACTGTTGCTCATTATTTAATAACAGCTTTAGATGCATATGATATTTTTATTTGCTACAAGCAGGATACACAAGAAGCATGTTCAACGCAGACACGCAGGCTGTTATAAACACCATAAACAACACACCTAAAGTGTTTCCGCGCTTAATGCGCATCTCGTATAGCTATGAAAAGCATTTTAAGGGGCTCTTGGCTTTTGGGGGCCCAAGGCAGTCGCCGAACTTTGGCTAACGTTAAGTCCGCCCCTGCATTCACCTTCCCTACATTAGTCCACTAATATAGTTTATTGAAGTTATGATAAACGAGTGAGAGAATTCAGACAATAAGTGCACGGAGGTGCTGCCACTTTTGTGTAGTTTGTGCATCCTGTTTAATAATCATTTGAAACTTAGCAAATTTATCTTTAAATCTGTCATGGAAACTAGCATGTATAAATCTTAAATAATCAATTAAAAAGAAATGTATACCTGTATGATATTACGCTGTATCCACATTGGACAAGCAGTTTGGAAAATGGATGGATGATTCATTCTGGCGAGACATGGGAATTCATTCAACCCTTTTCCAGCTGTTGAGTGTACATCGATTGTACATTCGTTAATGTGGTGCATTATGGGATTTAATGAGTGTACTTGATAATGTCTACTATGGCTTTGGACACCACTACAAATGACATAATGCCAGCAGGGGTCAATCATACTGTCACGGTTCGCAGGTTCATTGACTCTCTCCGTGTGTGTGTGTGTGTGTGTGTGTTTCCCTTTGTCTCAGGAGCAGATCCGGTTCAGCTGTGGCTCATCAGCTTCCCTATATAATCAGTTGCTTCCTACCTCTTGTTGTCAGATCGTTGTGGTAGAGGTGTGGAATCTAGCCCTGGCGGAGCTCTCGTGCCGGTCAGTCTCTGTTTCGTGCTCTGGACTGTAGCTGTTGTTCCGACTGGATTCCTGTTGTGGATTTATGGAACTTTGTATCAGCACGTCCAGGATTATCTCCGGTTGCACCCGTGAAACCATTTCTTGTGTTCTGTTTCCTGCAAGTTTGTTAATAAACAGTTTTATGTGCACTTGCGCTTGAATCCTCTGTTTATTATTGTAATGGAACGATTTTTTTCTCATCGTTTTTCTCCCGCCGAACGCAACTGTGACATTGGTAACCGAGAGTTGCTGGCGCTTAAGTTAGCGCTGGAGGAGTGGTGTCACTGGCTAGAGGGTTCGGGGGTTCCCTTTATCGTCTGGACCGATCACAAGAACCTTGAGTACATCAGGTCTGCCAAACGTCTCAACTCCAGGCAGGCTCAGTGGGCCGCTTCGATTTCTCGATCTCTTATCATCCGGGTTCCAAAAACATTAAACCCGATGCTTTGTCTCATGTTTTTGATCACTCCGAGCACCCACTCTCTCCTGAATGCATTATTCTTGAGAGACTAGTGGTCTCTACACTCACTTGGGAGATCGAGTCGAGATCGCTCCGCTTTAGAAGGGGTAACGCCCCCGTGCGGTTGTCCACTGAGTCAATTATTTGTGCCGGAGTGTTTATGGTCTGACGTTATCCAGTGGGGTCATTGTTCCAGCGTGGCTTGCCACCCAGTAGTTAATCGTACCATGTTTCTAGTTAAACAGTGATTCTGGTGGCAATGTATGGCTCGGGACATTCTGAGTTTTGTTTTGGCCTGCTCTGTCTGCGCTCGTGGTAAGACTTCCAATCGACCCCTAGGGAGGCTTCTTCAGCCGCTGTCGGTGCCTTCGAGACCCTGGTCCCACATCGCGCTAGATTTCATTACAGGCCTATCGCCCTCTCAGGGCAACACGGTTGTTTTGACCATGGTGGACCGGTTCTCGAAGGCAGTTAATTTTATTCCCTTGCCCAAAATACCTTCTGCCAAGGAGACAGCGGTTGCTATCATGAACCACGTCTTTTTGCATTCATGGCCTCCCGACGGACGTGGTTTCCGACAGGGGACCCCAATTAATTTCCAAATTTTGGTGAGAATTTTGTAAATTACTGGGAGCGACTGTCAGTCTCTCCTCTGGTTTCCACCCTCAAAGTAACGGTCAAACAGAGCCGGCCAAACAGAACTTAGAGCAACTGTTACGATGTTTGGTCTCTCAGAACCCTACCTCTTGGAGCCAGCAACCCTCGTAGGTTGAGTATGCACATAACTCGTTGCCAGTGTCATCCACGGGCCTTTTTTCCTCCCCTCCCTCTCGCCATTTCAGTGTCATTTAGGGCAGTGAAAGGTTCCCAATTTTTAATAAATTTGTGGCACCCAACAAAATTAATTTTGTCACAATATTTGAATTTCTAACTTCAATATGATACTTTGAAAAGTATAGATATTCGGTACAGCAGGGAAGAACTGCAGAATATACAGATATTTTTAATATTATAAAAAAAATTTAATGTAGGCTTTTATTCATATGTAAACATTGTGAGATAGCTAGTTATAATGGTAATTAAACAAAGTTTTGCTCACTCAGTGTATTTTTGATTTTACAGTTGGGTAATTTTGTTGCAGTAGCACAAGATAGCTTGATTTAAAACTTTGAATCGAATAAAAAATGACAAGGAGGCTAAGCAGTTAATAATAAAATAACTAATGATAGCACAAATTAAAAATAACAATAGGCCTACAAATGGTCTAACACACAGTAGGGCTATTAATGAGATTTTTTTTTTTTTTACCAATTATCCAAATAATGTTTAATCCTAGAAAGCTATTATTATCAGAGGACACGTGAGCATAACGGTTAGCAGATCAATGAATGAGAGGGCAGCGTTACCAGAGTTGCCCATTTACCACACCTTGCTACAGCACAGTAGGGCTATTGCAAACAGAAAGAATACTGTACTACATAGCTGTTTCCTGTCAGCTCGATTTTTGAGTGGACTTTGCTGTTCCAATGAGCATGAACGGTATATGAGTGGAGCACTCACATGGGCCGTGAGCGACTGAGCGGAGCGCACACGCATAGAGCGGGATAATACGCAGAGCGTCACACCACGTGAAGGTGAATCCTGAGCGGTGAACTAATTTTCGGCAGCCGAAATTTCGGTGCATCTCTAATTATTGGCGACATCAGAAATGGATATTATATAATAGCTGCTTTTTTGAACATTTTAGCAATTTAAAAATATTAAAAAATGATTTTTTTACACGGCAACCCTGCTCTCGACAGATGGCACCCCTGTTGGGAAACACTGGAGTCTGAAGTCGCCCCCTCCGCCCACGCCTTCATCCAGAGGTGTCATCGCACCTGGAGGAGAGCCCGACGGACTGTCCTCCAGGTAAGAGCGCGCACCAAGGCCCAAGCCGATCGCCACCGGTCTAAGCCTTTCGTGTATGTCGTCGGTCAAAAAGTGTGGCTTTCATCCAAGAATATTCCCCTTCGCTCCATGTCTAATAAATTAGCTCCTAAATTCATCGGACCATTCACAGTCATCAAGATCCTTAGCCCAATGGCTGTCCACCTTAAACTTCCTCCTGCATACAGGAGAGTCCATCCCGTTTTTCATGTATCCAAATTAAAACCAGTTTTTCATTCTGCCATTAATCCGCCTGCTCCGGTCCCTCCGTGACGGGAGGCTGTCTATTCGGTTAAATGTATTCTGGACTCGAGACGAAGGGGACGCGGGTTCCAGTACCTGGTGGATTCCGGGTCCCGGCTAGGGACATACTGGATCACTCCCTTATTGATGATTACAATCTATGGGTCAATCTTCCTGGGAGCGCCAGGAGGCGCTTCTAGGGGAAGGGGTACTGTCTCGGTTCGCAGGTTCATTGATTCTCTCTCTCTCCCTCAATTCAATTCAATTCAATTAATGTTTTTAGCTTTATTGGCATGACTGTGGAACAGCACAATGTCGCCAAAGCAATAAACAGTGAACAAGTTATACAGGCATATAGATCATAAAGAAACCTAAAGAAAAGGTGGTTTAGCCTTTGCCCCTCATAATATGGCAGGAGGATACATACAGGATACACTATTAGGTGGATACACTTTTCTTTCTCTCCCAGAATATAACAGAGTTTGTCAATGTGGCTCGCTTGCTGGAATTCAGGCACAATTTGAGCTATTTGGGTAAAATAAGTGTCTTTAATGTGTTTATATTTGCTGCAGTGTGTGAGGAAGTGCAGCTCATCCTCTATGAGTGAGAACACAGTCGTAGCTCTCTGGCTCTCCAGCTCTGTTTGTGTCGGCCCGTCTCCAGACACAGACTGTGCTCACTCAGTCGATACTTCGTCAGAAGCGTTCTCTGACCATAGTCTTTAATTTTGATCAAGTAAAGGTGTCAATTGATAACCAGTCTTTAATCTGTAGAAGTACTTTAATTTGTTCATTTGTGCTACTTTGATCTGCCAATCATGGATGTATTCTTCCTGGGTTATTTTTCTAATTTCTTTAACTTTTGCGTGTCTTAACTGAATTGTTGAACTGAGTTGGTGTTTTGGTGTAGCCCTTCTTCATGAGGTAACAAGAGCAGAAGATCGTCAGCATACAGGAGGCATTTGATTTCTCTGCCCTCACGGGTCAGACCAGGACAAGAGGACTTATCAAGTGCTGATGCCAGTTCGTTAATATAGATATTAAAAAGAGTCGGGCTGAAGCTGCAGCCTTGACGGAATCCTTTTGTCTGACTGAAATAATCAGTCTGTCTGTCGTTGATCTTGACACAGCATTTGTTCCCGTTGTATATGTTCTTTATGATGTCATATGTCTTTCCTCCTATTCCGCTTTGAATTAGTTTTAGAAAAAGTCAATTGAGCCATACTGAATCGAAGGCTTTTTTAAAATCAATGAAGCAGCCAAAAATGTTTCCTTGTTTTGTTTGATGAACATATTTTTGTATGAGTGTGTAAATGCGATTTGAAGTTCTCTGTTTAGGCATAAATCCAATTTGACAATTGTTTAAAATCTTGTGTTCTTAGATGAACTGAATTAATCTTTCATTAATAATAGAGCAGAATAGTTTCCCGAGGTTACTGCTCACTGTGATGCCTCTATAATTATTTGGGTCGTACTTCTCACCTTGTTTAAAAGTTGGGGTTATCACATTCTCTTTCCAGATCTCAGGAAATTGTCCAGATTTTAATAAGAGATTGAATAATGTCAGGATAGCAACTCTCAGTTTGGGGCTGCTGTGTTTCAGCATTTCATTAGATATTCCATCCAAGCCACTTGATTTCTTATTTTTTAGGAATTTCATCTTCTCTGTCAGTTCAGTTAATTTTATGGGCTTGTCTAAATGATTTAGCTGGTCTTTTATAGTGTATTCCAGGTTATTTAGTTGGGAGGTCAGATATGTTTGGGCGAGGGTTGTTTCGTTTATTGAATAGTCTTCTGAAATGTTCAGTCCAGGGGCCAGTTGCATAAAACTGTTTTAGACTAGTCTTACAAGTTAGTCATCTAATTTTTTTCTTTAAGACTGGACATTACTTTGTAAGCCAGTTGCATAAAATCTTAGATTGGTCTAATTTAAGACTAAAAAGTAAGACTAATTGCCCCGTGGCTATCTTTTCCTTACAATCTATGTTGCCATGGAAACCAACTGTCAGCTGTGCCAGATTCAGAAATGTGGCCAGACTTTTGTTTGTTTTGTGCTATGGCAAATTTTAATCTTTGGTTTTATGAACGCTTATTTGTCCACAGGATGTTTTATTAATGCAGCTGTAGACGTAATTGGGGTATACAAGTCTACAGCATCAAGAATCATTCATAGAGATTCCTGTGTGCTGTCAGGCAGACTTCCACTGTATCCGACTGATGTCTCTACCTTGAATAAGGTAAAGATGGATTTTTTCAACAATGCCGGATTTCCTAATGTAATAGGGGCCATTGATGGAACACACATTATGATTCAAGCACCTTCAACCCATGAGCCATTGTTTGTCAATAGGAAAGGCTACCACAGTATTAATGTGCAGGCAATCTGTGATGCCAAACTAAGAGTTCAACTGTGTTGCTCGCTGGCCAGGATCAACCCATGACTCAAGAATTTTGGTGAATTCCCAAATTCATGATACCTTTGAGAGAGGAGAATTGCAAGGGGTGATTTTAGGTGACTCTGGTTATCCACTAAAACCCTGACTTCTCATGCCCTTTTTGAATCCAGTCACTGCAGCTCAAACTCGGTATAACACAGCCCATGCCAAAACAAGGAATGTCATTGAAAGGTGTTTTGGAGTCCTGAAACGAAGGTTTCATTGTCTGCATGGAGAGCTCAGAATTAAACCAGAGAGGGTTTGCAACATAATCTGTGCATGTGTTGTTTTACACAACTTAGCAAGGTAATAAATACGATTTTAGCCATAATTTCAACTTCAAAGATCACTTTGCTTTTAATGGAGATCTTGCACTCCCAGACCTGGAGGAAGACCAAGTGCTTGATGAACCAGCTTTGGAGATCACTGAGGCAGGAGATGAAGATGGATCTGGGCGTTATATTCGACAAATGATTGTAGAAAACATTTTCTGTTTGATTGAGAAAACTGAAAGAATTACTATTTTGAAATGCACTTGACAAATTTTTATTTATTAATCAAACCAATATTTACAAAAAAATCATAGAGGATCAGTAGTAACTTCTGAAATTCAAAATAATCTTAAAATTATTTAAACAGAACTACCTTAATATTCACTTAAATACATGTCAAATCTATTTAATACACTTAAAGATATTTGTATACAAACATTGCTTTAATTTAACTATTATTTAGTAGTTAATTGATTAATTCTTGGATATCAGTCAATAAAATCTACAGTTCATGTCCAAGTTTCTGTAGCTCCAATATTAGCTTAGTTTTCTCTAATTCCAGTTTTTCTATTTCTAATTTTAGTCTTGCTTCCTCCAGTGTTAATACTTCATATTGTTTTTCCAGTATGGTTCATGGTTATCTTGCTTGCAGTGCCTTTCTGTGACTCCGTGTCTGAGCCACTTCCCACAGGTGCCACTTGGGTACTGTCCAAATCATCTCCTTTAATAATAATTAAAAAAAAACAATATTAGCAATGTTAATGAGTGACAGGAACAATTTCTTTGTTGTAAACATTTCTTTGCAAGAATGCTGTTGCCACTAGCCTCCTGTAGTCTTCAGTAATTTTAGAGCAAAAAAATTGACGTTCTGGATTTTTTTTATTTTTATGGGAATAGTAGGAGACATGGTGACTTTTGTGACACAAACTGTAAACATGATTTGAAAAGGCTAGATTATGGGTAGCAAAATGTTTTCTCTTGGTTCAAGATTGACTGTAACAGTAATACAAACAGACTGTCACATTAACATTTCAATAAAAAAGTAGAAGTTGACAAAAAGTAGTTTTTGATAATGTCTAAACATAAATACAAAATCAAAACCTAAAACAGTAAGTAATTCATTGTGTTTGACAACACTGTTCTCAGAAACTACAGGATGCTCATCCTTGTATAATATACTGTAGAGAGCTATAGAGGCATCTAGTGGCTACACCATGGTATTCAGTGGCGTAACTTTGCTTTGAAAAGTGGTGGGGACACCGCGCAACTCGTTTTGCTAGTTTTTTATTTAATAACCTAATTTACTTGGGGACTGGGTTTAGAGTTGAACAAACTTAATTTTTGCTTTTCAAAAATACATCGATGTACCAGGGGCAGTGCCAGAGAATTTTGAACGCAGGTAGATCATTGACAGAGGGAGCTGGGCAATTCAGGGCTCCAGACTCATTCTTCCCACTGCTCACTCTTTTGCCACTAACTTTCTCAGATGGTCGCACAAGCACGGTTTGTTTTTTGCGCTACAAACATGCTGTGAATCAATGCAATCTGAGAACTTCTATAGCAGTTTTAAGTTATATGAAACAGAAAGTAGGTTAACATTAACCCGATTCTTTTTCATTCAGTAGTATTATTTGTGATTTTGAATTTTGTGAATGGGAGTTTATTTTGCTGTGTTAAGCCGCGGGCTTCAGATGCTTTCACTTTCGATTTCACAATCTTGCCAGGTTTTACAATAAAATATAATTGTCTGTTTTGCTTACATCTATACACCTTTCACGTTTTAAGACAAAAAAAAAAGATGGATTCATTATTTTTAAAATGCACAACAACAATAAAACAATATTCAATGACAAACTAGCTTACAAAAACGTTATTAACAAAAACGAATAAGATGAGGCATGGCATAGCTGTATTAGGCTATATAATGACTAATAAATTACAGAACGTTTAGCAAACACTGAGGAATCAAAAAAAAAAAAAGAGAGAGAGCCCAACAAACACATTTACGTTGTGTCAACGTCGCTGCCACGTTCCATTTTTACTGTGGCAACGTTGCTGTCTACGTGCTCCCGACATTGTAGCAACGTTGAATTGTAAGACGCGAAAGGGCTGTAGCAACGTTGTTACGCGACATTCAGCAACTGCGAGACGACATTCCGACCACATTTATTTTTATGCCAGATTATATATATGACCTTTTCTGCAATTTATTTTATTTTTTATTTTTTGGTGGCGGAATCTTTAATAATCAACCCAAGATAATATGTACTACTTTTTTCAAATACTGGTAATCATTTAATTGTTCTTTTTAACGTTAAACCTGCTATGAAACTTTAAAGAGGAAAAATGCCATACAAGTTCATATAATCCAACTTTATTAAAACATTGCATATGTCTATTGCATACACTACCAAAACATACATTTTAAAAAAAAGTACGTTATATGAATTATATTTAGCTCAAATATAATGGACTACAAATAAAAAAGCTTAAAAAAGGCATTTGAGAACGTTTGCTGAACAAAAGAAAAGCAGCTGAGACAGTCAGCAGGTCACCGGCTGATGAGGCGGACCTGGAGAACACGGCGGACAGGGGAGCGCAGACGGGAAGGCCGGACTCGGCAGACATCAACAGTCCAATAAAGATAAACAAATCCAGAGGAAAAGGCTAGCGCAGAAACCAGTCGACAGGCACAAGTCAAAACCAGGCAGACAATCCGGGGACAGAGAATGATGTGCAGCAGGCAGGTAAAACTGGGCAGAGAACAAGACGGAGCAAAATCAAATAGCAAGCCATTAATATAGGAGGACACAAGTAGGATCTTGATACGACAGGACAGGACACATGTATGAGCAGACAGTACAAAATAATCTCTCAACGAAACAAAGCACACTATAGCAGAAAAATGAAAGGAAAGAAGAAACAATCAGCTGAGCGCAGCCAATAGAAAAAAAGAGCAAAAGTTAGAAAAGAGAGACAAAGATCAAACCTGACTCTTGACAGAAACATCACATTAGTGTATTCTTTTCAGTCTTTAGATACTTTTATTTTAAACAGTTAAATAGTTATTTTAAACATCTATCAAATCTTAAGTAAATTTTGTACGAGTTATTTTTATTTGATTTTAGGTCCTTATTATAAGACGATAGTACAGATATGAAAGAAAAAGAGTGAGAAAAGTGTAAGGTGACATGAGCCAGGTTTGAGCTCCAGTCATATGTACAGATATGCTAGGCTGCTTGTATTACCCATAAGGCTGAGTCTCTGAATACTTACTTAAAATTATGAGAAGAGGTCCAATGAACCATCTTGTAAATGTGGGGCAACTGATCGCTGTAAAATTAAATGTCAAACTTAGTGTCATGTCAATATCAGCTGTACAGAACATTAAAGCAATATTAAAAAAACTCGCACTTGGGTTTTTTAGTTTGGATTAATTTAGTGTATATTAAAAACATTGATTTGCACTTAACTGTAGCCTTGAGACTTTGAGGGAAGAAAAAAAAAAGTACTTAACCAGGGCTGGACAATAATAATAAAATACCTGTCTTGGAGCATATCCTCGAAAACAGTCAGTTATATCATAATTGAAAGTAAAAAGTTGAGAAAAATCGTATATGTATCAATGTATTGGACGCATGCACATCTAAAGTGACCTCACTGCTGTCAGTGTACTTAATGTTAATACTAAAACAACAAAAAAAAAAAGTGCTCACTGCTCCTGACTAAATAACTTTTGTAGCATTAAAAATGATTCATCTATATTTAATTTATGCAGTGAAGAATATGCAATAATATTACATTTGTTTATTCAATTTCTGTACCTGATCACCTACAAACTGTTATATTTATTTATTGTGCTATTGTTTGTAATGTGTTCATTTGTTTCCCTTATATTTCCCTTATATTTAACTAATCTAAATTTTTGCCATAAATTTATTTATGAGAATACAAGATAAGGATCAAAACAACAATAAAAACAGCTATTTTATTTTTGTGGCAGGGCCAGTGAAAATGTTGGCTGGGCAAGAAAAAAGTAATATATTATACATACATATTGTCAGTAATATGATACATTGTCAAAATGCTCACATTAGCCTTTCTCCTAACCAGACCTGGTGCATGTTTAAGGGTCTCTGCAATCTGGCTTTCAGCATCCATGCTAGTAGACCCAGGTTGTGATTTCATTATTGCCCCTAAATGGTTTAAGTAAAGTTTTTAGAGATGAACAAGTATACTTTACATTTGAACAAACGGGTATTCATCCCATTTGTATTGTCAATCATGTAGAATTCTGTCACTATAATGCAAATCAAAGATAATTGAAAATACAATAGAATATTCAATAAAATAAATGCAAATACTGTTGATTTTTTTTATACTTATTAGAACTCGATAAACAGAGAGTTCTTCAAGTCTCCTCTTCCCCTTCCTTCCTTTGAGGCTAAACTGTGACCAAACTTCTGAGGAAGTGATTTTTCTCATGACTCGCCGCACTGTCTCTCCATAGTTTGGTCCTCCAATTGTCGAAAGGTATTTAACCTGAATTTAATTTAAATGGAATTGTCAAATCCTATGCATACACACAGAACAGTTCAGCTGCAAATAAGAATGTCAAATTCTAAACCGTTTTTCTTTGGAGCTCTTCGTCCACCCTCAGCTTATCCTCAAAGGAGAGCAAGTCAGGTAACTGACCAATAGATGGGACAGGGTTCTCTGGCCCTGTCTTCCTCTCTTGTCTGCAGTAGCCGCCGAAGCAAGAGAGAATGCTCTTCCTGTTTTGCAATTATTTTATCTAGTTTCATGAGGACATTTAACTGGAAATCTGTAATATAATTTCAGTTTGTAAGAACTTCTGTTGGTTTGATATTTTATATATAAAAAAAATTATACAAAAAGGTTTATATAAAATATAAAACCTCTTATAAATATTATGGAGTTATTAATATTACTTACTGTTATTTGATGTACAATTTTGCCCATTTGAATTGAAGTCATCTGAAAACCGAGCAAGTAAAAAAAAAAAAAAAAAAAAAAAACATACAGTACACATACAAAGAATATTTACTTAAAGGGATACTCCACTCAAAAATGAAAAAAAGACTCATGACTTTGTTTTTTCTAATGAACAGAAATGCTTCAAAAACAAACATGATGGTTATCTATATGACCCCAGTTGATGAATCATTGTGTCCTGAAGCAAAACACTTGCAATAAGTAGCGGTCCTGTATGCTTGCATCACTTCTCACACAAGTTTTACGATGCAACTTACAGCAATGGTTTATAGTTTAAGTTTAAAATACTAGTATTTTTCTCACATATGCATATCAATTTGCTTCAGAACACACTGATTCATCAACTGGGGTCATATGGATTAACGTTGTGTTTGTTTAGTGTGTTTTTTCACAAATCA